>PYAF01004326.1:1472659-1536028 GCA_007407185.1 Glycine tomentella | reverse complement strand
ATATAAGTGCTTTTTAAGAAGCAAATAGAATTTATTTCTTAAAAAATAATCAGAAAACTACTTATTTTAAATGAAAACAATTTAGACAAATACATAAAAAATCATAAAACTGTTCATTTTATTTTAAAAAACACTTATTTTAAAAAATAAGCTTAAACAAACTAGCCCTTAGTTACATGGCTAAATATATATATTTTTATGAACTACAAGTGTCTTTTATTGAAAATAATTCTACTTAATTTAAAACAATTTCACATATATTGATTTATGCTCGTAGTTATGATTGCATTTTTTAATTCATTTTGTAACTGATTGTTTAATAAGCTTGGTTGTCCTTTAAAACAAAAAGAACTTGGTTATAGCTGAGCACATAATATCTTGTTTACACCATATAACACCTATATAAGCTAACCCTGTGTCTATTAACTTTTCCTCTTCAGCCACAAATTTTTGTTTTTGGTCGTGCTTCTTGTCATAAGTTACACAACCTTGAGATCCAACCAACAGTCCAATTTGCTGGGCCCGTCATAGATGTCCAATTTGCTATTGATATTGGTTCCTATCACATTTGCTATTGACCCCTACACATGAGAAAAGACCCTCTTACCCTCTCAGTTCTCCCCCCTCTTCTCCTTCCCCTTCCCCATGACACCAACCCATCAACACCACACCATCTCCGCCCTCAGATCTGAACCTCTGTCTGTGCTGTGTGACCTCAACCTTCTTCTGTGCCGCGACAAGTGTCTTCCTTGTTGTGTGGTGGGGTGGTGTTTGCACAACAACACAGTGGTGTTGTGGCACGTAGATATGTTGGTATGAGGTGTCGTTTGGGTTGAGCAATGATGTTTTTGGTATGGCAGTGGCTTGGGTGATCGACGACAGTCGCAACGTGATGGAAGGTGGTGATCTGGTGTTTGGGTCATGCAGGTCTTGGTGGTGTTTGATGATGGTTATGGTTGACTATGTGCAGTGTGTAGAGGAAGACGAGGCAAACATACATGGGTATAAAAAAAACAATAACACCATTCCAATTTTTTTTTTGCGCCCCCTTCAAAAAATAACGAAAATGCAATTCTATTGTACAACTATCCAACCAAATCGTGTTTTCGTTGTAAATGTTTTTTGCACCCCCTCCCTAAACAACGAAAATGCGATTCTGTTGTACAAAAAAATCACATTTTCGTTGTTTATTTTTTTTGCACCCCTCCATAAACAACATAATCACATTTTCATTATTTTTTTCTGCACTCCTCCTTAATACGGTTTCATTGTAACGAAACCTATTTTTTGGTAAAAAGTGTATTTTTAGAAAAAATAAAATAAAATTACTCGATAGGAGCCACTAGTAATGATGTCGGGGCTAACAGCAACTCCCGTCCAATTTTAATATTTGGTACGGATGTGTAGCCCATTATGTAGTGCTTTTGTTTTTTAATGCTAAAAGTGGTCTTTAACTAAAATCAAAGGAAACTAAAGACAGACCCCCCACAAAATATATTTAAAAAAGGTAAAGAAAACAACAGAGATAGAAAGAAAGGGAGAAAAAAAGTCACTTTAATACTTAAAACTTCAAAAAGATATTTTGTATAGTAATACACCCAACAGTACCAAGAAGTAGCAATACATATGAAAATCAACATGCCTATAGGCTATAGGGGCATCTCCCTTGTAAACAAAGATCATGTCATAAACATCACTAGAAAAACAACATAAAAAGTCCACGCAACCTTCAGCCACAAAATAGTCCACAATCCAACCATATAACCAAACCCTTCACTTAAGGTCAAGTGACATAGATATATAATAATATATACACAACATGTCGTCAATGAGAAATCAATGTTCAAAAACCAAATTGATTAAGCGGGCGAACGGCCTCCGCCACAGCTCTCTTCAGTCTCACCACCGCAGCCGGTAGCCACCACTGTTTCTAGAGTTCTACTTCTATCCTATTAAGAGAAATGCCAGCACAACACTTTCAAACATATTCTTTTAAACACACTTTATATTATTAGTTAAAATTGATTAGAAATCACCAAAATCCTGTGAGTCTCGTTTTTAACGATTATCACTTACGACTTTGTAAGTTCTAATAAATTTTAACGAATAACAAAGAATATATTAGAAAGAGTATTAAAAAATGCGTTGTTTGTGCATTTCTCACCCTATTTAAAGTAAAAGTATATAGAAGGCACCACTTGAGAAAATAATGCCACCTTAATTTTTTTTTTTTTTTTTTTTTTGTTTTTGGTATCTTTTCATGATCTAAGTAGGTATACTAGTATAGGTTAATATTACTAATAAAATATCTGGTAGCATCACCACATTGAATCACCATAGCTGTTCTGGTCCACCACCATGTCCATGTCAAAAATAGGCTTGGCTTGTGATGGAGAGCCACTGTTGGTTGGGCTAGTGGGGCTGTAGAGTGATGCAGTTTGGCGCACCCTGAGGTGCACAGCTTCAGCCTGTGCCACGGCCAATTGGGTCTGCAACATATCAATCTGTTGCTGAAGAGATGAGATGGCCCCTACGCAGCCATACACAGGGTCCCTCACTCTTGCATTTGCTTCATACACCATGCTGCTCACTGCATCTCCTCGCTGATGCTCTGGTAAGTCCTGCAAATAGGTCAAGTAATTAGAAAAATATGCTCTTTTTGTTATCGAATACTGGTTTACCAACAAATTTACAATAATTAATACATTCTACTCAATCAATTGAACTGTAATAATATATGTAGGTTATTAATAAATAGAGGTCTCATTAGAATTTGATTGAGAGTCATATGTACTAATTGAAAGACAAATAATGAAGAATTTATAATAATTTACATACCTTATTTAATTAATTAAATTAGACCCCTCTTATTATTAAGAAAATTATTGAGAGTCACTTGCTTCTAAATATAATAGGAGTTTGATTTCCAGCCGTGTATTATTATACTGTTTACTAATAAAAAATAAAAATAAATATGTTTTTAAATATGTTTTTTAAGATGTTATTTTAAAAATCAATAAATTTAATATATATATGATAATTTGTGGTTAAATATAAAGGTATACAAAATATTATTATATCATAATAGTTAAGGATTAATGAAAAAAAGTGTTTTCTTAAAAATTAAGATAAAAATTAAATATTCTAATGACATTAATGTCACTTTCTTTAGTTACTTTTATAATAACAATACTTATATGCTTGAACATCACTCTTACTTTTTCCTCCCATTTCTCTGTTTGAACAACACTTTTTTTTTTCTCTTCTTCATATTACACTATATATGTACTTAATTACCTAATATTTATTTTCTAAAAATAAACAGTAAATACATTAAATTCATTTCTTTGACTATTCTCTCTTTTATTAGGACAAGGAGAGATCACTGCTCAAATTTGTCTCTTTCATTTATTTATAAAATACAAAAAGTCGTTACTCAAGTGAAGATACATGAAAAAAATTAAGAGACAAAGGTTCTTCAAAATTTAAAAGTATTTTTAAAAAAATATAAATTATAGATAGAGTTAATATTATTAACTAAATTAACTATTACTTTAATGTTTGACTAACCAGTTAAAAGAATTCCCTCTCTATATAAGGCTAGAAAATAGAGATGGTATATTATATAATAAAGAATATTTTTTTAAAAAACAATTTAACCATTATTTCAAATAATATTATTAGTAAAATTATTTTAATAATAAAAATATATTAAAGAGTACGCTAACTTAAAATACTGCATGCTTGACAATGAAATAAGTAAATTTATTTCATATATGCTTGATTAAAAAAATTGACTGTCAAAAACAGCTTCACGTGGCACAGAAGCAGCATGTTACTTCAATCATTTCTTATTTTTATGACAAAGGAAGGTGAAGATAATGAGTTTGGATTTGGATTCTTAACTGTGGTTTCACACAATCACGTACGTTGCTTGTTAAGTTGCGCTTTGTGCTCGATTCTGACATTTTGCTGCCAAAACCACGTTTAGAAGCTCCCATTGGGTCGCCCAAGATACGATGTAGAAAGAGATCATACGATCTAATTTCTCAAAAAATTAAATAAATATAATGCCACACATCAACTTTTTTTAATTATTTTTTTCTCATTTGTCTTATTCTTTTTTTAATGTTTTACGGAACACATGGCAGACCAAAAGATGAGACTGACCTAATATTGAAATATGAAGGAAATGGAAAAGCAGACAAAGAGATTAGGACATGAAGAGGTTTGAAGGCGCCGAATCCCTAATCTTCTCTACCTTTTCTAATTTTTCAAGGGCTACTTGGAAATTATCAAGCGGGATGATGTGGTTTTCACAATCACTTGTCTCAAAAGCTTAAATTCATATAAGAAAATATAAAAATAAAAACATGTTTGGATACAAGAATATACGTATTTTTTAGAATTTTTTATTAAAAATATTATATTTTTAATAAAAAAATTCTTAAAAAATTCAAACATATCCTAATTTTATATTATAATAGTACTTTTAGAATTTAATTAGATTACATTAACTTTATGCTAACATTCAAGTACATATTACATTATATTATTGATTTGAGTAGAATTGAATTTTATTTTCTTAAATAAAATAGGGATGATAAAAAAAATGTGATAAGTGGAAAAGATCTTACTATGAAAGGTGGTCAATAAATTTTTTAATGAAAATTAATCATTAATAAAATTAATAAATATTTTACATTAATATTATAATAAGATCAAAAGTTAATTTATTTTTATAATATCTATTTTAAAAGCCACTGATGATTTCTCATAATATATACCTATTAAACTCATTCCTAATACTTTCTTCACACAAATTCATTTTGATATATTATTATATTATGAATCAACTATTTTTAAAATTTGAGTAATTAAATGAAACTCATTTTTTTAATATAATGTAAATATTATTTAATTATAATTTGTCATGTATAATAAATTTATTAACTTTATAATAAATATCTTAATAATCATAGTAAAAGTATTTTTTTAATTGATTAATAATATAAAAACTTTTAAATTCAGTAAAAAAGAAAGAATATGACAATGAAGCATGTTAAACCTTAATGCATATGACAGTACTGAATTGACTACCATATATTAAGTAATAATAAGAAGAACATAATTCGAAGTTGCGATTTTGCAGTTTTTTCTTTTATTTTTTATTTTTTAAAAATTGAAAATGAAGCATGTCAGACCTTAATGTGTGAAAGATTCACTTATGGTCAAGGAAAGCGTCGCACTAGTTTGCAAGGATGTTGATCTCTTCTTTTTTTTATCTTTTTACCGAACATACCCAATAAATTCGTTAAGAAAGTGACTTCTCAATGTGTAGTAATTAACAGCCTTACAAGTTACAAGTACCTAATGGAGTTCGTGTTCTTTGAAGGAAAAATAATATATATATATATATATATATATATTAATTTCCTCACATTTATATATTATGATCACATCAATCATATGTGGTATTTTCATGTATCCGAGGTGTGTAATAGACTAATAGTAGTATTTTCTCCCGGCTCAACCTAGCATAAATCTCAGGAAAAAAAAGTCTTATTTACCACCGTATCCATATTCTTGTTTCGTTCGATCTGAATATGAAAATGTTTGAATCCATGGGATAAGAGACTTGGATATATATGAACATAAAAAAAGGGGCAAATACTTAATATATAACCATAGTGTTAATTATGTTAAATTAATTTTTATATTTTATTGAAAGAAAAAAGTTATTATTTTCTAAAAAATAATCTTATAAAACAGTGTTAAATTTGAATATTATATATATATGTCCAATAATTAATAACAAGAATGCACAAATAAGAGAGGAATAATTAAATAATGAACCTGAAGCATCTTGTTGACATTGCTGGCACCAAAGACTTTGTGCACATTTGCAAACTTCTGAGGCTCATCAGCAGGAAAATAAGGAGCAAAAACACAGTCCTGAGCACACCTTCTCCTAAGGAGCTTGCATGCAGCACAGGGTGAGGGTGCACCCTGCTTCCTACCACCATCTTTCATGGATCCTCTAATTAATTAATCAATTAATTATAGTGTTAATTTCTCTTCTTCTTCTAACTATGTATCAACGTCTAATAGGACACGACCAAGAATGGTAGCAGAAGAGGGAGGAGGAGGATTTATAGGCTAAAAATAAAGTTAAGAAAAGTGAAAGCAGTTAGAAAAGGAGAAAAGACATGAGAGAGGGCGTGTGGTGTGGTGTGGTATGGTGGGGGATGTAGGGAATGGTTCTATGGAGGTGGAAGAGTGGCCTGCATTATATAATTAAGGAAAAAGCACAAAAAATGAAGAGCCCCAGTACTAGTACATGACTCCATGTACAATTCATTCATGTGGGTCCACCCCATAAATTAAGCACCTTTTTCAGATTTCGATCGACAAACGTTTTTCCATTAATGTGACCATTGGGTCCCTGACATCTTCTTGTCCCGTTCTTTATTTCGACTGGTTGATGCGTGCGACTCAGAATTTTATATTAACTAATGATGATAATGAGTAGGCTCGAGCAAGCAAGGATGGCAAAAAAATCCGGATACTACTTGTACTTTTAAAAATTTTTGTAACTGAAAAAAACAATTATATGTTTATTGGAGTTGGAGCCTTGGAGGCCACCTGGCTCGTCTTATCCCCCTCCCCCCTCCCGGAACACACACACACACACATATATATATATATATATATATATATATATATATATATTAAATATTTATGAATTTGTTGATAATTTTTTTAAAATTGTCATTCAATTATAAATCAATATTTTGTATAATTCGATGATTACATTTATAATATTGTTTATTTATAACTTAAGTTTAAACAAATCAATATTATATTTGCTTGTTTTTAATATTATCTTTGATCCAATAATATATAAGAAATAAAAGACAACATTTTCTTGATCCTAATTATAACAAATATGAGGGGTGAGGATGTGCTCACTTAAGTGACCTAGCCTATGAGGTGGCAATAACGGGCCTAAGTTGTATTTTGACTATACGTGACCTAGCCTATGAGAGGTGAGGATGTGCTCACTTAAGTGAGTTGTAAGGTTTAGTGAAACTATTATATACAAAAGAGTTTGACATGCATCATAACATTTGAGAGTCTTGCTGGAGTAAAATAGACATGAGGCAGATGATGGAGGTCACAACAGGTTTATACTAAACCTTAGGAGTTTTTAGGACCTGATGGAGATGTTGTATTAACTCATACTAGTCCTATGAGTCAGAACTTACTTGCAATGTTAGGTAACCTTGACTAGTTACTTGCGAATATCATTCTAGGTAGTGCGGTCTAAATCGAAGGCATTGATGTCAATGACATTTGTTTTTTGGTAGACATGTGCTCCCAGACTAGTTCAAGAGTTAGAGTTGGTACTGCATGACATAAGAAGCAAGTGTTGTGTTTTTTGAAGGGTATTCCAAAAGGCAAAGTCTCACATTCCCTAGAATAACTTTGGTTCAGTGAAACCATTGTACACAAAAGAGTTTGACATGCATAATAACATTTGAGAGTCTTGTTGGAGTAAAATAGACATGAGGTAGGTGATGGAGGTCACAACAAGTTTAGCCTGAACCTTGGGAGTTTTTCGGACATGGTGTGGATGTTGTATTAACTCATACTAGTCCTATGAGTTAGAACTTACTAGCAATGTTAGGTAACCTTGACTAGTTACTTGTGAATATCATTCTAGGAAGTGTGGTCTAAATCGTAGGCATGATGTTTTTTTTTTTTTTTTGTAGACATGTGCTCTCGGACTAGTTCAAGAATTAGAGTTGGTACCACATGGCATAAGAAGCAAGTGTTATGTTTTTGAAGCGTATTCCAAAAGACAAAGTCTCGCATTGCCTAGAATAACTTAGGTTAAGTGAAACCATTGTACACAAAAGAGTTTGACATGCATCATAACATTTGAGAGTTTTGTTGGAGTAAAATAGACATGAGGCAAATATGGAGGTCATAACAGGTTTAGCCTGAACCTTGGGAGTTTTTAGGACCTGGTTTGGATGTTGTATTAACTCATACTAGTCCTATGAGTCAGAACTTACTTGCAATGTTAGGTAACCCTGACTAGCTACTTGTGAATGTCATTCTAGGCAGTGCGGTCTAAATCAAAGGCATTGATGTCAATGACGTTTTTGTTTTTGGTAGACATGTGCTCCCAGACTAGTTCAAGAGTGGAGTTGGTACCACATGGCATAAGAAGCAAGTGTTGTGTTTTTGAAGGGTATTCCAAAAGACAAAGTCTTACATTGCCTAGAATAACTTTGATTCAAGTGTTTATGTATCATCTTGTGATATAGGCTTTCAAAGTGGCTAGTAAAGGGTGGAAGTCTCGTGTGCATGAGCTTGACCTCGTGGGTTTGATGCAGTACAAATTTGCCGATTTTCCCCTTCCTACGCGTGTGATAATGGGCCTTACAAACCTTTTACTTGTGATTTAATAAAATTATTTTTGAGATTATTTTGAATTTAAATTTCAAATTAAAAGCTTGCTAGAAATATGTTTTATAATGTACCAATTTTTACGATGGGCCAATTAAGAAATTTATGGGATTTTGGTGATTTCCATTTTTATTTTAATTATTTGACCATTTACCATTAAATCATTTTAATTACCATTTTATTTTTATTTTATTCCCAACATTTTAATCATTAAATGCCTCAACTTATTTGTTGTTTACATGCTCTATATGAAGTGACAAAAGTATCATAACAAGGGGGTTGAATAAAGTTTCAAATTCTTTACGAAAGAAAACAGGTTTTTGATATAAGTTCTGAAAGAGACAATTCAGAATGAAGAACTGTTCTGAGCTCAGAACGAAAATGCAAGAAGTTCTGGAAAAAGAATTTTTACAGTTAAGAACTCTATTTCAAAAAGAGTTGTTTGTTTACAAAGACTTACGTGGACAAGTTCAGTTTTAAGAGTATTTGTAAAGGTTTTCCGTTTTAAAGATTAACAAAAACAGTAAATAGATCAAACCATAAAATTAGTGTAGAGAGAGAAAAGGAGAATGATGCACAAAGATTTTTATATTGGTTCACCTCAACCTTAGGCTATGTTCAGTCCTCACCCTTCAAGATGAGATTTTACTAACACAACCAGTCACTCCTGGACTAAGAAACCACTGGATTTTAACAGTCTTCAAACACTTTCACTGGACTTCACACTTGGCCACAACTAGACCAACAACACCATTGGTAACAACATTTTCCATCCACTGTTGGATTTTCAACAACAAAATACAATCTCTCACTTCTATCTTATATCTATTACAAATTATAAGCTTTTTACAAAAATAGGTCTTTCTCTATTGAGAGAGTTGAAGCATCAATGACAGATTTCTCACACAAAAAACTTCGCTCGAGTTTCTTTCACTTGGAAGAGTTCAATCTGACTTCATCATGCTCTTGGATAACCTCTTAAAGCTCAAAAGAAGACTGTTGAAATGAGGTCCACTTAGCTGACAAGCTTCCGGGGGAAGTAGACAAAGATGACAATTGTCATGAAATGACAGCTAGCAGAGTTATTCTAAGGTGGTCATTCTGAGAAACCTTTCTGATGAGCATTTTGAAGAAGCATTAGAATGGTGATTCTGATGCCAGTTGAGAAAGGTTTCATACTTGAAGTAGATCCTTTTGATGAATATTAATTGTTATGTCTTTCTGAAATAGCACAACTCTATCAATCTTAACACATTCACAGTACAAAGCATTCTGAAATAGATTGCTTCATAAAATCAAAGTGAAGGTACAATTGCTAGTGTGTTAGTGTTCTATCCCAGGTTAGATTGCATAATGTCTTTAGTCTTTCATTCTGATGATTCACACCAATTCTTCTCATAGACAAAATTCAACTTTTTCTTGATTGCATATTCTAATGCAATTAGCATTCACTTGTTGATGTACCCTCAATGATTGTGGCAACATATGGAAAGTGATATGTTGTCTTCTGAGGTGCATTCTTAACCATTATGAACTCCATTCTAAAGTTCAGTATTTAGAGTCAAGTTCTTCATCATTCTGATGTAGACTTTGATATAACTTCATTATAATAATGGATGCTCTATTTGTAGCCTTTAATGTATCTACTTTGTAGGCCTTGATGTCTTGTACATTGCCCTGAACAAGTACCCATAACGAAGCATTCTTCATCATGCAGATAGGCTTTAAAGATTCTTTTTGGGTTCTTTACTCTTGACAGATGTTCTGAGACAACCTTTCTCAACATCATTCTGAGCACCTCATAATGCATGAACATATGCTTCTTAATAAGTTTAACACTGAAACACTCGTGTAAAATGTTAGTTATCACATAAACCCATCATTCTTACAGTTTGCACTGCTAATGGTTTGTCATAATTAAAACTAGGGATATGGATTCAATAATCTCCCCCTTTTGATGATGACAAACCCTTAGGAGCAAATTTAAAGGATGATAGTACCTTTATGAACCTTTTAGTTTTAACTCCCCCTAGGAATATGCATCAGTTCTTTTTCTAATCAATTAGTGGGGAAACTCACCCTCAATTCAGGCATTATTAACATAAATTAACAAATTTATCATTACACAACATAATACAGAGATAGGAATAGAAAACATATAAAGGTAAAACCATTAATTCAAGATCAATTTCATTAATAAATATCATTGTACAAAAGATATAAGCAAAAACATATAAATAAGCATGTGATCATGATCCTAGAAAAACTAATCCACTCCTTACACCAATCTCTCCTAAGCTTCTCCCCTTTTGTCATCATGCAAAAAACATAAGGGAGGAACAAAAGGTTTCTTTCAAAATCATGTTTGCTAGATCTAAGAGATAAGGAAGATAAAGGCATGGTGGTAGCTCTAGGTGGTGGTGACGGCTCATGCTGCAAAGGAGTAACTTCAAGAATCAAGGCAAGTTTTCCTTGTTAGAGATCCACTACTCAAGGTAGAGGAATCCCTCAAAGAAATCATTCATGGTTCTCTAACATTGATCAATGTTGGAGAACAACAACTTCTGGTAGAACGAGTTTTTCCGACTTGCTTCTCCATGTAGTTCATCCTACAATCAACTGACTTTAAAGAAAGTTCAACAGTAGGTAGAGGAGTAGGAATATGAACATTTGGAACCTCCTCTTGAACCTTAGAAGGTTCTACAGTGGCTGACTCAGAAAGAAAATGGGGAAAGGGAATGGAAAAGGTTAAGGGTTGACCATGTAAGGGACCAATGCGATAGACAATTTTGACAAAAGTGTCAAACAAGGGAGAGTTGAAGAGACTCTACATATTTTCAGTGTTGAACAAGGCTTCCTTCACAGACCCAACACAGGTTCTCTCACCAACAACAACTTTTGGTACATTATGAGCATTTTAAGTAGTAGCTTCAACATTTTATGCCTTCTCAGAAGGCTCCTCTTGTTTTTCTTCTTCTTTCTCCTTGTTCTGAGCATCCTCCTCATTAGAACATGTGCAAGCTTTCTCTACTCTAGGGATGGGGGTTCAGATTCAAAGTTGCAACATTCTTTTCTCCCAAAGTCAACACCTTATCATGCCTAGCTTCATCCATAAGCACTCCAAAGTGCTTAAAAACTATGGTCATCAACATCCCATAGGGCACATTGAAGGTTGAATTGATGGGCTTGGTTGCCCTGATCATATGGTTGATAATCCGGTGGGGTTGGCTGAGAGGAATCTTCCTCCAAAGGTAGTAAATGACCAGAAGATCATGGCAATTTACTTGATATGTTTTAGCCCTTGGCAGCATAGAGTGCTTGCAAATCCAATGGACAATCCTTCCAAAGGATGTTAGAGACTTGGATTTGAACTCTTTATCCTTATCCTCCAAAAATTTCTTCATAATCTTGGTCTTTCTGAGGCCCATGATGTCAAACTAATCATCATAGAGCCTAGATCTATCAGTAGTAACTCCTAGAAGATCTGCTAAGAGTTGTTTTGATATCAAAATCTCAGTTCCCTTCAAAATGGCCTTCAGAGTAAAATTGATGTTATCCATCACAATAGCTGCAAAGAAGGCTCTCACCAGCCTTGGATAAACAAGTTCATGCACTTCAAAGAACCCTATCCGCTTCTACTTCTTCACAAAGCAGAGGATGTCCCAACCACTTTCCTTGATCTCCAAAAGATCAATGTATCTGCCACTAACAACCTTCTTGTTTACCCAACTACTATCAAACTTCTCCTTTAGCTACCTATCACTGAATAAGGCAACAACCTCATATTTTGACCTCCTTCTTTTTTCCCCATACTTCTCCGCCTTCACAGAGATTTTCCTTTTTTGTGACCTTATCATGACTTCCTTGGAACGATGGGGTGTAACTGTCATAGTTGTCTTTGAATCAGACCCAAAGGACACTTCTATTGCCATGCCTTTCCATTTTTCTATGCGGGTAATAGGTGAGGGTGAGTGAGAGGTATCATTTTCTGAGGTAGAGGATCAATTCTGAGGTAGAGGATCAAGATGGGTTTTTTACTCCCATGGTTTTGGTTATGGCCATTTGTGAGTGGGTTTGAGAGCTTGAAAACACAAAAGAAAGAATAGTGGGGGGAGGGGGGGTTAGAGGAGATAGAGTAAAAGGAGAAAAGATAAGAGTAAGATTAGTTTTTACTCTAGCTTCCTTATATAGAGGAGCCAAGGAAAGACAAAGAGATAAAACAGAAAAAAAACATAAATTTATAATGGTAAAACAAAAAAAAAAAAAGAAACTAGTTGTTATGTTTCATAATGGATAGTTTTACCATTAATGGAAAAATACAATGAATCAACAACAATACACTATTTGTTCAACAGAACACGAGACACATCAAATTCAACAAAAATGTCAAACACCCAAGCATAGATTTTATTTAAACAAGAACATAAGACCAATATCACATTCCCAATCAGAGGTCAGTCAAACATTTAACATTAATTAAAGATTTAATAAAGTTAAACTTGTGCTCAGTTAGAGGTTTGGTGAGAATATTAGCAAGTTAAAGCTTGGTTTCAATCAATTTTAGTCCAATATTCCCTTTTTGAGCATGATCTTTGATGAAATGGTGTTTGATATCAATGTGCTTAGATCTTGAATGCTGGATAGAATTATTTGATAGATTTATGATACTAGTGTGGTCACACCAAATGCAAATCTTTATGTATTCTAGTGAGTAATCCAACATTTGTTGCTTGATCCAAATGATTTGAGAACAACAAGCAGCTGTTGAGACATAGTCAACTTCTGAGGTGGATAAAGCAATTGTACTTTGTTTCTTTGAAGACCATGATACTAGTGACTTTTCAAGGAATTGACAAGCACCATTGGTGCTCTTTATTTCAACTTTATCACCAGAAAATTCAACATCACAATAGCCTACAAGATCAATCTCAAACCCTTTCTTAAACCAAATGCCATGATTAGTCGTTCCAACTAATATCTCAAAATTCTTTTAACTGCAATAACATGAGATATCTTTGGACAAGACTGAATGATGGTTTTGTTTGATTTTTCATCAAACTTCCCAAGTTTGTCTTTGTTGTGTAAAATGTAGAATGTACAATTGAAAATGTGGAAGTATGAAACACTAGGTTTTCCTCCTGTTCATAATTTATATGGAGTCTTATTCAGAACTTTTCTGATAGAAACTCTATTCAGAGTGTAGCATGTTATGTTAATAGCTTCTAGCCTTAAATAATGTTGTATGTCAGACTCACTAATAAGTATTCTAGCCATCTCTTTTAAGGATATATTTTTCCTCTCCAAAACACAATTCTATTGAGTTGTTCTTGGAAGAGAAAAACTGTGGGAGATGCCATTTTCATCAAAGAAGGTTTTAAAGAAAGTATTTTCAAATTCTCCCCCCATGATCACTCCTTACAAAGATAATTTTCAAATCCTTTTTATTTTGAACTTTCTGAATGCTTCAAATGACTCATCCTTATGAGAAAGAAATAAAATCCTATAAATATTTCTCTCTTACACACTAGGGAGTAGGATTTTTCCAGTTGATGCTTCTTTAATCAGGCAAGCATTGAGTTCAAATTTAAGTTCATAGCCATTGTCACAAAGCTGACTAATGCTTAAAAGATTATGTTTCAACCCTTTTACAAAATAAACATTTTTAATTTGAAAAAAGTTTGGTTTACCAATTTTACCAATTCCTTTGATGAGCCCTTTTATGTTATCTCCAAAAGCATCAAACCCTCCATCATTTCTCTTCTCAAGGCTGAAGAATATGCTTTTGTCTCCAGTCATATACCTAGAGCATCCTCTATCCAAGAACCACAACATTTTCTTCTTGTTGTGGTGCAAACATTCCTACATCAGAAAGTAGTAGAATCTTAGGTACCCATAGTTTCTTGGGTTCTTGTATGTTAGTTACCTTTTTGAAGGGAGTATTCCTCTTTCTATAACATTTTTAGGTCTGGTGTCCCCATTTTTTACAGTTAGAACATTTCGTCTTGACCTTCTTGTTTCTAATAGGTTTTTGAAAAACCTTTTTAGGATTCTAATTGAAACCAAATTTAGTTCTACCATAAAAGCTTTTCTGGATTCCAATTAGTTTATCCAAATTTTTGTGCCTACTACAAAGTTAACTTAGTCTTTTGATAATTTCTAAACTTTTTATTTGAAAACCTTATTTTCATTTTCAAGTTGATATTGATCAAAAGAGATAACTCCTTTTGTAATAGCATATCTTCTTAGTTTTAACTATTGAGGAAGTTTGTAATGAGATTCCTACAAACAATGGTTTTTCTTTAAAAGGTTTTCACTATCCATTTTGAGCTTTTCATTTTCTTTCTGAGCCTCAGATAGTTGCTCCTTCCAATGCGCACATTTATGAGTCAAAAGATGAGTCATTGAGCAAGTTATCAAAAGCTTGTTCTAATTCCTTATGATTTGAAAAATCTAAAACACTTTCAGAGTAATATACCTCTTCTCTATCAAAATTTGTCATAGGAAACAGATTAACAACATGCTCCTCATATCTCTCAGAGGATAATGAATCTATATCATTCCATATAGCCATCATTGGCTTCTTCTTTGGATCTCCCTTTTTGAAATATTCCTTAAGTAGAGGACATTCAAACTTGATATGGCCAACTTGTTGCATTAAAGCACCTAGCTTTCATAGAGGCTTATCGTTGTTGAAAATCTTTTTTAGAGAATTTTATTCTTGGCCATTATCTCATTATAATCAGTCTTTGAATGCTTTTGGTAAAACAAAGGCCAATTCTTCTTTTCTTCTTCTTTTGAAAGATCATTCTCACAATTCTTCGCATCAGAATTCACTTATGAGTTTAGTGCTTTGGAATGATGCTTCGCTTTAGCTTTCTAAGAAACCTTAAGTGATATTTCTTTTCCCTTAGGTATCTGTAGCTCATTCATCAACTCTTGTTCATGAACATTTAGTGAGCCTATAAGTTCATCCATATCCAAAGTTTTTAAGTCTTTGGTCTTTCTTATGGTAATGACATTTTGTCTCTAGATTTTGGGTAGACTTCTTAGAAGAAGATTCTCTGATGTGTTTTATACCTTTCTTCTAGAGCATTCAACTCATTCCTTATAGTAGTGAATTTGGTGAACATCACTTCTATGGACTCACGTTCTTGCATCTTAAACATCTCAAACTTATGAGTTAAAATATTAACTTTTGAGTCTTTACCTGATTTATACCCTTATGAGTTCTGATTGTGTTTCAAATTTCTTGAGCTCTTTTGTATTCTTATATCCTATCATACTCAGCTCTACTCAAAGCACATGACAAAAATAACTTTTTTCTAGAGTTAAGAAGAACTCTTGGTTTTTTATTCGAGGTCTATTCAACTTTAGGTTTGTCTATCTCAACTCCAACCTTAGTTCTTTATGTTGGTTTTGTAGGGACCAATCTTTATAATGCCCACAGATCAACACCTTGAGATTCCAGGACCAACTTCATTATGTCTTTACAGTAGTAGAAGTCTTTTCCATCGAAGCCATGAGGCTTGTTTGTTGAAGCATCTTCAGGTATAAACACTGTTGAGCTTGTCCAAACATAACTTATTCCAAGATCTTCCTCTCACACTATCAAGTGTGTTTAACCTCAAGAACTAAGCTCTGATTCCAGTTGAAGTGACAAAAACACCACAAGAAGAGGGGTTGAATTGTGTTAGCTCTAATGCCAATTGAATTGACAACAATACAACAAGAAAGGGGAGTTGAATTGCGTTTTCAAAAAGTTTGAAATCCTTTTTGAAAGAAAGAAAGTTTATGATATAAGTTCAGAAAGAGACAATCTAGAATGAAGAACTGTTCTAAGTGCAAATAAAAAAATCCAGCAGTTCTAAAAAAGAATTTTTACAGTTCAGAGTTGTGTTTCAAAAAAGAGTTATTTGTTTACAACAACTTAAGTGGAAAGGTTCAATTTTAATAGTATTTGTAAAGGTTTTCTATTTTAATGATTAACAAAAATAGTAAATAGACCAAACCACAAATCAGTGCGTAGAGAGAGAAAGGGAGGATGATGCACAAAGATTTGTATATTAGTTTACCCCAACCTTGGCGTATGTCCAATCCTCACTCTTCAAGATGAGATTCCACTAACACAACTAGCCATTGATGGACAAGTAAACCACTAGATTTTAACAACCTGCTAACACTTCCACTAATCTTAACACCTAGCCACAATTAGACCAGCAACACCATTAGTAACAACTTTTTCTAGCCATTGCTAGACTATCAACAATTAAAGAGATTTTTATGTTTTTGACTGCACAAACACAAATCTTCATCTTGCAAGAGGGTTTCTAGTCAGGAAAACAAATCTCTCACTTCTATCTTAGATTTTTTACAAATTACAAGCTTTTTACAAAAATGGATTTCTCTATTGAGGAAGTTAAAGCATTAATGACAAATTTCTCACACTTGGCTCAAGTTTCTCTCACTTGGAAGAGTTCAACTTGACTTCATCATGCTCTTGGATAACCTTTTAAAGCTCCAAAGAAGACTGTTGAAATGGGGTCCACTCAACTAACAAGCTTTTGGGGAAGTAAACAAAGATGACAAAGGTCATGAAATGACAGCTAGCATAGTTAACGGATCTTTCACTAGCTGTGAGACAATGGTCATATCAAGGCTCATCATTGATCCTGTAATGGATCTTTCGCTAGTGTCTATCGAAGGTGTTTCTCCTTCAGAATCCAAATGAGAAGAAAAACAATTACGTGAAAAATGAGCAAAAATTCTCTAAAGAGAAATTTGCACAATTAAGTGGACAATATATATTCAACACATAATCTTCTCTATTCTTTGTGAAGTAAATTTATTTGTATTTAAGCTTTATTATCTATTCATTCTTTGAGTGTTGTTGAATCATTGTATTCATTCAAACTTTTGTTTGGGAAAACCAGTAGTGACTTAATGTTAAACAAAACTTAGGTTGTCTTAGATTCAAGGGGAGTCTAAGGGTGTGCCAGAAATGGCAAGGAGAATACTTGCATAGCTAAGAGTGTCATGACATAATTCTTATTTGTATCAAAGATTTGATTAGTAGAATCCTTTTACAATTGAGTATAGGAGAACTGAACGTAGCTTTGTTTGAGTGAACCACTATAAACCAAGTGTTTCTACATCTCTGTTAAGTGGTTTTATTGAGTATTCTTTTAAGCTATTTTGGTGCTGTCTTCACACCAAGTGTTTCATTGAAAAAACAATTATGAAGACATTGTCTTGATATTATTAGATGATTATATTATTTTTTCATTGTTTTTATCATCAGTGGATGACTTCTTTATTTCTATCTTCCTAAGCTTGAGATTGAAGTAACTATTTGATAAAAAGTTAGTATCTTTGATTAACACACTATTCATCTCTCCTTCTAGTGTGATTGTTGTTATTTCAGTTGACATCAGAGCTCAGACTCATTGGTTAAGTATTAAACAATACTAAGGAAAAGATCCAACAATCATAGAAAGAAATGCAAGAAGGATACTCTACCAACAAACCACCCATGTTCAGAGGTGTCAAATATGACTACTTGAAGGAACGAATGATAGCTCATTTTAAGTCCATTCACATTGACCTATGGGACATGGTAGAAAATGGAAATCACATTCCATATGACACGAGTTAAACGAAATTCCAAGAAGCCAGTGAACGAAGGATCAAGAACTCATATTTCTACTCAACTCCAAGGCTCGTAATGTTATATCATGCGCCTTATCTAAAGAAGAATACACCAAAGTACATAGCTTCGAGAGTGAAAAGCAAATGTGCGACACTCTTGCTATAACCTACAAAGGAACGTCACAGGTAACAAGGAACAAATTAAGTCTTCTCACTCGTAAGAATGAACTCTTGTCTATGGAAGAAGGCAAAGACAAACAAAGTATGTTTGGTCACTTTCAAACAATTCTTAATGAATTAAAATCTTTAAGAACTTATGATAACTATGATCATATTGACAAAATCTTGAGAAGTTTGTCTAGAAAATGGAGACCACAAGTAACTGCACTAAGGGCTTTAAAGAAACTTAGCTCTATGTCCCTTGAAGAACTAGTTGGTACTCTCAAGGTTCATGAACAAGAACATCAGCAGGACGAAAGACTTAAGAAAAAAAAGTCCTTGGTTCTCAACAGTAAGAAGATCAATAAAGTCTCATCGTCTAGAGACTAAAGAGCAAACGTCCAAAAGCCAGTCGAAAGTCCTTAAAGCTAAAAATTATTCTAATGAAGAATCTAAGGAAGAGTCTGATAAAGATGAAATTGCTTTCATCTTACAAAAGATTCACAAGATATGTAAAAACAAAGGTGGATCCAGATGAAAGAACTCCTTAAAAAGGGTGCTCAAGGAAAGGAAAGACAAAAACAAAAGTTCCATAATATGCTATGAATGCAAGAAACCTGGACACTTCAAATCTGAATGCCCAGAATTGGAGAAGTCTCAAGACAATAAGAAAATCTACAAGAATAAGGAAAAGAAAGGTCTCATGAGCACCTAGGAAGATCTAGACGACACGTTGTCTAATGAAGATGAAGAACAAGCCAATCTGTGTCTTATGGCATATACAAATTCTAAAGAATCTAAATTTGACCAGGAGGATGAGGTAAATATTGATGATCTTGAGTCTCTTAAAAAGGCTTATGATGAACTACTATCAAAATCATTCATTCTTTTAAATGCTTTCAAAATCTTGCAAAAAGATTTCAAAAAGTTGTTCAAAGATCATAAGGAACATGTAAAAACTTTCAAAAAAAAGTAGATGTTTCATTGGACGAGTCCACTCTGACATGTGATACTTGTGAAGCTTTTAAGGAAAAAAAACCCAAGCTATGTCTTGAGAATGAGACAATTTCCAAAGAAAAATCTACTCTATTGGAGAACTTTCAGCAGTTGGAAAATAGACTAAAATGTCTACAAAGGATTTAAAGGAACCGAATGAACTTCACGATCATCAAAGTGAAGAGAGACATGATATGTGGATGGAATATGCACAACCACATAAACATTATGAGGACCTTAAACATAAGCTTTGGGTAGAATATGAAGAATATGAAGAATATAAAAGATCAATGAAATTCTTGAATGAAAAGGTTTTGAAGAAGGAAGAATTTAAAGGTCAACCTCAGGATGTCGTAAAACTTCATGAGAAAATTGGAACCTTAAAATTCACATTGGCCAAATTTGTTAGTGGAACATAAAATCTTGACAAACTATTAAGATATAGTAAATGTCCCTCTGACATATTTGGCAATGGATATGAAGGAAAGATTTATGTTCATGATGAAGACATTGTTGTTTGTTATTTTTGTGGTAAAGTTGGACGTTTGACATTCAAGTGCAGGGATCGACCTAAAATAAGTGTGTCCAATGCATTTAAAGCTAACATAAGAGGACTCAAAAGATTTGGGTACCTAAGAAAAGGATAATTCTTGTTGCAGATGCCTTTAATAGAAGGAAGAAAACACCTATCATGGTAGCTGAACAGTGACTGCTCACACGCATGACAGGAGAAAAGCTTATGTTCCAATGCTTGACTCCCTATCATGGAGGAATCATCACTTTCAGAGGGAATTAAAAAGGAAGAATAATAGTAGTGGGTAAGATAGGTTTTCATCCACATCCCTCTGTTGATAATGTTTTGTTTGTTAAAGGGCTCAAACACAATCTGTTGAGCATAAGCCAATTATGTGACAGTGGATATGTTGTTTCCTTTAGCAAAGATGAATGCATCATTCAAAATAGAGATGGGTCCCCACTTTTCTCTGCCAAGAGAAAATGTAACCCCTATAAGATTAAGTTAGAAGAACTATCGGATCAAAAGGTATCATGTTTACTGTCTGTTAAGGAAAATCATTGGTTGTGGCATAAAATTTTGGTCATGCTAGTTGGATGTTAATCTCCAAACTGCAGAAAAACAACCTCGTAAGAGGATTACCAAGTATGTCATATAAAAATGATTTTATTTGTGAGACATGTTAAAAGATGAAACAAATTAAAAACACTTTTTATAGTACATTGTTTCCACCTCAAGACTTTTGGAGCTGTCAAGTCTTGATATGTTTGGTCCAACCGTGGAAAGAGGTATGGACTTGTCATAGTGGACAACCACTCTAGATAGACATGGGTCATGTTCCTAGGACGTAAGGATGGATATTTTAGTGTCTTCTTTAAATTCTATAAAAGAGTTCAAAATGAAAAAGGAGTATGTATTACCTTAATTAAAAGTGATCATGGGGGAAATTTTGAGAATGAAAACTTTCAATTGTTTTGTGAAAAAAATGGTATTCTTCATAATTTTTCAACATAGATAACACCTCAACAAAATGGGATAGTTGAAAGAAAGAACATATCTCTACAAGAGATGGATTGGACCATGCTCAATGATAATTTAACCCTTAAGCACTTATGAGTTGAAGCAGTGAATACCACATGTTATCTTCAAAATAAAATTTACATAAGACCAATACTTAAAAAGACTCTATGTGAACCGTGGAAGGGACGAAAACCAAACATATCATACTTCCATCTATTTGGATGTAAATGTTTCATTTTTAACACTAAAGATAATTTGGGAAAGTTTGACTCAAAAAGTGATAATCGAACATTTATTGGATACTCTAAAACATCTAAGAGGCCTTTAGAGTATACAACTCAAGAACCTTAGTAGTTGAGGATGCTATTCATGTGAAGTTTAATGAAGATGAGCCTGACAAAGATTTATCAGAGCTAGATGAGTCTTTTGCAGATCTTAGATTGGACGATGGTATTAAAGAAAAGGTGTCATCCAATCAAAGTTCAAAAGATGAAGCGTTCACTCAACATCTAGATGATCTTTAAGAAGAAATAAGGGAACCCACTGGACGCATCTTGAGAAAGAATAATCTAGAAAGCCAAATCAATTATGACCCAAAAGATTGTGTTCAAACAAGATCATCACTTAAATCACAAAGGCACACTACATTTATTTCAGAAGTAGAACCTAAACATATTGATGATGCAATGCAAGACAATAATTGGGTAAAAACTATGCAAGAAGAACTTAAACAATTTCAAAAGAATGATGTTTGGAAGTTAGTATAAAATGGAAGAAGGTTGTGAGGAACAACGTAAGGTTGGTAGCCAAAGAGTACTCGCAACAGGAAGATATAGATTACAAAGAAACCTAGACACCTATGGATCGTCTAGAGGCAATACAAATTGTACTTTCATTTGTAGTTTATAGCAATATGAAGTTGTATCAAATAGATGTAATACATTCCTAAATGGTTTAATTCAAGAGGAAGTATGTGTTGAAAAACCTCCAAGATTTAAGAGTGACACTTCTCCTTATCATGCTTTTAAACTTAACAAAGCCTTATATGGACTCAAGCAAGGTCCTAGAGCTTGGTATGAAAAATTGAGTTCTTTTCTTTTAGAAAATGGATTTGAATGAGGAAAAATGGACACAACACTATTCTGTAAAAAATAATACTCATAATTTATATTTGTGCTACTTATGAAATGCCGTGTGAGGATTTTTCTAAGCTAATGCAAACAAAATTTGAAATGAGCATGATGAGAGAGTTGAAATTCTTCCTTGGAGTGCAAATAAAGCAAACAAGCAGTGGGATTTATATTCATAAAACCAAGTATGTAAAAGAACTCTTGAAGAAGTTCAACATGAATGATGCAAAAGAAATGAAGACACTTATGCATCTAACAACATATCTTGGATTGGGCGAAGAACCAACAGAGGTGGATGGGACTCAATATAGAGCAATGATTGGATCATTGGTATATCTCACAATGTTTAGACTTAGCATTATATTTAGTGTGTGCTTATGTGCGAGATTTCAACAAGAACCAAGGAAAGTTCATCTACTGCAATTAAACGAATTTTTAGATATCTAATTGGAACTTCAAATCTTGGTCTATGGTTCAAAAGAAGGGAAGATTTCAAGCTAACGAGCTTCTGTGGTGCTAACAATGCTGGAGACAAAGTCGAAAGGAAAAACACAAGTGGAAGCTGTCACGTCATTGGTGGAAACCTGATTACATAGATATGCAAGAAGTAGGGTTCAATTGCATTGTCCACTACTAAAGTAGAATACATGCTAGCTGCTAGTTGTTGTACTAAACTCCTTTGGACTAAAAACTAGCTTGAGGACTACAACATCTATGAAGTAAAATTCCCATTTTATGTGATAACAAAGCTGCCATTAGTCTTTCAAATAATCCAACATTGCATTCAAGTGCAAAACATATAGAAATTAAGCATTATTTTACAAGAGACCATGTTCAGAATGAGACAATAGACCTATAGTTTGTACCCACTGATGATCAACTTGCTGATATTTTCACAAAACCTCTAACTAAAAAAAGGTCGATTCTATTAATAAATCGACTTGAAATGGCTTTTATAAATGAATGACTTAATATCTATATGTCATCTACTATTGTAGAAAAGGACCTATCGTTCAATATCTCTTTGCACACATAATCATTCAACATATGGACGCTCACCTAACATTTGCATTAATTGAGTAAAATGCAGTGTTTTTGTAAGTAAACATTGCAAGCGTATTCGTTGAGTCATCTCTTCAGGCCTAATGATTGCCTTTCAAAAGCCTATATAGAACCTTATATAGTAACTTTTAAAAATACATTTCGCTCTCTATTAGAAAAACTCTTCATCTCCAATCTCTAAAACACAAACCCTTGCCTAAACAAACTCTTCGTGTCTTTTAAGAACTCACCCACACTAAAAGGTTATTTTGAAAAAGAGTTTGCGTAGTCTCTCTTAAGTGGTTTTTATTGAGTATTCTTTTTAGCTATTTTTGGTACTTTCTTCACACCAAGTGTTTCATTGAAAAACATTTGTGAAAATATTGTCTTGATATTACTAAATGATTATATTTTGTTTTCATCAAACTTGTTTTTCTCATAAGTGGATGACTCCTTTATTTCTATCTTCCTAATCTTGGGATTAATGTCACTATATGATAAAAAAAGTTAATATCTTTTATTAACACACTATTCAATCCCCTTTCTAGTGTGATTATTATTATTTCAAAGATCTTGTATTATATTAAAATAATAATGAGGGATGACAAAATAATAACTAATAAACTGTTAAGTTGAACAGTCTAAAAGTAAAGTGAGTGACTAAAAACACAAACAATTTTTTAGGAATTAAGACCGATCAAACTATTTTCTAGGGATTGAAAATGAAAATCAAGATTAAATGATGGACCATTTTTATAAAGTTTCTTTTTGGAAGTTTCAAAACTGGCATAAATAATAAAAAGTTAAAAAAATTCCACATTGCATGCCATGTCATATAAGTAGTCCATGTGGCATGGCACATCATTGGTCCAACTTAATGGCAGAGACTAAAAACAAACTAGAATTGTTATAAGAGGCCAAGAATAATCATTTTTAAAGAGATTTCACCCATATAAAATAATAAAATAAGGGATTTGAACGTTAATAAACCCTTTATTTATTTATTTGAAGAAACATTGAAAAACCTAGTATAATATGTAAACCAATGAGGTAAATGAAATTTATGGTATGATATATTTGACATGAAAACATTTGCAGACAATAAGATTTGAAAATGATTTTTATAATTAAAAAAGGGTTAAATTAGTTTTTTTTCCTTCTAATTTATTATTTAGGTTCACTTTGCCCATCGAATTTTTAAAATTGATTTAATTTGGTCATGTCTTCTAAATTAAATTGACGGTATTAGAAAATGTTCATTTTGTGATAGTTTAGGAGCACTTAGTGGCGGTTTAAAATCTCCACAAAGTACAATTTTTTAACAAAGTTGATCAATTTTGACGGTAGGACCAAATTGAATTGATTTCAAAAATTAGAGAATTAAATTGAATTCGGGAAAAATTAGATAATCTAAAAAATAATTAGAAAACAAAAAATTAGTTTAACTTTAAAAAACCATTTAGTCGTATTAGATTGTCTCGATTTTCACTAGTATATAATGATGTGTTTGGAGTCAAGGTAAGTGAAAATTAAGGCAACATACATATTCTTTTTGAAATTATAGAAATATGTTCAATTTTTTTGTTTGCAATTGTTTTTTGGTCAACATATCACACCATAAATTTCATTTACCTCATAAAAAATAATTTATAATAGGATTTCCATTTTAAATAAATAAATATGACTTAAAAAATTAAAAAAAAAATCTATGCAATATACTAACTAGTGAAATTGAAACCTTCATGCTGCGTGTATAGTTTTCTTTCTTAAGGGTTCATTTGATTCATAATATGGTACAACATAAGGAGAACAATACATGAAAATATGCGTAGGAAACAAAACAATTTTTTGTTATATACATTGTTTGGTGGACAATATGGATAACAAAAATATAGTAATGCAAAATTTACTGCAAGTCCTTTTTTAATATTAATTATCTTAATATAATTAATATTATTATTATAAAAAATATATATTATATTATATAATATATATTATAATATATATATATATATATATATGTATGTATGTATATATATATATAATTTTTGAATAAGTAATTACATATTGCTCAAAAGTTGATCATGCTAATACTAATATTGACTTTTTTTAACATATAATTTTAAGATTTTAAAATAAAATTACCAAAAATTATAGTTGATTCCAACAAGTTTTGGAGTGTAGCATCTAATGATTCATCATTTATAGTTTCTGAAACATGATCAACTTAATAACTAAATGTAAAGGGTGAAATAGAGAATAAACTAAAAGCCAGGAAACATCTCAAACTAAAATTTCAAACAATTTAATTAATCAAATGAAAGAAAATTTTCTCAAAGACATAAGAACATGTAGTTATATCATCAAAACACGTAACATAAATTTTTTAAAAATAATTTAATTAACATTCACTCTTCCAAAGAAAAATTCATTATCCTCCATATGAACATAAAAAAGACATTAATAAGCACAAAAACATAAATTTTTTAATCAAGAGCATTAATCCCTTTGGTTAAAATAAGTGAACTTAGAACAAACACAAAAGATCAATTGAGAAACAAAAACATATCTATAACTCTTCACACTATAGTCTCATGTGTCAAATAGAGCCTTAACTACTCTTACCGTTTTATCTTCAACTTGAACTAAATGGTAAGGCTAAGCAGACGAACTTAACCCGACCCAAAACTGAAAAAAACAAAAAGGATTTGGGTAGGTTTTAGACAATTTATTGATTTAAAAGGGTTAGAATCATGGGTTGGCACATTTTGAAACGATTGAGTTCGATTTGAATTTTTTGAACTATTGGTAACCAAACCTGATCGTGTTTTTTTGGTCGAATGCTTTCATATTTCATAGTTCACATAGAGGAATGCACTGATTGGGTCCATATTGACCCTGTGCATGGCTATTTACATGCTTGCATACTTAATAAACACTTAACACTTCAAAGAATCACAAATCATAATCCACAATTTGTAACCCTAGAAATTGGAAGAAACCCTAAGGAGTTCATAGTCGCTCATTGCCCTCGATAGTGCGACATTCACATTTCACCTACTTTTGATGGTAATCACCTCTGTCCTTGTGTCTTTTGCTCTTGTGGATGTCATCCCATTTGTGATGCACCTTGTAAGTTTGATTTCATGGCCTAAAAATCTTCAACTCGTCTAAACAACATGAAAGTGTAGGTGCTTGAGGAATACAAGATGAGCATGTCGAGAGAACCCTACGAGAGTTTCATAAGATTTGAATCGGTGACCTCCAACAACAAATTTCCAATCAAAAGGTTGTTGTTGGGGGTTTCCCACTGCTTGCCATACATGGATTATGAAGGAATCGATATTGTAATCCAAAAATGACAACAATGGATAACTAGGTTTTAGTGTTTAGGTTGTATCATTACTAATAAATGACAACTATGGATAACTAGGTTTCTCGGGTGAGGGTTGTATCATTATGTATTAATGAAGGAAATGCTTTAGTGTTGCAACAATTGTTATCATAGATTTGTTATATTGTTTTGTATTTAAGGTTCTCTACAAGTTTGGGGTAACAACAATTTTTTAGACCTATAACCATACCAACCCAATTGCTTATCTCGATACCTACCCAATCTACTTAACCTAACAGTTCATTTGGATTGGATGAGATCTACAATCAGAGGTGGATCTAGGTGCAAGACAGGGGGGCAAGTGCCCCCCTTAAATTTTGGAGTGAAATTATTATAATACCCTTATTTTTAAAAAATTTACAAAAATATCCAACTATCCAAGACCAAGATAGTAGAGAGTACCACGAGAGACATGTGTTCCAACCTTCACTGCTTTCCACTGCACTTGCTCTGCTCTCTCACAAGATACATCTGCTCGCCACCGCCCGATGCCCCCCGTCGGCCATCGCGGCACCTGCACCGGTGACCTTACACCAGTGACCAGCCTCCACTCTTTCCACACGCGGCACGCGGCAGTGCACCTCCGATTTGAGGCTCCGCTCTAACTTCGAGAGCTAAATTTTGAGGCTCCACTCCGCACCTCCGGCAACTCCTCTAGGCTCCGGGGCTGTGTTATGTTTCTGTGCACTGCGCTTCCGCCTTTCGTAGTTCCATTCAAGTACGCATCATTGCATTGGCATCAATTTTTACAAAGGGGAAATAGGGAAAAATTTATTTAGGGTTTTTTAATTTAGTGCCTGCTACAGTGTTGCCTGCCGTTTAGCTCATTTGCCTCTAAATGAGGTCTAATACTAGGGAGTACTCAAAAAATTTCTGTACAAACTCATTAAGCGAGATTTTAGTGATGTTAGAGAAAATTGAACCCAGAAGACATGTAATTTGTCATGACAGTTATTCCATGGGACAAGTATAAGAAAAACAAAAGGACACGTGCCTAGTGGCTGTGTCTCTCCAGTTTCTGGAAATATTGTTATTGATTGGATTAGATTAGAGAAGGGGCCTTCATATAGGACTATGTCTTCCCATAACATGTTTAAGCAATTGAGTCTACACTTAGTTATTCAACTATGCTTATAAAATAAGATCTTAAATCCAATATAATTTATATGACGTATTTGTGAAGGGTAATAATATAATCATTTGTGAATGATTTCAATTTCATCTGAGTTTTTTTATATATTTTTTTAATGAAAACATTATGAAATAAATTAATCAATGTAAGCCCAGTTGGAGATTTTTCTAACAAGATTCTCTTGCAGGATTTCTTCGGTCTTCTAATGATTCTCTTGTCATTTGCTATTTTTTAGGATGGAAAGGTATCTAGGTTTTTTTTTTTTACAAAGTCAAGTGGTAGTAGTGCTAAACTTTCTCGATGTGAATATTCTTCATCTATTGATTTAGTTCAAGATAAACAAGATGAGTGTTCAAGAAAGGAAGATGATTTGTATGTTCTTGATCCGGGTAAAAGACTTCCTATTATGAGCATTGCGAAGAGTGGTCAAGAAAGGGAAATGATTCGAAGAATTTATCTAACGAATGGTTCTTGTCAACCAAAACTTGACAGCTTTCCTCAATCCTTAATTAGGGGTAAAATGTATAGATTTAATCCACGATGGTACAATGAGTTTGGCACTTGGTTAGAGTATAGTGAATCAAAAGATGCTATATTTTGCTTGCATTGTTATCTATTCAGTTGTGAGCATGGTGATGGAAGGGGTGGTCATGATTCATTTGTGGGAGAAGGATTTAGCAAATGGAAGGACAAACAACGGCTTCATAAACATATTGGGAAAGTTGGAAGCATTCATAAGTTATGCTTCAGTGCTGCCAAAGATTTGATGAATCAAAATCAACATATTGACATTGTTGTGTCTGGCATTTCTGATAAAGCCAAACAAGATCATCGTATTCATCTGAATGGTTCTATTTGATGTGGTCGATATCTCATACGACAAGGTTTGGCTTTCCGAGGACATGATGAGACAGATGCTTCAATGAATCAGGAAAATTTTATGGAGCTTGTAAAATTCCTTTGTGAAAGTAATGAGGAGGTAAATAATGTATCTTTGAATAATGCCCCAGAGAATCTCAAAATGATAGCTTCCTCAATTCAGAAAGATATTACTAATGTTGTTGCTAGTTTAGTTACCAAAGCTTTATTTCAGATATTGGGGATAATTTCTTCTCTATACTAGTTGATGAAGCTCGTGATATATCAATTAAAGAACAAATGACATTGTTTTAAGGTATGTGAATTGCAACGATGACATTATTGAGCGTTTACTTGGTCTTGTTCATGTTTTAGATACTACAGCTAGTTCACTTAAAGAAACGATTGAGTTAATTTTTGCCAAAAATGGCTTGAGCTTGACAAAGTTTCGTGGTCAAGGTTATGATGGCACAAGCAATATGAGTGGTCAATTCAGTGGTCTGAAAAGCTTGATTTTAGTTGAAAATAATTCTGCTTACTATGTTCACTGCTTTGCAGATCAACTTCAGTTAGCTCTAATGGATTGTGCAAAAAAGGTTTACGCATTGACTGACTTCTTTAATTTTATACCATTGGTGTGTAATGCAGTAAGTGCTTCTTGCAAAAGAGCAGATATTTTGAAAGAAAAGTAATTTGATGAAATGATCAAAAGTATTGCAAGCGATGATGTTCAATTAGGGAGAGGCAAAAATCAAGCAATGAGTTTGTCACGACTAGGGGACACACGTTGGAGCTCACATTACGGATCATTGGTAAGTCTGTATACATTGTTTGATCCTATGCTTGATGTGCTAGAAATTATAAAAGACGATACAACCCTTATGCATGCAAAAAGGTCTGAAGCCTCTGGCCTTATGATGCGTATGCAAACTTTTGAATTTGTATTACTTTTGAACATGATGATCAAGGTCTTAGCAATAACGAATGAGTTATCCCAAACACTTTAGAGAAAAGATCAAGATATTGTGAATGCTATGAATCTTGTAAAATTTTCAAAGGTGTTATTACAGAAGACACGAGATAATGGGTGGGATAATCTATTTCAGAAGACTTCTGCATTTTGTATCAAACATAATATAGATATCACTGATATGAAAAGTGTATTTGCATTACAAGTGAGAGCAAAATGTAGAGGACCAGTTACTCATCTGCATCACTTTGAGGTTGACATGTTTTGTGCAGTGATAGATACTCAACTTGAAGAGTTGAATGATCGTTTTAGTGAAGTTAGTTCGAATTTTCTGAAATGCATGGCATGTTTAAATCCGTGCAACTCTTTCTCGGCATTTGACAATAATAAGTTGTGTGAATTTGCTGGTTTTTATCCTTCAGATTTTCATTTGAATGATTTTGTCATGCTTGAATATCAGCTCGATACATGTATTGTTGATGTGTAAAGTGATCCTGATTTCTTGAATTTGCAATGAATAGCTGATCTTGTCAAGAGGATGGTTGAAAAGAAAAACATATTGTGTATCATTTGGTTTATTTACTTGTAAAGTTAGCATTAATTTTACCTGTAACAATTGCATATGTGGAAAGACAATTTTCAGCTATGAAATACATCAAGACTGCACTTTGTAATCTGATAGGGATGAATGGTTGAATGATTGTTTAATGTCTTATATTGAAAAAGATGTATTTGAAAGCATTGATAATAAGACAATTATGAAGGAATTCCAAAAAATAAGGTCTAAAAGGATGATATTGTAATTATTTTTTTATATATGTATTTGAACTTTTGAATCTTTCCTTGATTTATTTTCTGGATCTGTATCTGTCTACAATGATCAACTCGTGGATTAGGTTGGATTGGACTTTTGGAGAAACAATATTATACTAAAATCAGTGTATAAATAATAATATTGAAATTAAAATGTCCTCTACATTGTCTGGTAGAAGGAAAGAGGTATATAGGGTTCGGCAGGAAAGTAAAGTAATAAATTGAATAGTGTTTTCAACCCCTTTGCTATACCTACGTACCCATGCCACATCAACAGAAGAGAGTGCCAGATAAATGAGGTTTATCTTATAGAAAATTACTTTCTCCAATGAGATGCTTAATGCCAAGAGCTTTGAGTTATGTGGATCCAATCATTGTTTTTCCGTCAACTCGTAGGACTATTGTTAGTTGGTCAATCACTACGCTTCTGTACACTATGTTTAAGAAATTAATTTATAAATATTTTTGAATAAAAACACAGCAAAGATGTATACTAATACCATTTAGTATTAATATGAATACATTTTATCCATGATTCATAGAATAATAATATTATATTTGTAGATACCACAAATATGTTCTATAAAAGATCATCATATTTGAGTCGGTAGAAGTAATATGAATGACTATAAACTCTCCCTAAAGTAATAATAATACTAATATATTTGTTAGTCTCTGTAAAGAAAAATAAAACAAAAAACTACATGAAAAGGATGCTAAACTGGTAACCGGCGCGTCTGGAATTTTATTTCCTCTAGAAGTTCATTCTACTAGCAGTCATGTAATTTAAATTAAATTAAAAAGTAATAATAGCGGCAAAACTATATACGTACGTAGGTTATTAATTCAAATTTGAGAAAAAAATGTTAGTGTAAAATGTTTATAAAATCATTTAATCATAACCTATTATATATATTAAGTTTATTTATTTTTAAAATAATTATTTTAAAATAATTTAAACAATAGTTTATTATTAAATGATAATATAAAATTGTTCAAATACATACATAGATATTAAACTTTTATAATTTACTATTTTATATATTATTTTTGTTATTGAATCATTCGGAAAAGTAGTTTACTTTTTGATATGGAGCAACATGATAGACATGCGACAATAGGGAAATAATGGAATGCAGTTTTCTTTGACGAGTATAGACATGGACAAGTTAGGATTAAAAAAAAAAAAAAAGAAGAAAAGAGATGGACAAGTTAGATAGGAATGATTAATAAAAGATTCATATTGCAGGCCATTATAGAAATCCTACACAATGAGCTTGGATACACTCTTAACAAAATAGTTACTAGAGACTTCAAGCCGTTGGTACGAACTATCAATTGAGCAGAACGAAGTCAATTAGCATGCTTCCCATTATTTAATTGAGTCTATTTTGAATACTAAAACTAAAAGAAATAAAAATTTCCTCTAATTTAACATAATCTAATGATTTGTTTGGTTTGGATAGATGAAAAATAAGGAAAGAATAACAAATTTAAAATTTGAATTAAAAATAATGAAAAAAAACAATTTAAAGTTTTATTTTTAGAAATCATTTTTTTATTTTCTTTTCCAATCAAACAAAAAATATTTGATAAATAATTTTTTTTCTTCTCTATTTTATTTCTTCTCACTTTTTCTCCAATCAATCGGACCATAAAAGATAGATAGATACCTTGTGAGTCAAAGTTTTCTTTGATCACGTTCACATAAAGGAATGGAAGTTTTGATTCATGTAGTAGCCTACTTTTTGAAATAGACGAGAATTTCCACGTTATCGAATATACCATTTTATACCGACAAGAAATATAATCAAAGAAACTGATATCAACTTTGGACAATTAACTATTTCTTTTTTCCTTGTCCCGTGCTTAATTTCGATATTGCTCTAAGCAAATAATTCAAAATTGAGATTATATTTGATAAAACTAGTTAGAAAGCGAGCTTGTAGTTAAAAGCTAGAAGATGGTAAAAGGAAATGGGAAAGTTAGTTGATAGTTAAAAGTTAAAAAATTAACTTATTAAATTATAAATATGATAAAAAAATAAAGGTTGAAATAGTTAAAAAGTGTAAAAGAACACAAAAATTATAAAATCATGATTTATTTTTAAAAAAGTAACTAAAAAATTGGATAAATATATTGAGGATAAAAATGAAAGAAAATATAAAAAACTAAAAGTTAATATTTTAAAAAATGTTAGTTCAAGTAACATTTCAAAGAATACTAGAAATTACTAAAAAAAATTTATTTATCAAACAATCAAACAAACTTTTCAGTAAAACTAAAACTAGTTAGAATTTCTTGTCAAATATAGCCTGAGTTACTTTTTTTATAAAAAAAAATATAGCAATTCCATGAGACATTTATTTAGCACCAACTTAATCTCTCTTCCATTAAGTTTGATGTCATTAAGTATAAGTATTATACTTAATGATACAGTTAAACATTCTATGGATCACTATGTTTTAAAATAAAATGATATTTCCAATCACAACTATAGATTTAAGTTTGATGTCAAAGCTCATATCTTGGTTTAGAAATCCAAAACATTGAGTTAGATACATAGAGAAAAAAAACATAATCATCAAATATTAAATGTTTAATTAACTATGTAATTCTTATACTTATGTTAACTTTTCATTTTAGTTATTATATACTTACAAATTCTACGTTTTAATCTTTATGTAAGTAACATTTTTTATTAATGTTTTGATCATTTTGCTTTCATTGTGACGGTTTTATATTATTAAAAAACTAAAAATATGGACTAAACCATAAAAAAATGTCATATGAGAACTAAAATGTATAGTTTATAGGTGATACAATGAAAAGTTGACACAAATATCAGAATTAAAAAGATATAAGATTAATTTAATAATTTGATAAAGATGAAGGGAGAAGGGAGCGAAAAAAGGTAGCAAGTTAGAATTCTTTTCAACTGATACTTGTAAAATAAAAAAAAAAAACTAAAAAATTAACATTTACCAATAAAAAAATATAAGAATCAAATGATTAAATAAACCAATATTAAAAACTTTATTTTTTTACAATAATTTTGCTAGTAACATGCAAGTTTGAAACAACCTAAGTACCGTCACTATTGAAGAGCGAGGTGCAACCAATGGAATGATTGCAGGCCTTGAGAAGAGGAGCCAAAAAGATTTCTTAGACAGGTGAATTAGGTAGGGCAATGATATATCCTTTTTTTTTTTTCTTCCTTTTCTCAAAGATCAAGCCCTACATAAGTCGTCTACGACAACGTGATTAGGTGCACTTATACGGTCAAGGTAGTGGAAGGAAGCATATGAACATGAACGTGCATCTGCCTTTGGTCAAAAACAAAACAAAATGCTTACAATTAATAGGACAGTTCTTCGACCGTTAGGGAGGAAATAAAACTACCAATACCTTTCGGTTGGTTTGTTTGTTGAGAATTGAGATTTGACTAAAACGAAGCAACCCACGTAGATTTCAAACTTGGAAACACGATGCCATATCAAGTTCAATGCAAAAGGGGCCCCATTTCTCCAAATTACCTTTCTCTATGCCAACTTTCTCTATGCCAAATATTTCAAATATAATTTTTTATTTGACTTTATCTTATTTAATATTATTATTTTTAAAATATCTTTCGTTTAGTTTTAATGACTTTTTCATTTTTAATATCAAAGATATAACGAAAGGTAAGATTAAAAGAATTACTTTTTAATTAAATTTGGTGTAATTAATTAATATAATTAATTAATTTTCTTAATTAACATTAATCGATTTATTTTAAGAGATGAGAGAATATAATACAAATGCTAACAGATATTCTTTGCTATTGATTAAAAATTAAAATTAAAATATTTTAATTAAAATATTTAAAATTGTACAATTCATTACTTTTCACGATCACATGATCTTCGCATTAAATATTTTTTAATTCTTAATTAATATCTTAAAAGCATTGTTAAACAAAATTCATTTTTAAAATATGTTGATTGGATTTAGTTTCTTACAAACATACTTTAATATTAATACATACACATGAAGAGAAATTAGTGTCTAATTGTCAGTATAGAACATCTTTAATGTTAAAAAGAACACGATGCCCATGTGGAATTTTAATAATGAATGGTGTTGCAAAATGTCTTCGCACTTTTTCTTAGAATAAATCTCAATTATAAAATATTTTTATTGCATAGTCTGTTCATGTACGCTAAAAGGAAATTATGTTACTATGTTACTATAGTAACCCTCAAAACCTAGTCACGTGGACCTGCCTCGAGGAATACACCCCACCCCTTCTTGAAAAATAAATAGCCTAGTCTATTTACATTTCAACAATTTTACTTTTGAGTAAATAACCAAATTTGATCATAACAGTGTCATGCGGAGAGCAGGTTATAATTGATCCTTAAAAATGTAAAATATAAATTTAATAGTGTGAAAATTTAATTCTGTGGTTAAATTTGTATAATCATTTTATTATTATAATATCCAAAAATCAATTTAAAAATAAATTATATTTTTTATGATTAATTTGATATTAAGTTTAAAAGTTTAAAGAGTAATTTATTATTACATTTTTTATAAGATTAATTTATCACATTTTTATTAAATTTTAATTTTTCATGTTTTTAGATACTAATTATTATGTCTTATACTTTCAGGAAAGAATTTAATGATTTATCCTTTAGTTTTCAACATTTAAATTTTTTATGGTTCAAATGTTTTTTGAAAGACTATGGTAGGAAAATGTTAATGACATTCTTGAATCAATATTTTTTTTTTATATCAACAGTTAAAAATAATTTATTCTCAAAAAATATCACATGTTTTTTTTTCGTGTGATGCTTTTATTTTATTTGTTAAGAACAAGTAAATAATTACTACAAATTAATTTATCTATAACTTTGGCAGAGGGACTAAAAATAGTATTTTTAGAATTTGAGGAAATAAAAAATGTAAATATTTATTTGACAAACTAAAAAAAACTTACCTCCTAAATTTAGCGAAATAAAAACTATTGTAAGAAACAATAAGAAAATTAAAATAATTGTTGCATAAACATGTTTTCAAGACAGTTGTATTAAAAAAAATTGTCCTCAACATATAATAATGTTCATCAACCTCTGGGGGGCCAAATCCAATAATAAACGCTGGCCGCAGTCGAAACTCAGTATATAGCCCAAACTAATTGGAATAAACACGAGAAAAGCGCCAAACAAAGAAAGAGTAAAGTACCACACGAAGGGGTGGGGTTAAATTGGGGTTTTGTAATCTTCCTTTGTAAACAAAAAGGTTTCTAAAGATCAGAATGAATAAGCTCGAAACGAAGAATAGTTCTGAGCTTAGAATGAAAATTCAAGTTGCTCTGAATAAAAATGCAAGCTGTTTTGAAAAAAAAGTTCTTTTTGTTTCAAAAATAGTGTTTAACTTAAAACCTTTCAATAAATCACAGTTTAATTTAGTAATTAAGATGAAAGGTTAACAGATTTAATGTTTTGATCAAAAAATAGTTTTTCAGATCTGTGCAAAACAAAGTCAAGAGTAAAAAGAGAGAAGAGTGCACATATGTTTTTATATTGGTTCACCTCAACTTTGGATTACATCTAATCCTCACCCTTAAAAATGAGATTTTACTAACAAGATCAGTTCATAATTGGATTTCACAACCTTCCATTTTCCCACTTCACATCAATCCTAACCTCGACTAGACTAGCTATACCATTGGGTTTCACCTTTGTCAACCAATACTGCACTTTTATAGAGAAATGAATATGTGTTTGACTCCACAGAATAAAAATTTTCACCTTAGTAGAGGGATTCCATTCAAGAACTTAATCTCACACTTCTATATATGATTATTACAAGCTTTGTAAGCACAAATCAAAAGTGGGTCACTCTCACAGAGAGGGTTGAAGCTAATACACAAATTCTCACACAGAGATCTTCCACATAGTGTTGTAGTTTTGGAATGCTTCAACTTATCTCCATGCCTCGAAAAATACTTTAAATAACTCCCAAGAAGACTGTTCAAGTGGGATCCACAATCTGACAAGCTTCTAGATCAAGTAAGTGCACTTTAAACTTTTTATGAAGTGATAGCTGACAGAACCATTCTGATGTTCCCATTCTGAGGAACCTTTCTGATGGACATTCTGAAAAATCATTAGAATAATCATTTTGATGTTTGTTGAGAAGGAATTCATACTAGATGAAATCCTTTTATGAAGTTCAGATTGATCCTCTATTTTGAAGTAGCATAACTTCATTGCTTTTAACACTTCTTCACAACTTCAAGTATTATGAAATTGATTACTTCAGAAAGACTTAGAAGGAGTTTAGTTGCTGGTGTGTTAGTGTTTTGTCCAAGGTCTGAATGAATAGTATTCTTCAGTCCTTTGTTATGATGCTTCTTATTAGTGCTTCTCATGGACAACTCATCATTCAATAATATTGCATCTTTGTATGCAATTAGTTCTTACTTTTTTATGTGCCATGATAAACGTCAAATTTACCGAATTTTCATATGCATTTTGTAATATTTTTTTGGCATTTGAGTTAACTTTAGACCTTGTTTTAATCAAATTAGCTTTAAATTCAGTTTTTACTTTGTCTAGGTAGAATTTTATGTTTTAGTTATTTTTAATGAATTTTTGATAGTTTTTTTTCTATAAAAAAACAAGTCGTTCTGGCAAGAGCCCCAGAGGCCCAAAATAAGCAAAAAGTTCTAAAAGGAGAAATTTGCAAAAATTGAAGATAAAAGCTAAGAAAATCAATAGCAAGATATTTTCACGGATAAATCAGCTGAAGAAGAAGATAATTACTTGAATTAATTAAAGATATTATTTGTTTGTAATTTCTTGTGATTATATCCTTAATTAAACCAGTTATAATTCTATAAATAAGAGGCTAGACATTCATTGTAATGTGGTAGATGTCTCAAGAAATTCTTAGAATTATATTTTAGACTTCCCCTACTAGACGCCTCCATTATTCCATTAGACACTTTAGGTTTCATTGTATTATTTTTATGAGTGCAATTTCTTCCACCTAGGAGAGGGAAGGATGAACCTTGTTTCACTTTAATTTATCAATTCAATACTTCATCTTGAGTTCTTTATTTGTTTTCATACTTAATGCTTTTATTTAATTGGTCATCTTATAGATGAATTCAATAATTGACTTGCATTATGGCAAGCCTTGTTGAAACCCGAACATGAATCAAGTACTTAATAGAGATTATCTCTAAGGATAAAGTAATAATGGTTAAGCCTCGCTAATTCTCGACCATTAATGTTGATCGATTATGTTGGTATGTCCAAGGGATTGGGTATAAGGAAAGTAGTTTAGACGGGAGCTGGGGTAGAATACATTAGTGAATTGGAAATGAGCAAGAGAGATTAGTAGAGAATTGTTAAGTCACAATGGATCGAGCGAATTTCAAGTGCAAACATAGACATTCATTCATCAAGATCGGCGTCACCATCCAAGTCTAGCATTTCTATCTTTACTTAATTATTTTATTTTCATTTAATTTTTATTGCAATTTATTTTATGTTCGATGAAATGGGTGGAATGTTTATCCCAATGCCAAAAATATTCACAATTGCATTTTCTAGTACCGTGGCCAAAATGAACTCCTGCTTCTATCATCTCTTCCAAGATTATGTTCCAATATATTTTTGTCATTTATATTTATCCCCACACTTTTCTTTCATTTCAAAATAGAAATTATATAAATTTTTTGAAATGATAGAAAGAGACTTGATATACTGAAATAGAAATATACTGAAATAGAAATAAATAAGTGTTCCAAAGGAACCTTCTCTTCTACCGAAGATTGGCCTTTGATAAATGATCGGGCCATTTTTTTCTATTTAATATTTAATATGATTATTCTCTATATTATCTTTCTTTTATTATACAAAATAAAATGACCGCTGATGAACCGCTCTCAAGAATCATTATTTTAGGAATTATTAAATACTATATTGTTGTGATGTATCGCATAAATTATTTGAAACAAAAAAAATAATTTATTTCGTGACAATCACTAAACAAACATACAAAAACCTAGGTCTTAGTTAAATAATTACATGAAATCCCTCCTTTATTCCTTTAGGAGACGACCTAGACGATAGTTCAGTTAGTACATCATCATATGGTTATACTTGGCCTATAAGTTGAATCTAACGTGAAATAAAATCGAATATGCCCTCAGTGATTTGGCAGTATGTGAAAAATGAAGAATTGTCAAACTTTAGTCTTCTGATATTGTCCAAGTAATGCATTCAGAGTCTTTCTGAATCATTTTGATGTTTAGAAACTCAGAGTCAAGGTCTTAATCCTCCTGATCTAGACTTTACATAACTTCATTTTGAATCAGAATAATCTTCATGTAGCATTTGATGAATCTTCTATTTAAGGCATTGATGTTCAGTATCTTGCCAGGAACTAAGTACTTAAAGGGAAGCAAACGTCATCATTATGATGAGTTTCAAGAATTCTTCTCAGTTCTCAATTCTAACAGTTGTTCTCTGAATCTTCCTAAGCATCATCCTGAGTTCTTAGAATGAAAGAACATATTTGTTGTTTATGGAATAAACACTGAAACACTCAAGCACAATGTTAGCCATCACTTAAATACATCATCCTTTCAATTTATATTACTAATTGTTTGTCATAATTAAAACCAAGGATATCGATTTAACACATGTGCTCCTTTCTTCAACAATAACGATCTCTTAGGAATATTCCTGAGAAATGTTCTATTCCCTTCATTCTATCCTTCCTTAAATTCAAATGTTAGCAATTCAAAATAAAAGAGAAAAATTTGAATTTGCGAAGTTGAGTTCGTGCACTTCCCTTTGTAGTTAAAACTGATTTCAGTACAACGTTTAATGTCATTTATACTTAATATATAAAAAGATTGTTTAAGTGATTAAATCCATTGGATGCGAATAAAAATAACACAGTGTATGGACACTGGTTTTCACAAATTGTACTTGATGTGTAACAATAGTACTCACACAAGAGCAAGTGTACCCTACGCAGTAGTAACAATGGACTATAAGTTCGAATATCGAACCCTAGAGACTAGTTGTATTCCCAAAGTAGTCAAAAATTTTAAACTAAACAGTCGAGATAATTGGAAGAAGATAGAAGTAAATTTACTATTGTAAAATAGAGGTTTAATTAGTATTAAAAGAGACCAGGGATTATAATTCACTAGTACCAATTTTGCCCTAATCTCAGCTCTCATGAAATTCCTTCTATGGTTAATTATTGATTACCAAGGTCAACCCAAAGCCAATGATAAAGGTCGAAGGATGATATTTGCCTTAAATCAATACTCCAATGATAATAGATATATTAATTTAAGTAAAAAGATATAATCAAATCTAGGGATGATGAATTAAGGATTAATTAATGTATCAGAGATTACCTAAATAGTTTGATCGTGTAATTTGGTGTAAAACATTCTCTACCTAGGTTTCCCAAAAATACGTAGATGATCACCACAGTACATTCGATTAAGCATAGGATTGATCAGTTCCCAGATAAACAATAAAAATAAGAAAGATAACAAATTAACATAAAACACTTAAGAATTCCATTAAGAACAAAGAAAGTGATACAATTGGACAGTTACATAATAATCCTCGAACTAGGGTGACTAGCTGTTTATGATCAAAGCAAAACTAGAAAGCCTATAAGAAATTAACATAAACATACCGCAAGGGAAGAAGGATGATCACGATCTGTTCTCATGGTGTTGCCTATGCTTTATACCCCTCAAAACCCTCAAAAGTGCTATCTAATTTGTAAAATTGGCAAAAGGTCCTTTACAAATTTCAAACCCTCTATTTATAGCTTCATAAGAATACAAACTCGTTTGAGGTGCACTACGTTGATAATTGCTATGCATACTTAGTTTGTGCCCTTAAATTACATAGTGATTATCTAATTTCTTCTCCTTTGATGCTTTTTTTGACTTAAAAAGATAGGAATTTACATTCTTTTGAGTTTTTATCTTAAGAATTCTAAAGCTAGTATTTTTACAATGTTTTGTTCTATTTTATAGAGTTTTTAGATACATAAACAGAAGAATTGGAGAAGCGCAAAAAGCCAAGCTGGAAGCCAGCTGTATCCTGCATGTGCGTTAAGTGTGCATTTTGAGGCTTAATGTAACGACCTACAATTAATCTAAGTATTATATTTTTATTTGGGTTAAATTTTTAAGAATACGTTAGATAATTACTGTTTTATTTTTACTGAACGGATCCTAGCATAAATTCTAAAACGTTCAAATTTTAAAAGTTAAAATAAGTTGTTTAGATGATGTGTGTGTATATATATATATATATATATATATATATATATATATATATTAAGTAGTCATTGTCCATTGTTACATAGCTCCTTTCGTTTGGGGTACCTCACATCTAAAACATCATAGAACTTAACTACCAGAAAACTTCTCGGCCACACTAGATAGGATTATTATTTATATACAAAAACCTACTACACATATCTTCACTTTAGAAGTTCTCTCCCTTCGCTAACCAAGTTAATTGGTTCCATAGGTGGCTGTGGATAGGCAGGAGCGAACTATAGGAATGGGTCATTAGGATTAACCAGTCCATTAAGTACAGATACTAGAAAATGAATGCCAAAATAAATATATGCACGCATAACAAGGTGCATGGTGAGGACATAACAGTTCCTTTCTTCATCGAGGTACCACTCCAAATTTAGTGCATCAAGGAATATTATGATTGAGGCCATCTAAAAACATGAAAGAAATTTAGTGAGAAATAAAATTTCTTAGTAAGCAAAACTAAACCACCAAACACGTTAGTATGTTAGTAAACAATCAATATATTCAAATAAATCCATAAAATAATTATGCAAACTATATGAATGCATGAAATGAATTTTCCCAAGGTGCACATGACCTCTACATATCATACTGTATGTAGCTACATCTCTTACTGGTTGTAGAAATGCTGCGGCAGTCTTATGCTAGTCATGTATGTCATTCCATGTATTTGCACCTAGGTCTCTACATCTCGTACTGGATGTAGTCTCAGATCTTGTTTCGCAAATCTCGTACTGGATTCGGAAACATGAATCAACATATCATCATATCAAAAAATTCATTCATAATAAAATCTATAGGATATCCGGGATGTCAACCCGGCCAACTCGATCATCAAAGAAAATAATCTATCCGGGATGTCAACCCGGCAACCCGGCCATCAAGAAGATAGTATCTATATCAGGGATGTCAACCCAGCAACCCGACCATCAAGAAGGTAGTATCTATATCAGGGATGTCAACCCGGCAACGGCAACCCAACCATCAAGAAGATAATATCTATATCAGGGATGTCAACCCGGCAACCCGACCATCAAGAAGATAATATCTATATCAGGGATGTCAACCCAGCAACCTGGCCATCAAGAAGATAGTATTTATATTAGGAATGTCAACTTGGCAACCCGACTATCAAGAAGATAATCTATATCTGGGATGTCAACCCGACACCTCGACCATCAAAAAGGTAATTTATATCAAGGATGTCAACCCGACACCCCGACCATTAAGAAAATAATCTATCAAGGATGTCAACCCGGCACCCCAGCCATCGAGAAGATAATCTATCAGGGATGTCAACCCGACACCCCAGACATCAAGAAGATAATCTATATCAGTATGCCAACCCGACATCCCGGCCAGCTCGGTTATTATGGATTTTTTTATTCATCTTACGTACCACAATTATGGTTAAACCACCATACCTTATTTAAGTAATATCATTACCAACTTAGGCATGATAATATCTTCAGGCTACATAAAAAAAATCATACTAATAACCACAATATATCATCCAAATAATTTATAATTCCTTTAAACTTTCACAGAAAAGATTATATCCTAGCACACATCATAATCTCCTCTCACCTACCATTTTACTACTTCATTCTCAAATTAATTACTCAAACATGTGAACCATTTAACTTCATACCATTCAACCTCTACTTCTAAAAATTAATACAAAACAATCCCATAATAAAAATATGAATAACAACACAAAGGTCATCAAATTACTTTAAAAAAAATCATCAAATGGGATTTTGAATATCACTAATATTTTAACCTATAAATCATCACCTATCCTATAGTTTAAATCAACAGTGTCACCCCATAAAATAGTTTTCAAATGACATGAAATTTCAGCCTAAATAGTACCCATAAATATGTACATTTAAGCATGTAAATTAGTCTAAATAAATTCTTAGCTAAAGATTGAAGCCTAGCCTACCTCAAGTGAGTTGGGTTTGTAGTTGACTGAATAGGTATATGTCCTCCTTTGAGATCTTGAAGAAAGTCTTAGGATGATTTGGATAGAAGAAAATGAGACAATGGATATGTAGAATATTTTAAGAGTGGTTATGATTGTGAAAGCAAGATGTGAAATGGAAGGCAAATGAATGTGAAAGTGAGCATAGAGGTTTAAGTTTTACGTGCAGAATTTTGTGATGTTGTAATCTATTTATACTAATTGATTTAGTTAGGATGGAAATGAGTTTGGTTAGAAAGAAACTTAGTTAGTAGAAAATATCTAGATTTTCCTTATTTAATCATCATTACCAATATTCCCTTCATTAATGGCATGTGCACGTGGATGGCTACTTAAAGCTTGATTTTGTTTATTTGTTTCCCCTAATGTCACATGGATAGTCATAAGAAGAATGTTCAAGAATCTTGGACAGCTTATTGACTTCACCTTGACTTTGGTCTCCCAAATATTTACTGAGCCAAGCATATTTACATGGCTGTAGCACATGAAAGGCTTAGGATTATTTCATGAACTTTTGATTGGTTCAAGTTTGGGTAGCTTATGTTCAAATAAAATATATCCTATTTTTCTTGTGTTCAACTCTCATCCTACTCCCATAATTAAATCATAAATATAACTCATAATATAATTTTGAGGATGTTACACTTAGCACATGGTCACTTAAGCCAGTTGTATTATACATGTGTGCTCGGCATACACATGCAGACTTAACGCACATTGATTTTTTGAAAAACATAATAGTGCAACATTCTAAAGGATATAAAAAGAGGCACTGTGCTTTTTGGAGGGAGTTCGTTTAGGGCATGCTTTGAAGCAAAAACATCCACTTTGGGAGCTCTTCTTCTTCTTCCATTTTTTCATTGTTTCATGTTTTGTTTTTGGGCCTCTCATGACTATGAGAGGCTAAATTACCTATTGTTGGGGGCTTGGATACCAAATACTCTTTGATGTAATGATCCTTACTATCCATTTAATGCTATTTCAATATTATTGTTTCCTTTCTAAGTTTATTGCCTTGTAAATTGTATATTATAGAGTTTTAATCATTGGAAAATATTTTCACCCTAAGAACTTGAAGGAGCTTCTAGGTAATCCATATCTAGGGATAGAATGGTGTTATTTAGCCTTCTTTATTCATCATTAGTCTTAAAACAAATTACTTGGTTCAACTCTTAAGGAATTAGGACTGAAATTAGGTGACTTAGGATCTTTTGCATGAGTAATCATGGTTAGAGTAGTTTAGTTGATGAAGATAATAGTTGGAATAATTTTAAATGGTGAACAATCCTTAACATTGCATCAAGAGTAATTTTGGTAAGCCAAACACCCAACACATCTACAAAAATATGCACCAAACATCAATTTTCATCTTCAAGTGTTTGTTTTCTTGTCTCTTGCATCTTGCTATGCTTTTTTATCCTTTATTATGATTGAAGTTTATATTTTACACTATCACTTTGAAAAATATTATTTTTAGTCATTCATTCACTTAAAACTCGATATATACAAACTATGAGTACAATCAAAGTCCCTGTGAATTCAACACTTAGTCTTACTATTTAATATTACTTTGACAAATTGGTACACTTGCCAAGGAATTAACATACGGTCGTGCTAAAATCCACCACGATCGTAGTTAGAAACTATGACACTAAGCTCTTGGGCGTGATGAACTAAGTACGACCATCATGATGTGACTACGGTCGTCATCGGAAGGCTAACACTGTTTACAAAGGGGTGTCATCATATTACCATGGTCGTCATGCTCACCACGGTTGTGTTGGGCATACGATAGCCGTATTCAAGTAACAGAGTCTTCAAATCTTCATGTAAAAGTGCAAATTTCATCTCTTTTCACTGCAAAAGTGGTTTATCATGGACGCAAGTTTATAATAGCGCGTTAGACGTTGGATATTACTCTTCAATAAAACAGTTTCCACTTGTGATTGGACATGCACTTATAGGAGCTGCAGGATAAGAAATAATACCAAGTGGGCTAATATATAGTTGGTCATGTTCACTTAAGAATAACTCATTAATCCATCAATAATTTATACCTTTGTAATCATTTATGATAGTTGATCGTCCAGACTTAACATATTCAACGTAACTTGTAGCTTTCTAATTGGTTCATTTTACCCTGTATACTAGAGGATGACAACTAGTTAAGACATATTGAGTGAGTTTTTATTATTCTTTTTATGTTTTTGTTTGACAGTAATCGAATAAGTGAATAACATGGTCTTAATAACTAAGTACATTATGTTATATTATTCCAGCTGCCTAATAGTTCATGTTCAAGGAAAACTTGACATCATGAAGTATTATTCGTGGTAGTACACATCTAGTTAACCAGGCTAGAAGTGAGAGAATTGATAAAACTAAGGTCACATGTGATTGACTTAAGGAGGCTCAACATATCAACAAGTCACTTTCTGCCTTCTAATTCTAATACTAATTTCTAGGCAACCATATTATATGAGATGACTCACTTTGAAGCCAGTTGTATCCTAACCCAAGCAATTAGAAACCCTAAACTCGCATAAGATCTAACTGATGAAGATATTTATGAACTTTTTTATCTATCATACTCGAATCGAATCCCTTATGAGTGCTAATAGGATATTTATGAACTTGAAGACCCTTATTTGGGTATTACCTAGTTGAGACATTCCATTACATATTTTATACTCTATTTGGTAGAGGATAAAAACAGAGTAAATAAAAAATTAAAAATATATATTTAAATTAAAATAGAGTGTTAGAGCTATGAGACTCACTAATTTGGTAAATTTTTCCTCCCCATTCCCTCTATTTTCACCCTACCAAAAAGTGAGCTAACGGACTGCATATAATTATAATCAATGGTTAACATCATTGAGTGTGAACCTTGTTGTTTAAGGAAATCCTTTTGGGTCCATTTTTCATTATCCACTAAGCAAAAGTTATTAAGGGGATTTTTAATTATTTTTTGTAAATCCACGCCGACTATGCATAATCTTTAGCAATTTTATGATACGATAAGATTCCCTTACATTTTCATGTAGGGTGGACCTACTTTTCTCTCGTTACTTTTCTATATTTTTTTAACTTGTCGTTCGTCACATGTAAAAACAAGAGCAAATTGATTTTTAATATGACCAAGCTTCTATAGATATACATATTTCTGTACGGTGATTATAACTCCAAAGATTTAGATTCAGAATGTTGTAAAACAACATTTGACAAAGATCGATGAATTAGTACTCATGCCCAAGCATGAGACAAGAAATTTTTAATTTTATTAATATACTGAGTGAGACAGTTTGGAGTATCACTAATTGTAACTTTTTCAAGTGTAATTTAATATTATTTTCTTTCCTTGGAGAGGTTGCAAGGCATGGGGGTATGTTGATAATGGCATGATGATGAATTTGACTTATGAGAAATCTCTTGTGATATATTGCTTAAGGTTCTTTTCTTTCCAAAGAATCGTTATTACTACAAGAGAGGCCCCTCTTGTCCCCTTTCTAGTATCTATAACTTGTTGAAGCAAAGTGCATTGGATTGGTTTGGAAAGATTCCCGTAAAAAGAAACTTAGCTTCCAGGCGCAATTATCTGTTTGTGAGAGAAAGCATACAAGGGACTTATACTATATTGGTAACATCTTAAGTGCTCCAGGCCTTTTTTTTTTTTTTCAATATATATTTATAAATTTTATCGATAATTAATCTTTTTCATTTAATAAAATTTCTTCTCTATGTTTTTTATATCCACAAGATTCAAAATTAAAATCTTATTTAATAGACTGAATTAATACCACTCAAACCAATAAAATATTAATTGCTCAAGGCCATTTGATTTAAAAGGACAAAATTTGGGACGGTTGACAAAGTAATATATATGAAGTGACATCCTCACTAGATTATCTAAGATTGGGGGTCCCCATTGCCTTACTCTTCATAGAATAAACAAAGCATGGCCAACAAGAATACAAGATTATCATGTTTTTGTCACTAAAGGAGAAACATTGCGGACCTCACTTTTCATATCCTCAAACAATTATAAGCCACGCAGTTTGGTTTTATTCGTCATCTCTCTATCTGGTCCCCCAAGGATTCCTTGTGATCCATTGGCCCCTAGTGGATTTTGAGTTCATTATGGTATGCAGAACAAAATAATGGAGCTAGCTCATTCTCAAACACAGCACTAGCAGGGTCGCCAGGAGTAATTTTGAATGGCACGAGCTGATGATGTAAATAAGCTTGAAATGAACCACTAGTGAACCTGAATTAATTAGTTCGCACCAACTCAAGCTAGAAGCATGCAATATAACCATAGTCAAAAGCTACTAGCTAATAATTATTGTTTGCTTACTGTTATATTATTATTAGTCAATGTTAATGGTTAACTTTTGTTATAACTAATGAAAGATTCGAGTCCAGATCTCTCTCTTAAACTTTTCTTTTCAATCATAAAACCAACTTTATAACTTCTAATGTCTACCTACTAATGTATATTTGGATTGAAATTAGAAATGTTGTGTATATGTGTACATCTAATACAAATTCAACCGATAAAAATAAAATGAAAGCAAAAACAAATGTCCTGATGCTTTGACAAAATTATTCTTGGAGTACAATTGGTTTCTGATACTAATTATTGTGTTATGCATTTGAGAGATTAAGAAATTTTTATCGATAGGTCATGAACAACCACATAATTAAACACTAATGAATCATGAATAATCATATAAATGAATTTGATATTACATTTTAACCTAAACTCATATTTATAAATTTTTTTCCAACTTGTATAATGTTCAATCTTCTTATTTTTACTCAAATAAGATTTCACCTCACAATTATATATATTCCAACAATTACTTTTGCTTCAAAAGTAAAAATATTTTTTCACATGAAAATCAAATATGCACTACACTGGTTGGATTTAACTGCGTCAACCTATAAAGATCGGAAGATCAATTATTGCTAGTGGTTATCCGTTGATAAGTCATCTACAAAGGCTCCACGACCAACAACGAGGCCAGTGATAACATTGACATTGAGCAGCTTAATGTGAGAGACTTCAGGCCAAAACAAATCATGCTGACGTTTTGTAAAAAAAAAAAACAAAAAAAAACTAATACTATGTACTTTCATCTGATTAATTTTATTATTAAATAAAACATGAAACTATAAAAATAAAAAATAAGATTATCTAGTTTTTAACTTTATAATTTTAACTTCCATTTTCAGTGATTATAGTTTTAAAATTTTAATTAATATATTTAATTTTAAATTTAAATAATGCAATTACTCTTTACCTTCATTCACTCAACTCTCTCTCTCTCTCTCTCTAAGGCTGTATTTGGTAAAAATAAAAGAAATAAGGAGAATAGAAATAAGAAAAAAAATAAATGAAACCAGTGAATTTTAGGAGTGTTTAGTTTAAGAAAAATAGAAAAGTAATAAGAAAAAGAGAAATAAGAAAGAAAATAAAAATAAAAAAATAGATTGTGAATTGAACTTTTTTTAACAAACGATAGATTGTTATGTGCAAACGTCAAATAATCAATTTTTTAAAAAGTAAACAATTATTTTCATATAATTACAATTATGCCTATAGAAAATAATCATTTTTCATCATTAAATCATTGATTAATTAGTTTTGTTGTGAGAAGTTATTCTATTTTTTTAACGATAAGAAATCATTCAATTATTCATTCATTTTCATTCGTTTTTTCCAAGAAATAAAAATGTGAGTCTCACAGCTTTTGTAAGAAGTTATTCTCTTTCACCCTTTTCCTACTCCCAAACCTACCTCAAAACTCATATCTCTCCTTCCTTTTTGTACTCTATTTGACTACTACAAATCGTAAATAGAAGTTATTAGATCTCATTGCCAACAAGTACGGTTGGAGAAGTGCAGGAGACAAAAATAGTGGCCAAAGACTAGTAACAATTGTTAGGTTCAAATATCTTCTAATACATGGTTATAATGGCAACAAGCATTCTAATTAAATTAAACATTAATTAATGCACTATTATAAATAAATAAGGTCTTTGATAACGGTTCTATAGGACATTTCATGACAGTTAAAAATCATCATGTAATCCATCGTCATTAAATATGGACTACTTTTCACGACGGTTTTAAAATCATCATAGAATATATTAGGTTCTTACAAAAAAAATGTATAGTTTTATGACGATTTTCATAGAAAATGAAATTTCTATGACGATTCCTAGAAAATCATTATAAAATTTAATTTCTTTTTTAATGTTCCTTTTGTTTTAAAGAACACCCAACTTGTAATTTAACAAAAAAAATACATACAATCCATTCCAAAACAAATATAGAAAATATATTCAAGCAGTCCAAACCAAATTATAAATTAATTAATTAATATCAATAAATATGATATAAATGATGTACAATATTATCAAACATTGTTCAAATACATGCATTATTTTTACATTTTAAAAAGTATGTTGTCCATTTCTTGTGAATTATTGTAATCTTCTCCAATTCCAATGATGTTCCATCACTAAACCACTGTAACATATAATAAACACAAGTTAATCACATTAAATAATGAAAATTTTAATAATTAAAATGTCAAAGTAAACTAGTATATTATTAAACACAAGCTAAAATTGGTCATTGACAGCTATAATAAAGCACATGAAGATCAGACAACTTAGCATTACAAAGTGCTCGAGAACTAATTAAAAGCAATGCAGAGACAATTGACTGCTTTCTTTACTTCTCCCCTTTAAAAATTAATAACCAGCCAACATTTAGATTAGATTGCAAAGATAAAATGTTTTTTAATGTGCGTTGTAAGAGTTATTACATATTTATTTTATCCTTTCAAATCTTAAACTCCTAATGAAAAGAATCTTAGAAACTTTTAGCTTTATTTCAATAAGTCTCACATAAGAGAGGTGATAAGCCATGATCAACCTCAGTGGAATTGCATGCTCTAATAGGTTCTATTTACACCCAGACAAAAGTTGTGATATTTGATTCTGAAGCTATAACAATAGCACAACCACAAGAGTTAATTTGGAATGGCTGGCATTCACACTTACAGGCTACAGAACAATGTAAGATTTAGGGTCAAGAGATGGTGGTATAATACTGATAGTCAATTTAGGATTTTGACTCAAGTTCTTGACCGGTGTAATTATTAATTTTAAACAACATGCTACAAAAGATGGCATAAAGTTACAGAACCAGAAATAAACACTTAGATCAGAACACTTGGCAGTAATTACCTTAACTAAGATTTAAATTGTTGGTCCCAGATGAACTCAAGAGGGGGGCTGAATTGAGTTTCATAAAATAATTCACAATTTAAAATCAAACTCAAAGCAATAATATGGAGATAAGAGATAATTAAAACACAATCAATTTTAACGTGGAAAACCCAATTGGATAAAAAACCATGAAGTCCAAATTGGATAATCAATCTAATGGACAACTCCACCATGATAATTTTATGTACAAGAGTTCCTAGTACCCTAGTTTCCTAGTCTACCCTTACGCAACAATTATTCCAGCTGATATCCTTGTTTCCCAGCAAAAGGCTCTCGTCTCAATTCACCAAGAATAGAGACAGACTGATATCCTTGTTTTCAAGCCAGAAGTCGCACGTCTCAATTCACCAAGAACAGAGACAGAACTGGTATCCTAGTCCCAACTGCAACCTCTTCCAAAGTCAAGAAGAAGAATACAATAAAATGGTTACCTTTATGCTTTTATTCCTTAAGCAAATAGGTACCTTTAAATCCTGATGGAGAGTTGAAGAATCAGACTTGTCAAACGCTTCTATATGATCTCAAAACAATTCTCTCAATGATGCAAACATAAACTCTCTGAAACTCTAATATTATTTGAAATGGAATGCATACTCTAAACACAAAAATATGTTTCTATTTATACTAATTTAAGCATATGATTGTAACTAATTTTTGAATGCAATCCTAAAAGATATTCTATCATATCATTCAATGCAATCTTAATGATATTTTATTATATTATGCAATGCAATCTTAAAGATATTCTATTATATTATGCAATGCATTCTTAAAAATATTCTATCCCATTTTTCAATGCAATATTTAAAAATATTTTATCCTATTTTTGAATGCAATCTTAAAAAATATTTTATCTTATTATGCAATGCAATCTTAAGGCAAATATCTTGGCAAGATTAATCTTCTAATCTCCTTACATAAAATTTAATAAAAATAAATAGAAACTAATCTTTTTAATTCCATGCCATCTTGAATGATATTAATCTTCAGAATTCTTCAAATAATCTTCTCAATTATGTTGGTCTTCATAAATCCAAAATATTAGTAACTTCAAAATATCAAAATAATCAATTAATTATCATCAGTGCTATAAATATAATAATGTGACATTCATTGTTTGTTATCATCAAAACTTTATAAATCTTTTTATGCATTAGGGGTTCAACAAATATCAACAATTTCCCCTTTTTCGATGATGACAAATAATTAATGTCATGTACTAATTGAATGAACAAATATACTATGAATGCACTATGAATGAATGATATTCAACTTTATCTACAAATGATTTTCAACTATTCCGTAGCCTTGCTAAGCTATGACTAGAATCAATAACTCACAACAATCTACCATAAGATGACATTCAAACCTTTTTCCCCCTTTTGGCATCATCGAAAAGATTAAAACAAGCAATCATGATAGAGAGAATGGTTATGAACCTTAGCAAGAATAGGGATACATGGGAAGAACAACATGAATAGAGCTATCAATAAAGAACAAGAAAGTGATAAAGATGAAAGGTTGCAAAGAAATTTACATTCTAAAGCACATGTCTTAACATTGCAATAAATTACTTTTTCGCTCATATTTAGGATCACTCTATGTTCTTATTCTCTAGGCTTTCCATAAGCTTGTACATCATGATTGCTCTCCACTCTTAGTGTAAAAATATTTCATAAGCCACCAAATCAATAGGTCTTTATAAGCTTATAACATACAAGGTGGATAAGAAACAAACAAAGAATAAGGTGAGATAGGAAACAAATAAGTATAGTACTGATATGCATAATTTCCTACTTTCCTCTCCACTTAATACTTTCAACATGTTTTTTTTTTTAAAATCAAGATGACTGCTTCAACTTCCTTTTATTTTTTAAATCAAGATGAATGCTTCAACTTCCTTTTTCTTTTCTCCTTTTTTTTTAGAATCAAGATGACTTTTCTTTTCTTTTTCTTTCCACTATCATTCCACCTTTTTCTTTTTCTTTTTCAACTAGACACCTCATGGCACTTGCTTTAGAAACTATGCATACCCACACCTAAAAGGGATTTTTTAATCAAAACACAAAGGGTTGCATATTGTAATTTATCAATAAAAATCAGAGTTAAGGTTCAAATAAGGTGACTAGGGATATAAAATGCTGAAAAGGTTAGCTTGAAAGGCTCAAACGACCAAAGGTTGCCTATATCATTTTCAGTAAACTTGTGAAACATCTCAAACAATGAGCCTTGAGCTTCAATCATACAAGTTCTAGAGTGCCTACCTCATAGAGAAAACACACACACATTATTCCTCACAACATAGCAAATTCACTACAATATCAAGGCATGTACTTCAAAATTAATAATACAAGAAGGTATATGAAGTGAACGATGTAACACAGATAGGTGAGTGAGAGAAACAAAATAGTCCAAATATCATGAATGTCCATTCTTTTATAAACTAGTCAATCATTGTGGAAAAGAAATTTGAACATATTAGTTGTGATTTATCAACCTTAGCTCCAGTCTTAATTTTTCAAATCTCTCACGGCTTAGGACTTTAGTGAAAATCTCAGCAACCTGGAAATATAATGCTTTTTTCAGTAGGCAAGCTCTCAAAAGTACTTCTAACCTTGTATCCAAACAGGCTCTATATCTTATACTAATGATCATATTCAAATGAAATGATAGTCATGACACATTTCAAAAAATGTTTCCTACTTATAAAAATTTTTCACATCTATATTTGCAAATTGCTTTTCATTCATACCCGGGCAATAATATCTGAATGCAAGGTAGTTTTCCCTAATGCAAAGCTACTTATCAATGACCATATTGAAAGAGGATTATACTCCCATGACTTAGGAGTTTTGCCTACATGTATAGAGGATAATTAGGTGATGAAATGATGTCAAACACTCAAACTTCAACATCCATTATTGTATACTTAGAATACTTAAATGTAATATTAATATCTTTAACCTGTCACTCAAGCTACAACTGAGCAAAAACATTACCTCAAAAGAAGATTCATATAGATAGAAATCATCAATAACAAATGCTATAATTGAAGATATAAAGAGAATACACAGAATCTTTCATTAACTCAACCCTTCATTTGTAGGCATGACTGCAGACATAAAAGAATGTTATGTAAAAGCATCTTTAGTGTCAGATCTTGAGCTCAAGATCTGGTATTCAATAGATCTTCCAATTAAGGAGGTGAACAGATCTCCAGAATGGAGAATGAGTTCTTGTAGAAGAACCCTGAAGATCTGCACAATATTAAAAAAATTCCCTCTTTCTCCATAACAACAAATGATTTTTTGTTCAAAAATATAATTAAAAGTTATCTAAGATCTCAAAATGAGATCTACCACTAAAGAAAAAAATGGGAGAGATCTTGAGAGATCTTCAATCCTACGTGACACTATGGGGTCTACCAAAAAGTAGTCTAAGATCCCAATTTGGGATCTACCACTAAAGATGCTCTAAGATCCTATCCTACACTGTGGAGAACAATAAAAAAAAAACATCTATATCTATACAAAGAATGATATAATAGTAGTGAAAAAAATACTATGTTTCTAGTGGAACATTAAATCCATGTATATATTCATGCTGAAAACCATTTTCTTTAGCTATCGTGTTGAACACTCCATCAGGAAACTACTTCCTTTTGCATTAGAGAAGGTCTGTATAGCAAAATGCTTCTTTTGATGGTGATTTGCAACTTAAGAACTTGAACTAATTTATTCTTCATAGAATTCAACAAATCCTAGGAGAATGTCTTTGCAAAACAAATCTCAAACACATAGTAGTAAATAAAGTATTAAATACCATCATTTATTGTTGATCAGATCATGATTTTAGCTTCTTATCGTCTGAAACATAAAACACATATTCACAAAGCATGTTCTGATATCTCATAAGACACAACTCTTAAGCTTTATCTTTGTTTGTATCTAATCAAAATAATTAAAATTCCTAATTCATCTTAAGACAAAAATGTCGTTTGAATTAACAATCACTCTTTTTTTTATGATGTGAAACAAACACAAATTTAAAAGTTAAAGGAAAACTTATAAGATTGTACATTAAAGTATTAGTCAATTTTATCAAATGTAGAGAATATATATCATAAAGAAATCATAAAGCATCATAAGACTTTAAGGTAAAGTCTGAACAAATAACAAAAAAAAATCTAATTTTATTCATTTAAGAGTTTTCACATCAAGAAGATTTGTTTTAGGTATATGATAAAATGCTTTAGGACATATATAATTAAAACTTCAAAAATGAAGTTCCCCATGAATCAATGCTTTCTTCAGACTTTGGGTCCCCCTCAAATGATGTTGTTGGTGTCAGCTTTTACTTTCTCCTTCTTTTGTTTGGCAACTTGCTCATCAAGTTTCCTTGGAAACTCATCACCAGAATCATCAGAATTCAATGAGAGATTAATGGGAAAGATAGTCCTTGGAGGCTCCCATCTAATGATATTTTTGTAAAAGTAGTCCCCAATAAGAAACCACGTTTTAGCCTTTTTCTCACCATGAGCATGATCTTCCAAAGCTTGAGCAAATGCTTCCCTTGTTTTTAACAACTCATCCTCTACCAAACAAACATACTACCTTGAGGGTGGAGGATCATACACTTCAACAACCATGGCATCAGGTGTAGTTTCAGCTTCAACATCAGAATCTACTTCTTCAATAATAGGTTGCACATGTTGAGTGAAAGTGAATCTATAGTAGGGCAAGAACACCACAAGGAGAAGGTATGATCGAGAAAATCAAAGAAATCCCTTGTCCATGGGCAGACCATGTTGAAGTGAGTTTCTCGAGTGAAACATGTATGGTTCAAGGTCTGAAAACAATGCCTTATCTCATGATGAACTGCATCTGTAGGGGGCTTCTCATTAGGTTCCAAAGCAGAGCAATGATCCTTGACTCTATAGAATCGTTTCATGGTAAACCAATCCAAAGTTGTAAGCTTATTCTTCTACTTCAGAGCCTCGAGCTCATGTTTGAAAAGTCTTCTAGGACGAGCCTTGACATATCTAGTTGGTGAAGCATCTTCATCTTCTTTAATCAATAGCTCATTGCCTTTTTAGCAGTTTACCTTTCGATACACAATAGGCTTATCAACTGCTATTTGAAACCAGGTCTTTGAAGTGGCTAAGCATGAAAATTGCAACCCAAGCATAAAGGGCAGATAGGTATTGAGCCTTTGAATCCTTCTAAATGAAACTTGTCTTGATCTTATTTCTTCCCTGTATGCAGACAACTTCATTTTGAGCTCAAGACCAAATTATGGTTGCTCCCAGTCTTGGAAGTTTGGTTTGTCCTTAGGTGCCTTCAAAAGGATGTCCTCGGTCTTAAAATTCTCTCTAAAATTAGTGCAATCCCAAGGAAGAACAACATTAAGGGCACAAATGAGACCCATCAATTGTTGAAGATCCTAAGGAGTAAAAAGGGGCATCTCAAATGGTTCAACGTCTCTACTTTTCTAGACAGTGGCATAAAAAGGATATACATTTCATTTTGTTGGTCTATACTTGAATATAAGACTAATGGGATCGGGAACAATAATCTTCCTGATGGGATACTTTAGGAAAACTAGTTCCCTTGTTTCATAGCATCCTAAAACATAAACTTCTTCATCAGAATGCACTTCCCTAGTGTAGTTGTAGGGAGAGTTGAAAGGACCTATCCCAGGGAAACCTTGTTTCCATTGGTCTAGCAGCTCTAAGTGTCTGAGTTTATCAGCATTCAGTATATCATACTGAGCAGCATCAATAAGTTGTTCATTAGCATTAGACACTGGCCTTGGGCAAATAGGTGTTGTTCTAGGGTTTGTTTCTTCAACATTATCCTTTTCTTCTGTAATAGATGCTTCAATAATAGACTAAAGCATAGCCTCCTCAAGAGCTTCCTTCTTTGCAGGATCCATGTCTTTAGGAAAAGTGGCAGCTTCCATCTTTGCTTATCAAGCTCTACCTCTTTCATTTCTAGATGAAGAATGTAAGAACCAACTTCATTTTTTCCTTCCAGATTCTATTGCAAGTCTGCCTTTCCATAACTTTGTATCCTCTAAAACCATGATAGAGTATGGTGTGAAGATTGGGATGCACATTTATGTCTGGTTGATTATGAACTGGTAGCATTAAAGGTAAGATCCACTCTGTTGCTCGTTGGCCGAATGGCCTTATCAATCTTCTGTTAAGCCTAGTGAAGAGTTATGTCACTCTAATAGGCTCTTCAGTTAACACTGTTATCTTCCTTTGCTCTAGATGCTCAATCATGACCTCTATGGAGATGAATTTTGACACTTCATATATCTTCTCTAAGTGTTGAGTTAGTTAACACCCATTGTATCAGACTGAGTAGTATTTCAAAATAACTTTGTCTAGAATTTCAAAATAACTTCTTCAACAGACAAAGTCTTTAAAGATTCCAAAATAACTTCGCCCAAAATTTCTTAAGAAACTTGCCTACAAGGACAACTATCTTTCCATCTTCAGCTAACTTTTTCTTGTGCTGCTCAATTGATAGAGCTTTATTAGATGCAAGGACACTTTATTCCAACTCCAACACCTTCTTCCTTTCAAGAGTCTCATCCATCTTAGCCTTCTTGTATGCTTTAGCTAGAGACTTCTTCTTAGCCTTAGCAAAGGTTGTAGCTTCCTTTTTGCTGATGGGAGAAAGAGAAAGTTTAGGTTGGGTATGAGGAGGTGGATTGTTAGGGTCAAGAAAGCTCAAGAGGATCAAGAAGTTGAGTCTCTTAGGCAGTAAAGTGTTTAGACTTTTTACATGCCAATTCAATTGATTGGTATTTGTAATTTGTGTATGTCTAAGATGAGACTTCCTATGATACATTGCATTGCATAAAGCTCATTCATGTTTTTGCATTCATGTTTCCATAAAATTATAAGTTTTGTGAAGAAGTTTTTCTAAAACATAAAGTTTTCATGATTGCATAAAAAACAAAGTGTTCCATGTTTAGGGTAATCGATTACACATCACAGAATGGACTTCTTGTGATAATCGATTACGACATGGTGGTAATCGATTACTTGACAATGATTTTAAACAAAGACTTCCTATGATAATCAATTACAATACGATTTAATCTATTATATTAGTGAATTAATCGATTACTGACAGTTACAACAATTTTCTATAAATAGATAAAGCCTGTTTTAAAAAATATACCACGAAATATCAAAGGATTTTCATAAGTTTTCTGAAGAGAGAAAAGATAAAAAGTGTTATTCTGTGTTAGTCCTTAAAATCCTCAAGCTTCAAGATTCTTTGAGAGGATTTCTTTTTGGGCAAAGTATCTAAAGAAGATTTTGGAGAGAAAGTTCTGAGATAGTTTTCTTTCAATCTTGATTCCAGTTTGGTAATCATTTGCATTCATCTGTAGGGGATCATCAGGTAGTTTCTCTCCATATAACTTGTTTGTAATTTCTTTTTAGAATTTATATTTGTGTAACTATAGCAATAGTCTTTCTTAAAGCTTGTCTAGAATAGATGTTTCTAGAGGGAAGAGCAGAGAAGGGTTTTCTCTATGTCTTGATGACTAAGAGTCTAAGTGAGTTAGATTTCTTGTTCTTGATTTAGGTCTAATTGAGAGTGATTGTATAGGCTCGTAAGAAACAAATTGTTAATAGTGGAACTCTAACTAGTTGGTTAGAAGAACTAGTTGTAGCTTCTCTAGGTTGAGAAGTGAATCAGTATAAATCTTGGTATTGACTACTTCATCTTTATCTTTTCTTGTGGTTATTAATTATCATTAGTTGGTGTATCTTTTCACAATTAACAAAAATCATTTTGGTTGCATTCTTTAAAAGACTGGAGTTTGATTGATTAAAAGTATTCTTGGATTGTTTTGTGATACGATCTTTTACTTTGACCATTTAAGAAATTTTAATTGGCTAAGAACAACCAATTCACCCCCCACTCTTGGTTCTTGTATGTTGTTTATACTGTTTTCATGGATGGGGTGGTGACTGAGGTGGAAGAGCTAGAGAGGGTGAAGGTTGAGGAGTAGGAGTCTAAAGAATCTCAACATCAAATTCATGGTCCTTTAGAAGTAAGGTTCATTGAGGTTTTGGAGATACAAGAATCTAACATGTTGATTCTTGCGATTTGGGTGGTGAGGGAGGTGTAGGTTGAGGTTGAGGTTAGAGGTGTTTGATTTTGATGGTTAGTCTTTTGGTTGTTGGTCATGATTCCAGTTCAGACTTAGAGTTTAGAGCCTTCCTCTTTTGGGTTGTTCTAGGGTCTGAAGGTGGTTGTTTCTTTGGATTTTTGGCTTGATATGAAGGTTTGAGTTTAGATTAAGGTGGTAGGTCTTTTATTTTTGTAGGTAGTTGGGCTCTAGTTTGGTTGCGTTTAAGTTGAGCTTGCTCCCACTGTGTCTATCGAGATACAGGTCCATACTTAAGATCGATAGGTTGATCACGAATGCCCATCGTCTGACTAACCATAGATTGTGGTTCCTACTTGGGCTCCTTCTTGACCTTTCTCTTTATATGCTTCTGAGCATACTCTGGAAAATTATCAATGATCCCCATTTTCATAAAGGTCACCCCTTTAAGTGATGTTGCTCCTCCAAAACGGTTCTTTACTAGACACATCAATATCAGCATTTCTCATAATCTGGGTGAAAAGCAGATATTCAGGCAGATATTCCATCTCACCTACCATCACTTTATACATGCAAAACCTATCCCTGTCATTGACATAGTCTCTGGACCCTAACCTGGGCATGACCATGTTGAACAAAAATTTGTAGGTAAGTCTGCACAATTGGTGAGATTTGTTGTTCTTAGGAAGTTCATTATCTCCTTTCTATTGTTTGTTTTTGGCCTTGGTTTGCTATATAACATCAAATCAATAGTTTTTTGAGAGATATCCTTCTCCTAGTCTTTGTTAAAAAAATGGGCCTTCTTCAAGACATCTAGATCACTACCTCTATTTCGTTGATGATGCCTCAAATACTGACTTCATCATGGCTAGCAATCTTCCAATGTAAAGCATAGGGACCATAGTGCCAAGCACTAAACTTTTGCAAAAAGCTTGCCAACCAACGCAATCAAAGAGACCCTTAACAAGAAAGCCTTCTTCTTCAAAACTTTAAAAGTTCACCTATAGTCCTAGGATGAAAGAGTCTTCTAGAAATGTGTTTTTGGCATCCCCTTTATTGTTGATTGTTGGAATCACAACAACTTTGCTCTTCTTGGGTTCCATTGTTCACAAAAGTTGAAAATTTTTAAGTGAAAAATGACATTTTTGAATTTCGACTTCTTAGACGTAAACAAAACAACACAAAAAGTTCTGAGAATTCAAAGTTTTAAAGAGTCTCTCTAATATAGCCCTTGCCTTTTATATGTTTTTGAAAACATGAAGAGAGAAATGAATAATAACGATTAAAATCCCATTAAAAATTTTTCAAAAATATTTTTATAATCATGGCAAAGAGGGAAATGCATGTATTATAAGAAAAATCTTTTAGTTTCAATCTTTGAGAACACGTTTCCCCTTTTGTGTGTACACTTGAGCCCAATAGTCCAAATAGGTTAATGACAATATATAAGACAATACTATCATCTGAGAATAATAAAGATGTATCATTAATTTGATAGACCAACCATATATAAATGTTCCCTAATACAAATGAAATAATCTTCAGACAAAGGCTTAGTGAAGATATCAACCCATTGGTGATATGTGTCAACAAACTTTATGTCAAAAACACTTTTTTTGCATATAATCACAAATGAAATGATATCTTATCTCAATATGCTTAGCCATTAAATGTTGTATAGGGGTTTTAGATAGATTGATTGCACTAGTGTTGTCATAATATAATGGTATATTGTTCTCAAAACTAGAGTAATCTTCTAAGTGATACTTTGCCCATAATAGTTGTGAGCAACAACTTGCAACAGACACATATTTAGCTCTTGTTATAGATAGAGCTATAGAGTTCTGCTACCTAGTGTATTATGCTTACATTTCTTTCTATTTTGATTAAATACTTTTGGGCTTCTAATGCCAAAAGGGGGAGCAAGATATGATTGATTGTATATGTATTTAGATGCAATGATTTGAGTAGATGCTACTAATGTGTTTGTTGAGCATGATCTAGAAAAGGTACAAGGGCAAGAAAAATATCAATACATGTCATTTGGTTTAGCATGATCAAAACCAAAAAGGGGGAGATTGAAGACTTGAAGGTTAGTCTTAGGATTTTGGTTTATGATTTTACATTGTCAAACACATTTTTAAAGATGTGGCATTTGTATCAAATGTTTTTAGTCTAGACATGAATGGTAGATTAAGTCTTAGTTTTTCTTTATCAATAATTAGTGTGAATCAAACATGATAGATAGATGGATTGATCTCAAAGTTTCTTTGAAGGAATGAGTTCAACATAGTGTAATCGATTACAAGGTTAATTAATCAATTACAAAGTATTAGAACAAGTAACAAAACTCACTTCTATTTGAAATTTGGCTAAAGTCATCGAATTAATCGATTACCAGTTTTAGTAATCGATTATAAAGTCAGATTTAGAAGGAAGACTTATTAGCTTGAGAGAATCGATTACCACATCTAATAATTGATTAGATTCCATCTAGAAAATTTAGAAGCTATCTTTGTGACAAAATATTCAATTACCCCGTTTGATAGTCAATTACTACAGAACCTCAGAAGCTTGAAAAGCTTTTTGCAAAACGAGATAATCAATTATCGCATTCTGTAATCGATTACTATGTTTCTAAAAATTCAAAACAAAAGAGTGATTTTAATGAATTAATCGATTACAATATTTCATAATCGATTAAATCTATTTTGGATATTAAAATTATAAATACCTAACTTGTTTTTTCTCATAAGGGACTTTTGATACGATCTTATCTTTTAGAAAATATTTTATGAGAGTCATCTAAGGGAATTGCTTTGCATTTCTACAAGAGATTCAAGTTGATCAAGATTCATTCATTCTTCATCATGAGTTGATTGTTTATGGAAGAGCTTGAAGATGTTGTGATCTACACATAAAGGTGTATTGAATTCAATTCTAATTTCTTTTTTCTTTCTTAATCTTGGTTACGGTTACCAAAGGTTATCTGAGTTGATAGGGTTTTCAACTCTTGTTCTTTCTCTTGTAGGGTTCAAGGGAGAGATGAAATTTTAGGGAATTGCATGTGCATAGTATTTGTACCTAGTTCTCTAATAACGGAAGTTTTAAGGGATCTCTTAGAATAACTGGATGTAGGTCCACCTGAGAACTGAACCAATATATTTTGTGTGTGATTCTATGTTTCTTTAACCTTAGTTTTGTGAATCAATCTTGGTAATGAAATTGATGTCAAAAGGCCATAAACTATGTTTTTCATATTTTTTTTTTTGTATTCATGGTTTTCATTGTTTGATAATCTTTCTTAATATATTTTTTGAGAAAACCTTGATTTTATAAAGCGGTATTTTTTAATTGAATCTAAAAAATGATTAGGTAAAAGTTTTGAAAAGAATCTATTCAGTCCTCCTTTTAGATTCTCGACTATTTCAACATCATTTTGTTCCAATGATGCTTTTGTTCTCAGTATTGGGAACAAGCATAAAGACATCATTTCTGGTGAACTGGTGGAGTTCTTCTTCCATAGAAATGATCCAAACATCATCAGTTAGTGTTTCATCTATCATCTTAGGTTCTATTTCAAATACGAGAGCGTAAGACGCAAGATCTTTGAATGATGATCTGGTTCTGACTCCTTAAGTCTAATCCCAAAGATATGATCTTAAGGGTGGTAGTTAACAAATTTCTATTCCTTTGCCTAAGGCTATTGGCTAGATGACTCTCCAGTCTGAGGAAGAATTTCATCAAACTATTTGACTTCACCTATCTGCAAAATCATACTCAAAATCTGGTAGTTTTCTATCAGTTGTTACACCATCATTGATATGAACATGGAAATGGGACGAATCACCTTGGAGTTTTAAGACTTAGAAATTAACTTAGTTTTCTTTTAGAGAAGGATATTGACGTCACACTCAAGAAATAAGTGAGAAGGTGGGTTATAAGTCATAGATTTGATTGCCACAAGTTGCCTTGATAAGATCAGATTCAGTTCTTTACCTAAGAACTAAGGGAAGCTCTCACAAAAGGGATAAAACTCAAACTTTCATTCAGACTCAAATCTGAACTCCAAGGAGCCGAAATTCTGATACCAAATGATGTAAATCCCCTGTCTTGCTTCAATTTTGACCAATTCTAGGTTGGAATTCACACACCAATTGAGCCAGAAAAGTATCATGAACTTTTATACATATCTCAACCTATAGAACTCGATTGGAATGTTCCAAAATGAGGTGAAAGAGGATGTTCTGAAACGTAATTTAGGCACAAGGAAACACCAAAAAAGGATAAGTAAAATGAGAGTTATGCAAATAAGAAAATTTGGACAGAATTACAGAATTAGCAATGCGGAAATTAAACAAGGAAACAAAAAATGTGAAAGGAAGAACAAGATAGGCGCCACAAACAATGATGTTTGATAAGCCTTGAGGACCACCACAAGAATTGAGCAATTCTTGATAGGATCAATGTTGATTTGAGGGGGAGTTACTTGAAGCCTAAAGAGATTTGAAGACAAGGAAGTGTTTTGGACTTTCAACATGTTTGAAGAATTGAAGTAAAGCTTGTGATCAAATGTAAAAGGAAGGAAGTTTTCTGATGATCCAAGTCATTGCATTCATAAGCTTAAGAATTAAATCACAAGGCATTAGGAAATTGTTTTGAATCTTGAAATAAACTAAGTGTTTTTGGAAAAATAGCATTTCACTGGTTTAATCGATTAATATCAGCAAAGAATCGATTATTTTGTTCTTGATGCTTTCTGGAAAATTCTCAAGAACAGTTTAATCGATTACTCTATCGGATTAATCGATTATTTTAACTTAGAATATACATAATCTGCCTTTGTGTCCTTTTTAATCGATTACTACTGAGCTGTAATCGATTACATTACTCATACAGAAAATATCATCACTCTGGTGTAATCGATTACCATTTATTGTAATCGATTACTTAGTTCAATGCATATTTTTCGTAATGCCTGCTTTAATCAATTACACGTCAGGATAATCGATTAAATTGCTCGTTGTTGTTACCCAAAATCTTTATGAACACTTTAATCGATTATAGGAGTGTGTGTAATCGATTACATATGCTAAATAATTGATTACAGGAGCGCATTTAATCGATTACAAGCGGTTACAAAAATCATTATAAATAGAACCCATGCTCAACTGCTTTCCTAACTTGAGTAATTCGTATTCTGAGCATTCTAAGGCATTTTAAACATTCACAAAGTGATTTTTCTGGGTTCATTAAGTTCTTGCTTCCTTGAAACTCATATGGGTCTAAGGGATTGAGTGAAGCAAGATTTCTCTTTTCAAAGTTTAAGGAAAGCCATGTTCTGAGTTTGTTATTTGCATTCAACCTGGTAATTTCATTCTTATGCATATCATCTTTGGATCATCAGGTGATTTCTTTC
>PYAF01004326.1:1457464-1470345 GCA_007407185.1 Glycine tomentella | reverse complement strand
TGTTTTGCACAGAGGAAAACCTCTCAGTGTTTAATTTTCTCACAGGTAAGTGTTTTATCTCAATTCCTTCACTGATATTTTATAGATTGATTTTGCAATTCATTTCTTATCAAATCAAAGTGCATAATCAACAAGGATCATTAGGGCTTTTATGGCTGGGCTTTTGGTTAGAAAAGAAATCTTGGTTTTTCTGGATATTCAAAGAACCTATGGAATAGGAGAGCATATATAGATAAAGCAGTGAAATTTTTACTTCCTATTTCTTCCTTTTCTTCCAAGATTTTTATTCATCTTTTTATTCACCCAGCTTTGTATAACACTTTGAAAGCACAAGGAATTTATTTCCTTTTCTTTTTCTTTCTCTTTTATTTCTTTTCTTTTCTTTCTTTTTCTTTTGCATGAATAGCATATAACCAAGTTTCTATGAAGGATTGGATGTATTCTTCGTACACTAATGTATCATTTTTTATATTATACATACATACATACATACATACATACATACATACATACATACATACATGAATCACTAATGATTTCATTCTGTTCGTAATGCTTGATTCTATTCGATAACTAGTTTCATGAAATTGGATTTTAAGTTTAATTGAAAAGTACTCTTAGAACTTGAACTGAATGAATTTACTCTTTACGTTACATTTCTAGGAATAAAGCATATTGTTGTGATTGTAAATAACATGAGATTATGATATTAATGCTGAGAAATGTATTTCATATGTTAGGAATTGATATTTGGTAAATATTCTTAAGATTCTCAAATGCAAGGGCCAATTCGGGGTGATTTAATGTGTGCATCATTAATGTTAGAAAAGGATTCATATGTATTAATATTATTTGGATACTGAGGGTGTATGAATGATCAAATCCACTCCTATTTTTCTCTTGAATTAATTGAATTCATTTTACTTGTTTTCGTAATTTAACGTATTTCCGACACACTAATTCTGTTATTTATGCTACTTTCATTATTTTCGTTATTTCCATTAAACCCATGAGATTTCAATTAAATTTGTTGTACATAACTATTGAATTATTTACTTTTATCTGGAGAAACTGGGTAACTCAAGTCCCTGTGGAGACGATCTCCTTTATAAAATCTGTAACATTTGCGAAAAGTCTAACAAAATGGGTTTTCCAACAAATCTTAGGCAATCCTTTTACTAAATTCTTTTTAAATAATTTTGAAATGTGTTTCAGATTGATATGCCTAAGTTTTTTGTGCCAAATCCATCTTTCATCTTCTCTAGCATGCAAACACATTACATTCTATATACTTAGATCTATGAGATCAATCTCATATAGATTGTTGTGTCATTTGGCAGAAAAGAAGGATTTGTCATCTTTTGTCTTGACTATACATTGGTCTTTGTTGAAGGACACAATATAACCACTATCACAAAATTGACTTATGTTAGAGTCAGGGGGGCTCAAGAGGATCAAGAAGCTAAGTCGCTTTGGCATCAAAGTATTTAGGCTTTTTTACATGCCAAATCAATTGATTGGTAGTTATAATTTGTGTATGTCTAAGGGAGACTACCTATAATCCTTTGCATAAAAGCTCATACATGTTTTTGCATCCATGTTTTCATAAAAGCATAAGTTTTGTGAAAAAGCTTTTCTGAATCATAAAGTTTTCATGGTTGCATAAAAAGCCAAAGTGTTCAAAGTTTTAAGTTTATTGAAAAACAATTCTTTCTATGCTTTAATCGATTACCAAAAAATGGTAATCTATTACTTAAGCCTTGAAGAACACTTTAATCGATGACAAGAGTATGGTAATCGATTACATTACACAAAGTCACAGAAAAGTCTTCTATGATAATCGATTAAGATATTGTTGTAATTGATTACTTGGCACGTATTTGAAACATAGACTTCCAGTGATAATCGATTACATTACAAATTAATCGATTACATTGCTCATAAATATTTTCCAGAAAGTTCAAGAACACTTCAATACGTGAATTTAATTGATTACATTAGTGAATTAGTCGATCACTGATAGTTACAATAGTTTTCTATAAATAGATGGGTATTTTGAAATATAAGAACGAAATTACAAAGTATTTTCATTACCTTTCTGAAGTAAGAAAAGGTTCCAAGTGTTAAACACTGTTAAGTCTCACAAATCCTCAAGATACAAAGATTTCAAAGGAGGGTTTATTCTTAGGCAAGCTTTCAAAAGAAGTTGTGAAAAGAAAGTTCTGAAGTAGCTTCTTCCACCTTTTAATTCAAGTCTGGTAAATCATTTGCATACATCATTACTGGATCATCAGGTGGTTTCTTTCTTTACACTTTGTTGTAAATTCTTTTGAGTTTCTTTTTGTGTATTGATCGCAATAGGTTTCTTAAGGCTTTTCCAGGATAGTTGTTCCTAGAGGAAAAAGTAGGGATATGTGTTCTCTATGTCTTGATCGAAGAGATTCTAAGTGTGTTAGAAGTCTCATTCTTAATCTAGGTGTGATTAAGAGTGGTTATGTAGAAAGCTTGTAAGAACAATTTGTTATTAGTGAAACTCTAACCTTTATGGTTGGAAGAACTGGATGTAACTTCTCAAGGGTGAGAAATGAACCAGTATAAATTCTTGTATTGACTACTTCTTTCAAATTTTTTCTTGCTGTTATAAATTGTCGTTCATTGGTGCAACATTTCTTATTCAACAATAAAAGTTATTTTTGTTGGTTGCATTCTTGAGCAGTGGTGTTTCGTTGGTTGGAGATTTCTTGGACTGTTTGTGATACGATCTTGATTACTCTGATTGTTCAAAGAATTTTTAAAAGACCAAGATCAACCAATTCACCCCCCTCTTAGTTCATGTGCGTTGTTCATACTGTTTTTCAACTTATGCTCAACAAGTTATACTTCACACCTTCAACATATAAGACGTTGTCTATAGAGGCTAGAAAGGGAATGTCAATTTTACCTATACCAATGATCTTCCCCTTACCCATGCCTCCAAAGGCAACTACTCCTCCTTCAACTAGTTTTAGGTCGAGGAACATAGACCTCTCTCCCGTCATGTGTCATAAGCAATAAGATATATGCAATAGGAACAATTTGAGATTTTGGTATCCAGATCTTTTTGGTTCAACAACACTAGTAGCCTTAGACATTTGCTTCTTCTTATGGATGCATCTGAACTTAGAGTGTCCAAACTTACCACAGAAGTTACATTTGTCTGAATCAAACTGTGACATGGAAGATGATGCCCCTTTTTCTAAACCAAGACCAGACTTATCAAGAAGATGTTGGTGGAATTTTAAAACCATGGTTAAGGTGTTTGAACTTTCCAAAAACTTTCAAGTCTTTAGTAAGACAAGCTACTTCTTGATTTAGTTTTTCAACCATACAGGATTCGTCTGTCTTACTAGTCTAGATCAAACTCTCTTCCAGAGTTTGGATTTTCTTTCCAGAACATCATTTGATTTCTTTAGCTTAGTTTATTCAAACATAGAAGTTTTATATTTTTGTTTATAATTTTTGTACTAAAGAGAAATCATATGATAATTCTGAAGAAGCGCATCACAGGGAATTTCTTCATCATCATCTAGTGAAGCATTAGAAGAGGTATTAGATACAAAACAAGTTTTTAACTCAACTTTTTCGTCCATGTTTGCCATCAAATAGATGTTGGCTTGTTCGTCGTCTGAACTACTACTCTTCTTACTATCTAAGTCATTCTTACTATCTAAGTCATTCTAGGTCACCATCAGACTTTTCTTTTTCCTGTCACTAGAATATCTCTTCTTCTTCAGCTAGGGACACACAACCTTCATATGTTCAGGATTTTGACATTCAAAGCAGATGATCTCATTGTTCTCTTCCTTGTATTTCTTCTTGAAACTTGTGTCTTTTCTTCTAGAGGAATGTTGGAACTATCCTTTCTTTTTCATTGTTTGCTTGAACTTGAGAGCTACATCATCTGTGGAGTCTCCATATATGTTGTCTGACACATCAGACTCCTCTATCTACACTTTAAGAGCTTTAGAAAGGCTCTTTTTTTTCTTCTCTTCTAGAGCTAGTTTACCCATACTCGAGGGTAGTGAAATCTTTCTTTAGTGGATGATCTCAGTTTTGAAGATAGACTTCTTGAACTCTTAGGGTACCTAACAATTCTTCCCAAACTAGGGTTTTCAAGTTTCTAGCTTCTTGGATGACTATTGTTTTTTGTTTCCGCACCTTGGGAAAGATGTCTAGGATCTTTATGTTTATTTGTGCTTTTGTGAAAGTGTGTCCTAGAGCTTCAAGTCCATCTAGAAGTAATTGAAGTATTTCCAGCATGTCATTCACATATTCTCCTTCTTTTATGGTCTTTCAAGCTTCTAGTGTTGCATGAAAGTGGAACCTTTTCTCGGTTGAACATATTTTGTTCCTTCATAGTTGAGGCTTAGCGAGTGCCATATCTTTTTGGTTGTCTTCAGTCTACATATCTTTTTATACTCATTCCTGGATAAAGGGAATATAAGACTATAATGAGCTTCTGTGTTCAATTCCATTATAAAAAGTTCTATGCCTGTCCTTTTTACTTCAGATTTAGGAATGGGTATATCTCCATTTGCGATGATCAGCCAAAGTCTGTACTGAGTGAAGTTGGAGTATGTTTGGTTGCACGTTGGCAATCCTTGGACATGGATCAAAACTGGTAAAACGTGAAAAAGGGGAAACCATTATGTTTGGTATATTGTGTTAGACGTGATTCACGTATTGAAAATCAATTTTGGCTGAAGCTACCTTAGAGTTGCTTCTATTTTATGTTCTGCTTATTGTTTTTTATACTATTATATTTATTGTGATCTCCACCGTCTGCTATTTTTATACTATTATTTTGTTGTAGAACTGCTATATTTGGTGTTTTTTTAGCATTTCATAAGGTTATTCGGTTAGCATTATATTTGGTGTTGTTGGTTCATATTATTAGTGTTATTATATTGGTTGGTTAGTATATAAGTGTTATTTCTTGGTTCATAATGTTGGTTCTTTTCCCGTACAAAAATAAAATAAAAACAAAATAATTTGGTAACTAGCTAGCTAACCCTATAATCACTGAGGCACTTGGGATATTACACATTTCCATTTTGGTAAATTATAATGCAAAAGACATCTACAAACAATTAATACCTATTTTTGTAATTCCACACTCAAAATCAATTTTGATAGTTACTTTCCAAACATCATTGAATGTTAAAATCATTTTTTTTAATATATGTATCCAAAAAAAAAATTGCATCACTTTAAAATCACATTTACTTAAAATTAATTGTATTGAATCATGTTGATCTCAAATCAATTCTACAAACGCTAATCCAAGTGCACACTTGATGTACATCTTAATTCTATCTTTCTAGTATGATAGTACCCTCTTGTGAAGCCTAATGGCCTCGTGAAGGATGCTCCCTCAACAATGAATTGAGCTTGTTGTTGTTATTTGCCATCAAAATCTTTTTCTCTAGACACTGTCAGGTGCTCAACCCTTAGAGGCTAAGCTATAATACCAAACTGTAAAGATAAATATCATAAGAGGGATTGAATTGTGATTTTAAAATTTAAAAACCTTTTTCTTAAACAACAACATTATTGTCTGATGATAAAGTATGTAAATACATAGATCATATATTTCGCAAATGTGTTTAGATGATAACCTCAGACTTTGTAAAACAAACATAATTTTTCTAAAACAAAAATCAAATTTAAACCCGAGTCAGATTAAAGCACAAAAGAAAAGAGAAGAAAAGATAAGAAATCCAGTTCTTGGCAAACCACCAGGTTCCACCAACTTCAACAAGTTACAAGTATTAATCACTTTCACTTTTGGATCTACAACTCAAGATCTACACCAGGCTTATTACAACCAATATTCTTTGTCCTACCAAGATCTGTTGCCTCTAATTCAAATCAGAAGATTTGTTGTTTAGCTTGCACACTAACACTGAATTGTCTTATAGACGGATATACAATCTAAGCACTTAGTCTTTTCTCTCAAGGTATTTTGATAACTTTACAAGAATTTACAGAAAGATGTAGAGATTTTTTTACATGGAGAATATGAATATGAACACATAAGTTCATGTCTCATGTCTTCAAAGCTTTTGGTATTTATAGGACTTCTTCAACAAGTGTTTGTTGTATTTAAACATATAGATTTCTTCTCTTGAGCTTGCGTCTGAAGATTGTGATCGTTGGAGCATTTAATGCTTGCATTAAATGCATGTACTTCTTTTTGCTGAAAAATCATTCTCTTTAGCTATCGTGTTGAGCACCCTAGCATAAAACTACTTCCTTTGTGTTAGAGTATGTATGCACAATAGAGTCCTTCTTTTGATGGTGATTGACAACTTTTAGAACTTGATCTTCATCTATTCTTTAAAGGATTTGATAAATCCTAGGAGAATGTCTCTGCAAAATAAATCTAAGACACATAGTATTAAATAAACTCTTAAATAACATACTTTAATGTTGTATCAAATCGTGACTTTAGTTTTCTAGGTGATTGACAACTTTTAGAACTTGATCTTCATCTATTCTTTAAAGGATTCGACAAATCCTAGGAGAATGTCTCTGCAAAATAAATCTAAGACACATAGTATTAAATAAACTCTTAAATAACATACTTTAATGTTGTATCAAACCGTGACTTTAGTTTTCTATCATATGAAAAATCAGACCCAGACTCACAAAGCATGTTTTGATATCTCATAAGACACAAGTTTTAACCTTTGCATATATTTGCATCTAATCGAAAAAATTAAGGGTCATGATTCGTCTTAAGACACACAAATGTCTTTTGACTTAACAAGTAATTTCTATGGCTTACTTTTCATGGGATTTTTACCATTTGTATGACTCTTTGGTTCGAACGTTGATTGAGTTTCATAGTTTATATGTAGGTGAATTTAATGGGGCAAATTTTACATCTTGAATAAATAAATAAAAATGATTCAAGATCATGCCATGAAATAAAATTTTAAAAATCTTTGTTTCAAAAAGTCAATAGCAACTTGAATATGAGAGTTAAATAATCAAAATGAATCATTTAAAGATAAACCACTAAAACAAATTTTAAAAATAAGATAAAGTACCACATTTTTTTTTAGATTGTCACACTTCCACCCCATCTGCAACACATGTATACAGGCAGTCATGTCAAAATAAACAAATGAATTGCTTCAAGTTGATGCATATTAGCTATGCTTAAACATCAAACTAGACATGCAAAAATTAGGTTTATCGTTGGTTACATCACAATATTGAGATAGGTTTTTTATTTAGTTTAATATTGAGTAACCATGAATTTGAAAATGATAATATGAAACATAATTTGTGCTTCACAAATAGGAAAGATATAATGCTTCTATCCTCTCGGACCTGGATCACATCCAACTTGTGGGAGACTCCCATACTATCTTTTAGGCATTAGTGGATGGCCATGTTAACATTAGGTTTATTGTTGGAGAATAATGATATAAACTAAAGCGAGGATTTTACTCTTCCGTTTCAATCAAGTAGTTCATGAGCCTCTAGTTGCATTTGGCAGAAATCTAAACAATAATTTGTGCTACATGAGGCATCTCTTATAGATGAACTTCATTTAATGACAAATGAAATTGCATTCTTTCATTAAAAAAAATGCAATAATCCTCAATCACAAAAAAAATCATAAACACAAACTTTAAATTTTTTGCTTTTGTCCTGTTGTGATGCCTTTGCAGGTCATAGCTTTATATAAAAAAAATTACCAATGTCTATTAAATTATGATAAAGACCAAATTAGTATATGTATAATACTATAGGGTATTTAAAAAATAAAAGTCACTCTAAAGCAAAAGATGAGAATAATAATTCCAAATCCAGTGTTTAGTTTAATTTAGAGTTATCAAGCTTCCAGTAAGCATGGATGATTCAAACTATGTTTAGCTTTTTGTAACCATAATAAAATAACTTCTTACAAACGTTTCAGACATTAGTTAAATTAACCAAAAATAAGAAATAAAATCATTACATTATGTAACATTACTTTTTAGCTTATTTGAATTGATATTTGAAACCTTCGACTTTGTACAATTTCTTATTGCATAATCTGCTATTAGATGTAAAATTAGGTGGGATTAAGTTACACCTATTTATTTCATATAAGTTTAAGGCGGGTTTATCTTTTTGAATTTTTTATTAACTTATCCTAATAACCCATTTTGCAGTAAAGCATTTTAAATAGGCTATTAAATATATAATTTAATACATCACAAGAAAACACAAAAGTACTATAAAATCCTATATATAGTAACACGACATTTTTATTTACTACTACAAATATTTGTATATTTTATAGAAGAAATACAATCATGTAATAGAAAATGGGAGCATACGGTCCATAACAATTGTAAGACCAGGCTCCACCGTAGCCCAATGGGCCACAAACGTCTCAAACTACAACATGGTGATACGTACACCTCTCATAAAAAAAAAAAAAATAGTGATACATTGTATATGCCTATCTTGTCGTATGACTCTAGGGACAATCATAGTGATTCCATTTAGAATCTTTGCTTAGTAATTTTTTTAATTTTTTTTTTTTTTGTGCATATAGTTTATGCTCTAAAACTAAAAGCAACTCTCGGGTTGAACTGAACCCAATGCTGCTCCACCAGCATGGTTGCACGAAGCTACGGCTGGTTGGTTCTTGTAAGTGAGCTTCACATCCTCTAACTTTATCCCACTACATGGATACTTGGAACTGCAATCAAATTTCACAGCAACATGGGTCGCAGATGTTCCATGAATGTCTTGGTATGTCACATCACTCACTTTGACTCCAGAAGCCTGTTTAATTGATTCAATTGGGTTAAGAAAAAAAAAAATCAAACTTTAAAAACAAAATCAGCTCACTTTTATCATGATTTTCCTATTCATTTTAGGATGTGTTAGGAAGAGTTTATTTATACTTCAGTATTCTCTAATGAGAATTGGAGTTTCATCGTAACTTATCATGCATATAAAAACAATTTAATCTTATTTCTTCTTGAATTATTAAAGTGATTTATTCATAACAGTTTACTATATGATAGTAGTTATTCAATAAGTGTTTAAATAAACTGGACGATATATATCCAAAGAGGCCTAGTGTTCATCTTTTTTCTTTCTTAACTAAAGTTGGTTGTTGCTTCCTGCCTTTCCAAAATTGGTTCCTGTCTTTTCAGAATGTGTTTTTACCTTCCGAATCGGTCATTCTAAAAGCAAATTAAAAGAGAAGTACATTCCAGAATATAGTAATTTTACATTTTGGATTGGTCATTCATGAAGACAAGAAAGGAGTGCAGGAAATAACTGGAAAACGCAGGAAGCACTAACCCCTCCAGGTCCAGGAGATACTACAACTTCTAGGCCCCTGAAAAGCCCATATGAGATCTTAAACTAATAAATGTGTCGTTCCAATTTGCATACCTGACCGGGGCAACCCTTGTTATCTGGGCAGTAGTTTTGGTCAATTATAACGGGGTTTTCAACATTGTCCATGATTGCGTCTTGGAAAAGGACGTTCCTCACAAATCCGTTGCTGGGTCTCCCCCACGTCTTTATTCTAACACCATTTTGAGTCCCAGTGAATGTAACCGTTTTAACTGTCACATTTTGTACACCAGCTTCCTTCAAATCCTTTCCCAAGCTTCCAATGCTGCAAAATCCAATCAACAATTGCAATTATTAACATTATAAAGATAATAATAAGTATGTCAACACCTATAATCCGCTAATAACACCGAACAACATTCTTAATTTAACCTACTAGTAGGAACGGTCGACGCTAGTGCTAGGAGTTGGGATAAATGCATAAAGGTCTTGGATTCGAATCTCTTCGTGATCATTAATAATAATAAAAATACCTTATTCCATGTCCTGGTCCACAAGCAATGTTTTCAATCCACAAGTTAGTAGTTCCGGGACCAATGGAGATGCAATCATCGCCGGTTCGAATTTTGGAGTTGAGGATGGTGACATGTGACGACATTTGGATATGGATGCCGTCGGTGTTGGGGCTGTTTCCGTCGGCCAAGACCTTCACTCCTTGCAGCTTCACGTTCTGGCATCCATTGAACACTATGTGGAACAATTGACTGTTCATTGAGGTCAAGCCACCAATGGCAATGTTATTGGAGTTGGTGAACAACAATGTCTAAACACACAACAAAACAAAACAACGGTTAGTTCAAATTCTCCTTTGCTTTATAAAAAAATTACTAATAATTATTTTACATGCAAAGAGCCAAGAGAAGCATGGTGTTTAGTAGACTTGGTTTAATAATAAGAAGAAGAATACTAAATATAGTAGAATTGGTGTAGAAATTACACTATCAAATGATTAAATGGACGACTTCTACATCAATTAATTAATACTAAAATTATCAATTTTATCATACATCAGAAAAAATAATAATATCTATCACAAATTATCATATATAATAAGTTTATTGATTTTTTATAATAATTAATTTAAAAAGCATATTAAACTTACATAGAGTTAAACTCAATATAAATGATTGGTCGAGTGTAAAAAAATTGTTATAATAATAATAATAATAATAATAATAATAATAATAATAATAATAATAATAATAATATAATCTTGTGTTTTTAATTATACTACAAATAACATCCTTAATATGAAAATAAAATGATTAGATCTAAACCGTCTAAACATACATAAATAATTAAAAAGTCACATAATTTTTTAATAATATCATATAACATTAAATCTTATCATTTATGTTTAATTAATTATACAATTTAAATTTAAGCAACTCACTTATATATATATAAATATAGATATAAAAGATTTTTCCTCTCATATCATATGTCATCATTGTTAGACATTCATATATCTTTTGATGTATTATATATTTATATTGAATATGAAAGCCAATCTCTTATAAGGTGTAACAAAAAAAAAAAAAACGTCTATTATAACGTGGCTAATACAATTGTACTAGTATGTTAAAAAAAATAAAATCGGTGAGACAAATTATCAAAAATCCAGGCCCCACATGCAGCAGCAATATTCTAACAAACTAACCACATAACCTTTAATTATTGATCAATTATTAGTAGCATATATATATATATATATATATATATATATATATATATATATATAGTGACTAACTCCTATTGCTTGATATTTGCTTCAGCAACCACACTGAGCAGTTGAAAACCGTTCCATGAATCTCCCCCACTAAACAAACTCTCACTAATCACCAAGTGCACAACTCCACCTCCAACATCAAATTAAAAAATAAAAATGGGAGCAAGTAATTGTGCATGTCAACGATAATGTTCAATGCACGAAAGTGAAATTAATTAATTTAACATACCGTGGCTCCGGTGGGGCAGTTTCCTTTGCCGGAGTTCTTGCAATCCCACAAGGCAGTGCCTTGGCCGTCAAGCACCCCGCCACGAATCGAAACTCCGTTGACACGCTCGAATTCCAACCAGTTACCGGCGTTTCGGGTGACCCTATAATCTGAAGGAGCCACCAAAGTGCCATCAATGGTTATAGAAATACCCTTGTTGTTACATTTCCCATTGAAGGTTGCACTTTTAAGCAAGAACTTTCCTTGTGGCACGTAAATTGAGGCAGGGTTGGTCGAAGCACAAGCTTTGGCCCATGCATTGAGAAATGCCTTGGTTGAGTCCGTTTTGCCATCCGATTTGGCACCAAAATTGACCACATTGTATGTGGCTCCCAATGCCACGGATGAACACAACCAACAACCTAAGATCATACGAAGGATAATAAGCCTAGGACTAGGTTTTGGTGTTGGGTTTGCCATTTTTTGTTTTTGGAATATTTGGTTTAGTGTTGAAGATGATTTGATTATGATCGTGGGAGTAGTGATGAGAGAAGTTGGAAGATGGAGTTGTGCAAGTGGTGAAGAAGCTAGTGTGGGATGGGAGTTGGAACGGTTAGTGAGGGTATTTATAGCTAAGGATTTGAGGGCAACGCACTGTGCAGGTTATTTTAGTTTGTTCCATGTCTTGTCAATTAGTACTAACAATGATTTTATGTACTAATTATATTAAAAAAATATGCTATGATATTTTGTGTAATAAAGAATAAATAATTGAACGTGTTAATGAAATGGAAAGAAAGTAAAAGTCGTGCCGAACTTTTGAGTTAGATAGGAGGGCCTGTTTTACCGGAAGTGACCTTTGCGTGCTCCATTCCTTTATTAATTGTTTCATTATCTTAATTTTCTTTTATTGGTTTTAAGATTTTTCGGAAGAGTCAAAGACAGAGAGAGGTTAATCCAGTGATTGGTTACTACAATCTTGTGTGTGTCAAAATTGTTTCGTGAAGGTTAATTAAAATGAGACATCAAAATGTGGTTATATGAACTAATTTTTTAACTGATATTTTGTATATATAATAGGAATTTGTTAAAGTATACACTCCTATTATTAGTGTCTTAACAAGTTATATTATTAGTGTATTTTAAGACAAACTCTGTTATAATTTGTTAACGCATTTATATTAAAAAAAAAGGAATGTGTTATACGTTAACAAATCTTATTAACATTTGTTATTATGCACACTCATATTTTTAAGTATGAGTGTATTAATAAGATACATTATTAATGTATTTTAAGACAATTTTTAGTTAAAACTTGCTAATATACTTACTAAAAAAACATGAGTGTGTATGTTAACAAATTCTTATACAAAATATATAGAGATATGAAAAATCATACCCATTCCATTCTAAATTATATGACGTTTTAATAGATATCATTTTATAAAATCAATGTTATATTAAATATTTTTTCCAAGACTATCTTTAATTAATACTTAATAAGAGTAATGTATAAAAAGAGTAAAT
>PYAF01004326.1:1434900-1457364 GCA_007407185.1 Glycine tomentella | reverse complement strand
AAAATGTTGAATATAGATTATAATTATTATGACTAATATAAAATTGAAATTAAGACTAAAATCTATATTTAATACTTATTTTCAAGTTTATTTTAACTTTTTATGAGAGTTTATTTTACTTATATAAATAGATTTATAGATATAGAGGTAGATGTTATAGGATTACGACAATTATAAGATTAGATTCACTTTTTTGTTAATGTTAAAATATTTTCGAGTGTCATTTAATTATGCACTGACATAAATAAGTTTAATTTTATCAATAATTAGTTAATTAGTTAATAACATAAAATAAATATTATTCTTCCATAAAAAATATTATTCTCATTAAATGATTAAATGATACAACAAATATTAATGCGAAGCTTTTTATACATTTATAATATCTCAAAATTAAGTGCATTAAATTTATGGTTAGATTTTTAAAAAAAATTATCCATAACTTACGATTATAGTAAATTAAGGTGATCAATATCTTTATAAAATAAACCTTTAAGAGCATTACTTATAAATTTTTATTTAGGAAAATGCGTAGGTTTAATTCAATGGTCGAATCATAGGTCTACCAAAAAGGAAGATTTAGCTAACAATAAATTAAGGGGAAGTCGATCGAGGAAAGAAGAGAGATCAAAATATAGAAAGTACTGACTAATTGGGTTTAATTTATAGCTTTAGATATAGAACAGTTTGTCTTTATCTATTGTATTTTTGTGGGGCAGTGTGGAGAATATATAGTTATATAGAGTTCTATTTTATTAATTACTGCTGAGGAGAAAAGGGAGCGAATCATGTTTGGGGAGAAGAAAAAAATGAGCATATATAGAACATATCTTGCTAGATAGTGTGATGTGCTTGTATATGGTAATTACTACAACAAATTAGATGGGGAAATGGGAGATCAAGGAGAAACTATAGTTATCAATAGTAGGAAAACCGACACTTCGTGTCTATCTGTCTTTTCAAGTTTTTTTTTTAATAAAACATAATAAAAGGGTAAATATTTATAGGTTTGTAAAGATAATTATAAAAATAAAATAATAATTTATGAATATAATTATAGAAATAAAATAATATAAAATGTGTATATCAAAATATTCATATTTTTTTATATATAACCGGTGCAAAAAAGATACTTATATTAATAAAAGTTAAAATAAAATATTACAATAATTAAAAATAAAACATAAAAAAATAATATCTAATAAAATTATTCTCTTAATAATAATTATAAATTATAGGTTGCCCGGAGAACAAATAATAGTTTTACATATATGTATGGTTGCTTGAAAATTCAACAGAAAAATTAGATATAATTTCATTACGACAAAACAAGGAAATCACCAATAACGTGATGTGACATTCGCATTTTGTAGGTTGCGGACATGAAACCAAGTTAAAAAGCCTAAATCACGCCATCATTTCGGACTCATTTTCCGAAGTTAACGTAGTGTATTCTGTATATACCTATATACTAAAATTCAGTATGTACTCGAACTACCTTTAAGATTCTGTCTAGTGCACTCACTGTGTACTTAATTAAATGAGTATTGGATAGTATTATAGAAGTCATATGTACCATGATTCATAAAGCAAATGCAGGATCCTGCAGTTATCATTTAAGGATGCACATTTCTTTGAATTAATTATTTAAATTATATAATTTATTTTGAAAAGCTGAGATTTCATGCCGTCATAATTGTGACCACAAAGAATCCATTTCCAAAGACATATATACATTGTATTCATGTTATATATATATATATATATATATATATATATATATATATAACACAATATACAACTTAATATTTTTAAATAAAAGAATCATAATAAATTTAATAGATTATTATTGTTATATTATTATTAATTTTAAAAAATAAACCTAAATAAATGTTTGCCCAGACTTTATAATCACATGAATTCGACATTTTTTCCTTTTTGTCTTTTTATGATATATAGCTGCTTTTATGCATGAAATAATACTATTTAAAGACTTGGGTCAGCATTAATTATGGATTAGTAACAAAGGTTATTCAGTTAGTAAGAAATTGAACTTATATTTTAAGAAAAATGTAAATTTAATTTTTATTATTGATGTAAGAATTTTGTTAGTGAATAATATGTAAGTATATTTAATTCTTAAGATTTGTTCTGATATTGATGAGTCTTAAAAGAATTCAAGTCACTTAAATTTTTCAAATGAAAAAACATTAATTAATAGATTGCGTGATGACAAAGTAGAGCATGCATGTTTATAGTTGAGGATTGGCTAGCGGTTAACACGCTAGGATTATACTCACATTGTCCGAGGAATAGCTTACGGTGTAAGATCTACAGCCGCTTGATATTCACATAATCACATTATTCCTTATGTATATGCTTTTTCAACATGTTTGGGGTTATTTTCAACATGGTTGGGGTTATGCTTTCATGGGAACTAGAGAATGTGTGGTCCAATATTTTGCCTTAAGTTATGCTTGTGGATTTTCATGTGAGCAAAATTTTGACTCACATTCTCTCTTCTTCTCAATTGCACTGACCTATAACGGATAAATTTTTTATGTAAAATGTTTTGGCTGAACAAAAATAAGAGATATATGAGAGGATTCAAGTTAATTAGAAATTGTAGCAGATAATGAATCTAATTAGTACAATTATTTGTTTAATAAAGATATGAATACAAGTGTTTTTTTTTCATAACCCATATGTATTTTTTGTCGGAAACAATCTTATTTGAATCAAATATAGTCATTTTAAACAAAAAATTCTTCATTCAAGTATTTAATGTAGTTGCATATCCAATAATTGAACTCAAGATCACTTATTTAGATGGAACATTTATCTTTTGTTAATTAATCCAAATACTCGATCATATATAATATGGGCTTTGATAAAGATGAATGCTGACGTTATTTTCCTCGTTTTTTTTACATTACATAAGGCCTTTCTTTAGTTTAGGGCTTATGAATATCCTAATATTCACCTCAATTACAATTAGTCAAAATTAAGTTTGTAAACATACAAAATATATTTATTTGTGTTAACATCGACCAAAGACAAAGAATGGAGTGTCCTTAAGCTTAAAGCCTCCATCAACACCTTCTCCCAACTATGTTTAACCATGAATCTTAGGTAAGTCATGTAACTCATCTCTATTTATATAGGATGCCCTTCGATAACCCACTACATGTGTCACGCCAGCATTGGCCCCTCTGGGCCACGCGCCTATGTGTGTATGATCTTGTGGACCCTGTACTAGGTAAGGATGCATTGTGGTATGTCTTTGATATGTCAGAGACACGGTGCATTGTGTGATGTTGCTACATCCTCACGAGCATACCAAATAGTTCTTGACTCACCCAAAATCTCTCCAGAAGCCATGGTGCACTTGATCGATCAGTAATGATCGATTACTGGCATGAGGCCTATGGCCACCGTCTTAGAGATGGGATGAGTTGGATTGTCATAGATTATCATTAGTGGGAGTCGACCCTTGTGGGACACTCCCATTCAGATAGTACACAACGACTAAGCATTAAGCCTCTAGCTAGGTAGGTGTAGATGCTTAAGTTGTTTAAGCAGAGTCGATCGGCCCTTGTAGGCTACTCGCAGTTGGACGGAACAATATGTAACTATATATGATTATGATGTAATCTTTTTATGTGTCTTTTAGAATAATTATAAAATTTATATTATTGTTTACTACGTTTAATAAAATAAAATTAACGATATATATGTCATTTAAAATGTTGCTATTGCGTGCGCATGCAGGAGATGAACCGGGAATACGTTTCTTGTAAACGTAAGCAGAACCAACAACTCCCGCTATCAGATATTCAAGAGGGCTCACATGTTCTGTTTGGAGATTATTTTTGCCTGCCGCAAAGCATATAAGCCACATCCAAATTCCTGTGTGTAGCGTTTTGTTGGCGTACAAATTGGTAATACGTACGCAAGCTTGTTTAAGGCAATTAGCCATGTGATTTTCGTTGACTAGCTTGCTTGCAAATATACCTGTAGTCTATATTTTATAGGTTTTTGGACACATGATCTTTAGAAATTCAAATTCATCCGTTTTTTCCCTTGATAAGTGGTCATCCAAATTTATTTATGATAGCATATCTCGTCTAATTCAATTCAAGACTTGATTGTGACTTACCACTATTTTTTATTTTGAAATTTTGTGAATAGTATAAACAGTGATTCTATAAATTGTATAAAAATTAATTATGTTCCTGATGTGTAGTTAATGCTGCTCTAAAAGAAACAAAAAAAAATTGAATTTTATAGTTACCGTCATTTTTTTTAATATCCTTGCACAAAAAATTGTATAGTGTATTCAATTGCTCTTTAAACTGTACAAAAAAAAACTATACCATAAAAACTGCTCTATAAATAAATAATAAAAAAACTGTACAAGTTGGTCTTTTCACACATGACCTTATTAGTGTGATTTCGCTTTTCAATCATGTTTCTTCTAATTATAAAATATAATTATGAGACTTTACTTACAGAATTCAAATCTAATTTTAGTCGTATCAACATAATGTCAATTACCATTTTTTTTTAATTCCTGTATACAAAATTTTTAGCACTATTATTACAATAATATTCATTATTGGTGAAGATTGATTTTCAAACGTTTTTTTTTTTGTGTGTGAATCAAAATTAAATATAATTATGTTCATGTTAAAATCTTACAAAAAAACGCAAAATTGAATGCAATTTTTTTCAGTTAAGCAGTGCCAGAATTATTTTTTTTCAAAGGGAGGAGTCGAACTTTAATATCAACTTTTTTTTTATTGAAAATTAACTTTTATTCTAATGTATGCGTGTATGTGTATCGTTGTATGGTCATATGCATATTCTTGTTTGTCAGTCTATCCCCCTTTTTTTTTTATCTCTTTTCATTATTTTATAGGAAATATGATTTATGCATGTTTTATATTTTCAATCTATCTCTATGTTGCTTTTTTGCTAGGTTTTGAAGTTCAAGGAACCTCGTCAAGATCTAACCAAAAATGTTACCAATAAAAATGGAATCTGAGTCACAAAATCAAAATAGAAGTCATTTATTTGGGCGGATTACATATACATACAGATGCATGTTTCTCGTGTATTAATTCACACGTACACCTTTTTGTCAATTCTTGGCATTTGTAACAGCTGCACTTGTAAACAAGTACAATCTTCATCACTGTTCAAGGTAGGAGCCGATCGAAGTGGGTTAGGTTGAATTCGTTACCAAAAGAATGTATTACTGTTTATTGAAGACAAATCCCAAATAGTAGCAAGTCAATTGCGTGCTGTAAGCATGCTTGATTATTGATCCTGGGAAGATAATAACCATTAGCACTGTTCTCTGTTCAATTGAAACTCACCTTATTTCTTATATCTATAATTGACCCTACTGTTCATAATGCTTACCACGTGGGGATTTCTTCGTACTATAACCTATACAAGCTAGATGCATGCATGAACTATATGGGAAGTTGCTTAATCTATCGCAAGAATATGCCGTAAGTTTCATTGAGACCTTATATATAACTTGCCACTAAAGTTAACTCACAATAATCAAGTCAAGGCCGTTTTTGGAAACTTGTTGGTTGAGTTGGGAGTTTTTTTCAAAGTTTAAACATGTTATTGGTGGAGGCGGAAGCGAGAGATTCCACTATGAAAGAAGCGAGCTTTAATATAAATATATATATTCCTTAGTCAAACATCAAGGATGTGTAATAATCCATTAGATTAGAGACTATTTTCAATCCGCGTGATTATTAACATAAAGAAATTTTATGCACGGTGAGAATCGACATGAATTCCACCACTAATTAATCGTTTTACCTCATATGAACTCAGCGGGACCTTGCATAAATGCGTCAATTCTATGAATTCGTGCAATGTGAGCCTTCGTGAAGTATATCACATTCTGAGGATGACCAGCAACTGCATCTCATGTTGAATATACTCTGTCAAAATATGAGAGCTTCAAATTGCCGGAGGATAACTCAGTGGCCGCATCAGGCCCATTACCAAAAATCTCATTACAAACTTTTGCCCAATCCATGCAAGTCTGCCCAGTAACAACTTGTCCATTAGTAGACGATCCTAATATACCTGTGACATCATGCAAGGTAATTGTCATCTCACCCTGCGGCAAATGGAAGGTGTGTGTCTCTGACCTCCACCGCTCAACCATAGCGCTGATAAGGCCAGCATCAATCTGAAAAATATTGGTCACTTATAAATTCATAAGTTCAAAATACACATAACAATATTGTAAGTGCTTACCTACATATATCGCATGCGGGCAACATGTAAGAAACTAGTCTGAGTCAAATACTGTGCGACTAGGTCTCGAATATCATCGGTTCGGGGTCCACCACTAGGTCGACCTTCGTGGCAAATCTTTAGCTCTCTTCGTGTTTCATCGTTCCAAACAGCCTGTGAAATATGTGTACGTTGTCTGTGCCTCCTAAGTGTATCCAATCTATATTGTCCGAGAAGAACATGTGTTATGGGATCGATAGGCTCAAGCTCATGGTCAGGTCTAGAACGAGGTGACTCAGATGATGATGACTCAGCCATGATAATATTCTAAGCCAATAATTTGAAACAATAACTAACTATATTGCTAGAATTTAATAATCATATTATCATAATTTGTTTAAAATTTGAAATAGAAATAATTTTCAAGAACAACCTAAGTCACTAACTAATAATATTCTAAGCCAATAATTTGAAACAAATAACTAACTATATTGCTAGAATTTAATAATCATATTATCATAATTTATTTAAAATTTGAAATAGAAATTTTTTTCAAGAATAACCTAGGTCACTAACTAATAATATTCTAAGCCAATAATTTGAAACAAATAACTAACTATATTGCTAGAATCTAATAATCATATTATCATAATTTATTTAAAATTTGAAATAGAACTAATTTTCAAGAATAACCTAGGTCACTAACTAATAATATTCTAAGCCAATAATTTGAAAAAAATAACTAACTATATCGCTAGAATTTAATAATCATATAATTTATTTAAAATTTGAAATAGAAATTTTTTTTCAAGAATAACCTAGGTCACTAACTAATAATATTCTAAACCAATAATTTGAAACAAATAACTAACTATATCGCTAGAATTTAATAATCATATTATCATAATTTATTTAAAATTTGAAATAGAAATAATTTTCAAGAATAACCTAGGTCACTAACTAATAATATTCTAAGCCAATAATTTGAAACAAATAACTAACTATATCGCTAGAATTTAATAATCATATTATCATAATTTATTTAATTTGATCATGCAAATAATTTTCATCAATTCATTAGGTATAGCTTAGGTAGGTATGTCCTTAATCATAACCTAGGACACTAGCTAATAATATTCTAAGCCAACAAACATGTTACAACTAACTTAGGTAGGTATGTCCTTAATCATAACCTAGGTCACCAACTACTAATATTCTAAGCCAACAAACATTACAACTAACTAACTTAGCTACGTATGTCCTTAATCATAACCTAGGTCACGTAACTATTTATAATACAAGTCACTAACAATTTCATATATCAATAACAATTTTCAAAGACAATAATATAATATATTTCATGTAATATAAAAAAACAAATATTCGAGCACTTACTTGACTGGCAGAGTTTCATTGCGCAAAGCCTCAAATTCAAACAGAAAACTAGAGAGAAGTCAGAGCAAAATGCTAGAGAAAGGGTAAAAGTAAAAAAGTGAAAGGAAATAGTGAATTTGGTGTATTTATAGGGACTGCACAATCGCGCCTAGGGGAGGCGCAACAAGGAGCAGAGTCGCGTCTGAGGGAGGCGCAACAGGGAGCAGAGTTGCGCCTAGGTGGGGCGCGACTGGTCACGCTTGGTGAGGGCGCGACTCAGCCCGAGTCGCGCGTAGCGGGGGCGTGTTCGAATGCGTTTTCCTGGGGTGCGATTGGTTGCTATAGTTGTGTCAATAAGTTCAAAACTACAGCAAATCTGTAATTTTTTTTAAAAACAATAAATTATTTTTTTTGCGGTGATTGTCATTGTTATTTGGGGGGAGTTTTACGGCTCATGATATTGACACCCCTATTTTTTATCCTCCCACCCTTTACTTATTTTTGTTTTATTTTTTTGTGAAACTCTTAAACTACCCCTCTCTTCGTACCTCTTTCCCCTTCCCTCTCCCTCTCTCCCTCTCAACTCCTCCTAAACCTCACCTCCTCATCTTATTGAAACATCTTTTCACTTTCTTTTCTGCAATCATTACTCTTAGTTGTCCTCTATTGCCTTCTCCATGTGAGTTTTAGCACCTGGTTGCTTCTTTTTGGATAGCATTTTGTTTGTCTTTTTTTTTGTGTATTAGTGAAATGAGGAAAACAAGTTTTCATTATATCAAGATCATAGAAAAAATTTATTTTTGTCCAAGAAACCTATAAAAAGGTGGGAGGTAGAATCATAAAAAAAGGAGTGTCAATGTCATGCATGGGAAGTGTTTAATTCTAGTTGCATTTGCTTACAAGTAGAGTCATAAATGAGTTGAGTTTGGTTCACCTCTACTTGATTCGATAAGAATGAATTTAACTTGAAATTTGACTCTTTTTTTAATAAGATTTTTTTTCCACTTGAACTGAACTCGATTCAAGTTTACAAATTAAATGACTTAGTTCAACTTGTTAATTTGATTCGATTTAAAAATAATTATTTAACATATTTTTATTTATTTATTTTATACAAAAATAAAATTAATATGAAATTATTTTAAAAATTAATTACATGAATTGATAATATCAAATTTATTATTTAACATACACACATACAAAGATAGAATGGATCAAGCTACTCCAAAAGCTATTAAAGAGTTACCCCCACCCTTATCCTTATCCTTCCAATCTTGTTTTCATCTTTTACAGCTTGAACATATGAAACATTTTATCTGACAATTCCTCCATATGAATATTTTTACTACAAGCTCAATTTTTCCCCTTCATATCCATAATTTCTTCATCATTCTTCCAATAATACTTGATTTGATTCCCTTAATCATTAATGTTCCTTCATTGTGTCCTGCCATACTTTGGAAGATTAACACACGAAAACCTGACAAGGCCTCTTTTTTTATTCTTTTCAAATCCATTTCACAAACACTCGATAAATCTCCTTCACCAAAGCATTTTGAAAAATTGTCGAAGAATTATTTTTTATTTTTTATTTTGTTCGGTTGATAAATTAAAGTGACTTTTGAAGTGAAAGCAAAATATAAACTTGGAAGTCCCACATACAGAATCAATGATCTATGCAACGGATTGATTTTGCTCACCACAATTTTGCTACCAAACATGTGTTACTATGAATATCAACATGCTTCAGTGCAATGTGATTCAAAATCAATTTTAAATGTCATCCACATGACCAACATATTTTTGGAAAAAGTAAAATTTTATTTTTCCTTGTGAAAATATTAATGTAGGATTTGAAATTCATTGCACACACACCTTGCCTGTGCAGATGAATTTCAAAGCCTCTTCTGCTATTAGATGTGTAGGATTTTTGGAGTTCCAAAGAGTTAAACAATTGGATGATTGTTCTACAGCCATATATGAAAATTTCATCACCAGGTCCAAAAGCTGTTGAGACCATTTAAGCAAACAAGAATTGTGCACTATAAAGGAAAACGGAATACTACTCTTTAACATGTCTTCGATTCAGGATTTGAGAGTACATGAACATATAAACAGTTTGTTTTAGGATTATAGTTAAGGTATATGTGAATATTCAATTTTATTCGGGTACAATTTTGTTTTTTTGAATTTTTTTAAAGAAAATTTAAAAAAAAAACAGAAAAAGAAAAAAAAAATATGATTGGACTCAGTCAACATATGAAATGATGCATTTACAAAAAAGCAAAATCACGTAACTGTTAAAGATATCATAAGATTGGAAGAGAAGTGTCAACAGTGTGTACACTTAATTACTTGGAGAACAAGTTTAAATTGATCTACAAAGAAAGACTCACAGCTTGAACAGATAAAGGGGAAAGGAAAAGAAAAACTTCGGTGAAGAGCAGACAAAGATAGAAAAAAGAAGAGAAAAATTATCCATAAACTCATTTTTTTTCCTTAAAATTGCTGCAAACCTTTGAGCCTCAGTGCATTGCCGCAGGTGGCTGCTCTAAGTTAATGCATCCAATACGTCATTATCGCAGTATCGCGGAAAGGAAGGTAATTTATTTAACTTTTTTTTTTATCTTTTTTTCTGTTCTTTCATTTATTAATATTTTGCTTTTTTTTTTTTCTTTTTGTGATTCAAGCGTATATTTTATTGGTGGGTACGGTAATATGTTGTTCTATTATAGGATTAGAATAAAGGCACCAGAAAATCAATTTGCCTTTTAATTTGTAAATATAATAATGATGAGAAAAAGTAAGGAGTGTATATGGGTTTTTCAATCCCTGTCTTTGAGTGTTTGTTTGGTTCACATGTTTAGTGTAGAATTAAGAGTACACTATTTAGTTTTTAACTGGCACATTGTTCAATTGTAAAAATTTGGTACACTGTTCCATTTGCGATCTTTTATGTACGTGAGGTGATAATGCTCCCTGGAAGGCTACGATTTAATTTTCAGGATGTGTATACTTATGGATTATTTTTCGCTTTTTCATCAAATGTAGTTTTTGTTGAATAAAATTGAGTTTTTTAGTTATTAATTAGTGATATTTACATTTTAAATAAAAATAATAACTTTAACTCATGCAATGCTTTGTGACATTAATTGGATAGCAATTTTACCTTTTTAATGTTGCTTAAATCATAAAAATTTATTGAATAGTCAATTGCTATCTAAAATTTTTATGTATAGTTTTTTTTCTTCTTTTAAAACAATAAAATAAATAAATTCTATTTGAGTATCAAATCAATAACATTAACCAATAGTAATTCTATCTTTAATGTTATTTGATCTGATTGTTTAATGACTAGTGATTTTGCTAACTTAAATCCTTGTGCTAGTATTTCTTTTAATGAAAATAAATAAATAAAATTTATTGCAAAAAAATAAAATGTGTTATTTTTTTTAAAAAACAAAAAATATTTTCTTGGGATAAAATAAATATTATAAAGTTACATAATTTTGCACAATTAATTATGGGTACTATTTTTTAACAGGCATTGTAGGATGTTAATACTTTCCCTATGCATAATTAACTTTCAAACCTATCTTTGATTTCAAAGGTCATTTTTTAAAAGGATTTTCCAATATTTTTCCACAAGATAAAAATATTGGTAACAATTCCATTTGAAATATTTTTGCGTCATCCCTGTCGATACCCTGACTGCACAATGTGAAGAGTATACCAATACAATATAAAACACATACATAAAGATATTATTTTGAGAGCAGCATCCTTCATCATAGATGAAGTCTATCTGAGACAAAGTCACTCATAGAAAACCCATTTGATCATGAAGTGATTGAGGTATTCATTTTTCATTTCTCATCATGTTAAATCTTTTACATTAAGGGTAGATGCAAAGAAAACAAAAGAAGGCAATCGCTAACATTTGGTGGCACATTGTTTCAAACAATCATTATGTATCCTCCTCATCTACTGATTATACATTATCCTTTAGCTGCTATGCATCTAGTTAGGTACATTCACTTGTTCTACAATGCTCATTGAAGCTCCTATCTTGTAGAAGATTACTAGGAATGCATGTGAAGAATACTCACTATCCTGATGAATGTCTGCATGCTCAATACCTCCACAGACACTAAGAACTGTTGTATGGATATAATCCTCCACCACAAAACCTTCAGCTTGCATTCTATGCATGAGCTTCAGAGCCTCTCTACCTTGCTCATTCCTTGCATAAGCCAATATCATGGATTCCCAAGAAACCACATTCCTCTCTGGCATGTTGTCAAAAACTTAAAAAGCATCAGCAACATATCCACATTTTGAATACATATAAATTAAAGCACCGTTTACAAATACATTAGATGAGGCAGGGGTCTTGCTCATGTAGGAATGAATTAACTTTCCTTGAATTGGAGCTTCCAGTTCTGCACACGCTTTCAAGGTTGACGAGTAAGTATAGGTAGGAATTAGGCAAGACACATTCTTCCATCGTTTCCTGCAAAAACTCCAGAGCCTCAAGTTCAAGCCCAAGCCTGGCACAACCAGAGATAATGGCAGTCCATTAAACAACATCCCTAAAAGGCATATATTGAAGCACCTTTAAAGCGTAGGAGTATTCTTTACATTTGTAATAGAACCATACCAAAGTGCTTCCTACGTATATGTTAATGTGGATATTACTTTTGATTATGTGCATGAACTTCTCTTCCAAATAGCAAAGCCTTAATTGTGCCACAAGCCATCAAGACACTTAAAACTGTCAATTTATTAACATGTATTCTTTTCATCTTCATTAATCGAAAGAAGCTTATGGCCTCTTCACCAAACCCATTTCGAGCATATCCTGATATAATAGAAGTCCAAGTAGCTGTATTTCTAATTCTCATTCTATCGAACAATACTTGAGAATCCACCATCACTCCACATTTTGCATACATATCAACTAGGGAAGTTCCTATAAAAACATCACTCTTGCAGATTTTCTTTATTATGGCACCATGCAGCTCTGTCCCAAATTTCAATGCTTTGTTCTCTCCACAAGCCTTTAGTTCACTACATATAGTGTATTCATTAGGATAGAACCCATCACTTAGCATTTGTGACGACATCGACAAGTCTTCATGTCCAAACCCTTGTTGGGAACATGCCGTAATCATAGTTGTCCTACATATTACATCTCGCTCAGCCATACAATCAAATGCTCGAAATGCACTTGATATATATTGCCACATTTTGCATAAAAGTCAACAACTGCATTGTCAACAATTAAATTCCTCCATCTGCTTTTCAAAATACGAGCATGGATTTGTTTCCCAAGCTCTAAATCCACTCTTCTACCACACAAATCCATGATACAGACAAACATCTTACTGTTTGCTTGAACCCCATGTTTAACAGAATCTTGAAATAACTTAAAAGCTTCATCATCCAGTTAAATTTTAAATGTCCATCAATAATAGCAGTCCATGTAACTGTGTTCTTTCTTGACATTCCATCAAACACTCTATGAGCCTGAGCCAACTTACCCAATCTCAAATAACTACAAATCAAATTATTATCAACATAAGTAACTGGATGTATAAAACATTTCAGGACAATTGCGTGAACCCTTCCTACTTCTTCCATATTATAACACAATCGCAGCCAATGAGCTACTAATTCTGGATTGAAGCATTGACTTTTCTCAGTCAAATTGTCTATCTTCCAGCAGAAAGCATCCAGGGGAGACTTGTTGGTTTTAATTATGGTAAAGAATGAATAAAACAAAGAGTGTGATGGAAGAGGATATCTTTATTGAATTCAAAATGTACATATATAGGCTGAAAAAATAACTATCTACTGAAAATATAACTTACCACTAAGATTTTGCCTTTTAATCAAGGCACTATCCATAACAAATTGAACAACCTCCTAAAACTATGCAAAACAGACTTTGACTTCTTACTTAAAATAAAATAAGTGGATAATTTCAAAGTAACAGCAGTTCTAAAAGCAACTGCTAACACTCCTCCTTGCTTTAGATACAACAAACTCTAATCTTCTGCCTTAAAAACTCAAACTTGCTAACACGAAGTAGTTTTGTAAACAAATCTGCTAGTTGATCTTCTGACTTGCAATAGACTAAAGTCACTTCTCTATTTTGTTGTGGAGTATAAAGAGTAGTTAACTGATGCTCAATGCCAGCTTCCTCACAAAACTAGTTGAATTTTTCTGAGGTGTACTCCTTGTCATTATCAGATCTTAGTATCTGAATTTGCTTGCCACTTTGATTTTCTACTAATTTTTTGAACTTCCAAAACGCTCCATCCATTTTTGACTTGAATTTTAAGAAAAAAAATCCAACACATTTTTGTGAAATCATCAATAAAGGCAGATAATATCGATTACCTGCTAATGAAGGAGTTTTTTAAGGTCCAGATATATCTGTGTGGACTAACTGCAGCTTAAGAGTGGCTCTTTTTGCTGTCCTCAGAAATGGCTTCTTTTTTTGCTTTCCGAATAGACAAGCCTTGCATGTTGGTATGTGATCATCAAGTTCTGGAAAATCAGTTGTAATTCTCTTGGACTTCATTTGCAGCAACCCTTGGTGGTGATAATGTCCGAGCCTTTTGTGCCAAACTTCTGTGATGTTTTCTTTGATTGGAAAAGCAGCTTGCTCTTCCTCCAACGGATTTAGAGCAAAACTTTTCCCTTTCATTTTTACTTTAAAGATATCCTGATTAGCTGCATCTCTAATCAGGCAAAAATTGTCTTCAAAAATAACTTAGAAGCCTCTTTCAATCAATTGGCCAACACTCAACGGATTTTGTTGAATTTCGGGTACAAAAAGGACATCAGGAATAAATTTTGTACCTGTGCTACTTGTTATTGCAACAGTCCCTTTCCTTTCACTGAAATATAATCACCATTGCTTATTTTGACTTTGGTGATGTTGGTTGGCTTTAAATCTTTGAAAAGCTCCATGTCATTGGTCATATGATTTGTGCAACCACTGTCAATCAGCCAACTCTCACTCTCTTTGTTGCTTGCAAAACACCTGGCCACAAAGAGTTGATCCTCCTCCTCCTCTTGATCAAAGACCTTAGCTTCTTCCTCTTGATGCTGATTTTTGCTCTTGCATATGATTGCTTCATGCCCCATTTGATTGCACTTGATGCATTTAGCATCAGGTCTCTGCCAACATCTGAATGGAGGGTGACCCATTTTGCCACAATGCTGACAAGGTAGGTAACTTTTCTTTTCACCCTTTCCTTTGTTGTAATTAGTTGCACTGCTCTAATTGTTGCCTGGATGATTCTTCTTATAGTTTTTAGCTTGTTGGCTCTTGGCTAGAAGAGCACCTTCAACAGCATGATCTTCCCTCATCAATCTTCTCTACTCTTGGGCTTGGAGAGCATGTAGCACTTCTGCAAAAGTAATTTTAGACAGATCTTTTGTGTTCTCCAACGAAGCCATAGATGTTTCGTACCTTTCTGGCACTATTACAAGAATTTTCTCAATAATTCTGGAATCTGCAAAATTACCACCCAATAACTTTATCTTGTTGGCAATGCCCAACAATTTGTCTGAGTATTCCTTGATTGTGTCAGACTCTTTCATCCTCTGAAGCTCAAATTCCCTCATTAAGTTAAGCACCTGCATGCTTCTAATTCTTTCATCTCCAGCATATTCCGCCTTTAGATAGTCCCAAATCATTTTTGTCAATTTGAGAGTCATGACCCTAGTAAAGATGGTTGTAGAGATACCAGCAAAAAGGCATGATTTTACCTTTGCTTTTCATCTTTTTTTCTCCTTATGATTCTTGATCTGGGCCATGGTGGGATTGTCCAGTAGTGGAAGGACTTCATAATCCTCTTCTACAGCTTCCCAAAGATCCAAAGCCTCTAGGTAAGTTTCCATTTTGATAGCCCAAAGATCATAGTTTTCCCATTGAAAACTGGAAGAGCTACTTGGGAAAAACTTGTTTCAGAATCCATTCTATAGGTCCCGTAAGAAAAGGGCTCTTGATACCAATTGTTGATTTTAATTATGGCATAGAATGAATAAAACAGAGAGTGTGATGGAAAAGGATATCTTTATTGAATTCAAAACGTACATATATAGGCTGAAAAAATAACTAACTACTGAAAATATAACTTACCACTAAGATTTTGCCCTTTAATCAAGGCATTATCCATAACAAACTGAACAATCTCCTAAAACTATGCAAAACAGACTTTGACTTCTTATTTAAAATAAAATAAATGGATAATTTCAAAGTGACAGCAGTTCTAAAAGCAACTGCTAACAAGACTCGATAATATCTTGGAAATTCAAATCTGCAGCATTTAGTACTAAATGCTTTCAGTCACAACATCATAAACTTTTACAGCAGCCAAGCACGTGTTCCAAAGCTTTATCAAATCTTGTCACATAAACATATGGCGACAAATACCAGATTAATTGAAGAGGCAAGTTGGAACTACCCAGTTAAATTGACTCATTTCTTAAATCTTAACATGTGGCAAGCATGATAAGATCTCTATCTTGCAAGGACACTAAAATCCTAAGGCATATTATCAGAGTTTAACCTAGGCTAACACTAAGCTAGACAAATACTGGATGAGCTATGTGTTTTAAACTATCTTCCACATTAGTGAAGATCATCCCAATGTCACATGGAGAGAAAAGAAAGTTATTTGTAAAATGTTAAGAAGCGGCAAGAAAGGATATGGATAGAGCATTTGGTGTGCTCAAATTTCGTTTTGCAATTATATGTGGTCCATCATGTAATTGGAAAACAGGTACCAAGAAGAACGTAATCTTGACATGCATTATATTGCATAACATGATTGTTAAAGACGAACGAGATATATACAATGGTAATGTTGATGTTGATTATGATCATATTGACGAAGACATTTCAAACATTGACGTATCTCATAGTGCTCATTGCGACTTTATTGCATATATGCAAACAAGACATTATATGCATACAAGAGGAGTTCATCAACAACTTCATCCAGACTTGGTGAAACATATTTGAGAACGTTTGACAATAATGATGAAATTTAATTTTTCTTTCTCAATGTAGATATTTGTATTTTTTTCCACCAATGTTATGTATTATTGTTAATTTAAATTATCTTCATGGATAAATATTTTAATCATTTATATATTTTTTAATTTTTGGTTAATTTTTTTTGGAATCAGTTATAATTATTTTAAAATAAATTATAAATAAATATTAGAAGGTATGTTCACTATGGGACCTACAAAAAGTGGTTTAGGATCACAAAGTTATATTTTCTATTGGAGCAAAAAATTAAAAAGATCTCCAAAATGATGTGACACCGAGGTTCACAAAAACGTTGGCTAAAATTATAAAATTTGATCTTCTATTAGAGATACTCTTAAGGACCCATATTTAAAATTAAATTCAAATCATTTATTTTATAATTAATAAAAAATTATTTAATTAAATAATTTAAATATCTATATTAATACATTTATTTATGTTTTATCTATTTTTTCAATTGGTTTTCTTTTTGTAGTTAATGCTAATCATCGAAGTTAGTCAATGAGCTAGAATGAATTATATATATATATATATATATATATATATATCAAATCCAATTTTTATTACTAGCCTATGGTTTGAGTTTGAATTTAGCAACTCCTTGATCACCTAGTCTCCTCTATTTCTTTACGGCCTTTAAAAAGAAAACAATTGTGATTTGTAGAGTTGTCAAAATGGACTAATTTAATTAGTTGGATTCAACCCATCTTGACTTATCTTTTAAACGGGTCAATCTAACTCAATCCACTTAAAATTGATTCTAAAAATTCGGTCCATCACAAGTTATGATTAAATGGGTTGGTTCATCAACCCCTTAAAATAAAAATAAAGTTATTTTTTAAAAAAATTAACAAAAAAATCAATTTTTAGAAAAATAAATTTGAATAAATTAAAAAAAATATTAGCTAAATTAAATTTTCACTATCCACACACCACAACAAGACGTATTATCATAAACTAGAAGTCTAGAACTATAATAACAAATTTTTTAAAAATAATCTTGAACAAAACACTAAATAAAATAATGTTGAACAATATTACAAAAATACTAAAAATATATTTTAGGTGAGTTTTACTCTATTTCTAATTAAATGTACAAAATATTTTAAAGTCTTAAACAAATATTACAAAATACTAATAGGTTATTTTATAAGTAGGTTAAGTGAGTCAACCCAATCCATCACAATCCGATGCATCACAAGTTCTACACAGGTGAGTTGTGTTGGATCAAATTCTAGAATCAAGTACAAAATTTCTACCTTTACGTCCAATCTAAACCTGTGATAGCTCGAAGTGACATGTGGTTTTGAATCCATTTTGACATCTCGAGTTTGAATGTCTCAATATTGAAATATGAAAGAAATCAAATCAAAATATCAAATTTAAGTATTTAACCGAATTGAGCCGGTAGGTACGTTCCAAACTGTTTCCGGCCATCATATCATAGAATGTTACAACTTACAAACTAACATGTTAAAAGACCTTAAAAGTTTCACCATCCATGATTGATGATTAACCCAACAGAACCCTTTTTTTGTGTTCATTTCTGTGCCTAAAAGTCCCTTCACTGTCTCCACTCTTCATACCTAGCTGTCTCTCTGCTCTCCTTGTTTGTTGTTGGCTCTGAATTCTAAGAATGTAGTTGTTTCACTGATGAAATCTCAAATTTGTCACCCTCTCATTCCCCCCCTTTCAGAGATGACTTCCCTCAGAGAACTCCTCGCTGAAGAAGGCTTCTACCAAACAACCCCTAACAACCCTTTGAAGCCAAAGCTCTCACCTCCAACTCCAGAGATAATACTAAACTCACTCCCTCTGCACCTATGCAATGACAGAAAAAGCCTTGTTGGTTACTCCAACAAAAGCATAGACAAGTCCATGATAAGAAAAGGGTCTTGGTCATTTCACTCTAATACTCAAAGGGTTGCTGGTTCGGTTTCTGAAACTTGGAAGAATTCTTCTTCCAAGTCATTGGTGTCACCACCTGGTTCAAGAACTGTTGTGGGACCCCCCATGGATGAAGTTGCCACAAGAGCAGTGGTTGCTATCCTCAGTGGCTACATTGGAAGATATGTGAAAGATGATCAGTTCAGAAAAATGGTAAGAGACAAATGCAATTCTTACTTGGTTAGGAGAAGAAACGGTTCAGGGTCAACAGAAGATGAGGTTCTGGTGAACATGAAACTAGGCATGGAGAGTATTGACAAGTTGGTGCAGGATCAAGGGACAAAGAAAGAGATGAAGACCAAAAGCTTGAGGAATTCCATTGAGCTTTTGACCATAGTTTCTTCATTGAATAGTAAAAGTAGAACAACCTCAAGGGATGGTTGTTCAACTTTTAGAATACCCAATTCCCATATCTCTGCTTGTGCTCAGCTCTACTTGGCAATAGTTTACAAGCTTCAGAAGAACAACAGAATTTGTGCTAGGCATTTGCTGCAAGTGTTTTGTGACTCTCCTTTTTTGGCCAGGACTTACTTGCTTCCTGACCTTTGGGAGCATGTGTTCCTTCCTCACCTTCTCCATCTTAAAATTTGGTATGCCGAGGAGCTCGAGGCGATTTCGGCCTTGAATGAATATCAAGGTGAGAAGGACAAAAAAATGAAGACTTTGAGCAAGTTGTATGGGAACAAACTGGACACAGGAACTGCTATGTTTGCTTTGTATTACAAGCAGTGGCTTAAAGTTGGGGCTAATGAGCCTCCTTTTCCTATTGTCCCTTTGCCATCAAGACCAAGTTGCGGATCATCAAGTAAAATGCCTTCAGGTTCTTTTGCTTTGCATTCCTCTATAAACACAAACTTGTAAGTGACATGGACATCTTGCATATGCTTGTCCACTCTAGTTATCTTTTCACAAGAAACAAATCAAGTATATGGTAGTTATATGTTTTCTATGTTTTGGTTGTTGCAATAGATACAAGGAAGTATTTGGCCCCAAACTAGAGGTGGAAGCTACCACTCCAGCTGAACAAAATGGATTGTTGACAATTAGAAGCTCAAGGAATGATGAAAATTTGTTTGGAGATGACTATAGCTGCAGTTCACGTCAGGTTAGTTTCAGTATCTTCATTTCATAGCAGATTTAAAATATAGGAATGCATTTAAAACATAATGTCATTTATTTCTCACCTTTTACAGAAAGAAGAGACAATATACCTCGGAAGATTATCAAGGTCAATTGACAAGAGTTATGCTGAATTAACGTTAGGGTCACAGAGATTGGACTACTTTCAATGCTTTTCTTGCAGGAGTATGCAAGCAGAAAGCTTGGTGAACAGCAACTACACATCTGCCAATGCTTCATTTAGAAACAAAACAATTGTTCTTTCAAGTGAATTTGTTGGAGCTCTTACAACTATACGTTCATCAGATATTTTAAGTGAATGTGAATTCGCAATTCGTGTGATTGCCAAAGCATGGTTGAACTCTCATGCTGACCCTCTAATTGAAGAAGCACGGTCACAGTCTAGTGTGGTTGAGGCTATCCTTGAGGTATTGTTTGCTTTAAGTGAAGATGAAATTCTAGAATTGGCTATATCAGTTTTAGCAGAATTAGTAGGAAGGAATGATGCAATTAGACAAATTATACTTAGCTCAGATCCACAACTAGAAAACTTTGTGAGACTTCTAAGAAGAACTGGCCTATTTCTAAAAGCTGCAGTTCTGCTTTATCTGTTAAAGCCACAGGCAAAACAGATATTATCAGCAGAATGGGTGCCACTAGTACTTCGAGTGTTAGAATTAGGAGACAAAGTGCTGACCCTCTTCACAGTACAATGCAATCCTCAAGTGGCTGCAATTTACTTTCTGGACCAACTTCTTACTGGTTTTGATAAAGATAGGAATTTAGAGAATGCCAGGCAGGTTGTATCACTTGGGGGATTGACCCTTCTTATGAAAAGAATTGAAGAAGGAGAGGTTCATGAGAGAAACACTGCTGCTTTGATCATTTATAGTTGCATTCAGGCCGAAGGAAGCTGCCGGAGTTTTCTAGCTGACAATATAAAAAAGACTTCTTTAATAGAACTCATTGTTCTTGGCAATAGTAAAAATTGCAGTGGATGTGCCTTTTCTGTGCTAGCTGAGTTACTATATCTTGATAGGTATGTACTTCATTACCTAACTTTTCCTAAATATCTTTTGGTTATTCTTTTTTTTCCCCTTCTTTTCTTTTGTTTCCTCACTTTTACCAGAAAGTGCTGATATGATAGTCTTCTGAAATCATGTCAGAACCACCAAGATTTTAAATTTATTGAGGGGGCTTAAAGAAGGATGGGGTGGCCTAAACACAATATGCACATTCTGTTCATCTACCTTCAGAGGGCTCCACCTGAAGAACGCCCTTTGGTTGCAGTGATATTATTGCTGCTTGATATTATGGTAATTCCTTCCACTTACTAATCCATGTATGGAAATATTAACTGATTTTCTGGTGAATAATTTTTCTGTGAATAATTTTCCAAGTTATTGTATTACTAATTGTTTCCAAAATCAAACTCTTATTTTAATTAACGATTCATTAGCTATAATAAATCAATTTTAGTAATCTTGAAGAGTTCATAAATGGAATAGCAGTTGTGTTGAAGAGAGCTTATATAGAGCAGAAGCAATTGAGGCAATTGTGGCTGCTTTAAATTGTCAAATTTGTAATGACAAAATACAAGAACAATCAGCAAGAGCTTTACACTTGTTAGCAGGACACTTTTCACATATAGGAGAATCATTAATGGAGAGAACACTTCTACAACAAGCTGGCTTCCAAGAAAATTTCTTAGAAGATTCTGATATCACTAATTTGATATCTCACAGGTCCTCTCTCTCACACACACTGGTGCACTCACACAAACACAAACACACACAAATTTACTGGGGGCGAAAACTCTCTTTGTATTGATAATAGTCTGCCAAAGCCACACTGATCCCTTTACATAATATGCTATTTATAAGCATTTGAAATAACCTAAACAATTCAAATTTTAAAATCTAAATAATATCTTTCCTAATATCTTTCTATAATATCTCTCTCCATATCTTATCTTTCCTCATATCTTTTCTACCCATATCTTTCACATATTACTCCTTTTAAAATTCAAACTACGTAACAATATTTATTTAAACATTTATCCTAACAAAATCCCCCCATAAACTTTAAATACTTCTTCCATCTTTCATTCCCATCATCTTCTTGCAATTCTCCAGTAGCAATGTCGGTAGTGACTTTGTGAATATATCTCCGACCTGTTCTCGGCTCGTCACATAACTCAACTCCACCTTCTTCTCTTTTACTTGATCTCGGATGAAGTGGAACCTAACATCAATATGTTTGCTTCTCTCTTGATTAACTGGGTTCTTTGCTAACTCAATTGCCGACTTATTATCTACCCGGATCTCGGTTGTACCGACTTGAACTTGCTCCAGCTTCTCCAACAAATTCCTCAACCAGACTGCATGACACACACACCAGGATGCTGCAACGTACTCGGCTTCACATGTTGATAAAGTCACAATTGGTTCCTTCTTTGACATCCAGGCAAACGCTGTGCTTCCCATGAAAAATACATAGCCAGCCGTGCTCTTCCTATCGTCCACGTCTCCACACCAATCACTGTCCGAGTAGCCCTTCAACTTGTAATTTTCCGACTTCGAATAGAAAAGTCCTTGTGTGATCGTCCCTTGAATGTACCTTAGAATCCTTTTAGCCGCTTTCCAATGAGAGTAACTCGGCTCTTCCATAAACCGACT
>PYAF01004326.1:1415638-1434800 GCA_007407185.1 Glycine tomentella | reverse complement strand
CTCCATTCTCTCAAGCTCTGATACCAATTTGATATCACTAATTTGATATCTCACAGGTCCTCTCTCTCACACACACTGGTGCACTCACACAAACACAAACACACACAAATTTACTGGGGGCGAAAACTCTCTTTGTATTGATAATAGTCTGCCAAAGCCACACTGATCCCTTTACATAATATGCTATTTATAAGCATTTAAAATAACCTAAACAATTCAAATTTTAAAATCTAAATAATATCTTTCCTAATATCTTTCTATAATATCTCTCTCCATATCTTATCTTTCCTCATATCTTTTCTACCCATATCTTTCACATATTACTCCTTTTAAAATTCAAACTACGTAACAATATTTATTTAAACATTTATCCTAACAGATTCCTCTTATGGCAAGGAAATTGTTGTTTACGATTCAGCTCACAAGGTAGTCTTGGATTATAATTATGCAATTGTGAAGTTTCATGTCCCTAGTTCTCAGAACAGGAATTGGTTTTAATACTACTTGCTATTCAAATTATTGATTGGTTTTCTTGTATGTTGTTGATTAGAATGAAGAGGATGATGAGGCTGAAAGTTGGCGAAGAACAGCAGCCAGTGTCTTGTTCAAAAGTGGAAATAAGAATTTACTAAATGTACTTTCAGATTCTGCAGCAAATGGAGTTCCAAGTTTGGCAAGAGCTAGCCTTGTAACAATTTCATGGATGAGCAGCTACCTTCACTTAATTGATGATAGCAAGCTTCCACCAATTGCATTCTCAATCCTCACACCATTGTTGCTAAAATACTTGAATTATGAAACGGATGTTGAGGCAAGAGTGACGGCTTCTTATTCATTGCTATGCCTTGTGAAAAATTCAGGTATGAAGTATGGAAACTTTGCCACCTTCTGAATTATGCCAAACTTGTCCTAAAAGAATTAGTTGTTTTAGTTTAATTCTCAAACTTTTAGATTTGGCATCATAAGAAAAAGGGGGGGCTTCAGAATATATTATTATAAATTGATTAAATTTTAATTAGAATTTTGTATCCTTGTTTAACTCTAGCTTCATTTTTCCTTTGTCCTTTCTTTTGGCAAACTGCTAGCAGGATGTGTCTCTTTCCTACCATCACTAGATAAAGACTCAAACATCTCCAGAATCTCTCTCTAGTGACGTGGACTTCCAATGAACTAATTTCAATCATCTCCAAAAGCAGCTTGCAATAAAAAAACAATGAAAAGCAAAGCTCCATTGTTTGAACTCCTCATGTGTGTTCATTCTCTTTCATATACATGTTATTGTAATCACCCTTGAGTTTGTACAGTTGATTAATTTGAAACTTTGAATAGAAATGTTTCTACTAAAATCTATTTGTTTCATTATATGGTAGCTTATGATTTCACAACCTGAAAAGCTTGTTCAGCCAAAGAAAGAAAACTACAAAAACGGGGAAAAAAACTTAAAAGAGTCTTAGGTGCTAAATAGTATTCAATACAAGTAGTTGTGCATTAATCTCGCTATAATCTTTTTGTTCCCAGACTACAAAATGTGTGCTTATGTCAGTTTCTTTCTAACATCACCCTTTAAAAGAAAAAAAGGAAAGGGGACAAAATAGATGATGAAAAAGAGGGGCACTTTTGTTAAGTGTTTTACAAGGATTACAAACTTATCTCTTGCTTGGTTCTGCATGTGCACCTCTATGCTCGACACTGTGACTGAGTAGAGTACCCCCCATCTCTGTAAGGAAAAAGAATCTCTTAAGGAAAAAGACCTTGTCCTCCCAGAATAACAGACAAACAGGACAGAACAATTTGGGACATAGTTAGATGTGTAATTATGTGGAATTGTGGATGTGATGTGATCGCTCATTGCAGGAACATATTGAACTTGGATTAGTATTTAGTTGTCAACCTGAACAAAGGATTGAGTTTTTTTTTTTAAAAAAAAAAATATTGAACTTGGATTAGTATTTAGTTGTCAACCTGAACAAAGGATTGAGTTTTTTTTTTAAAAAAAAAATATTTCATAAGCAATCTTGTTTGGTTAAGACTTCTCATCCCTCTCTAACGATGTGTTTTATGGGAATCGAATTCTATTCCTGACTTTTCTCACAAACTTAGTCTAATTGTGAGCTGAGTCTCACCTATTGTATAAAGGGACTGTGTTATTGATTTTTTTTTTTTTTTTAGTAAATATTTAGATTAGGGAAAGACATGTCCCCTTACAAGACAAAAAAAAAAATCAATCTCAACAAAGATTCTTAATAAAATTTGCATATCACTAATCAATAGGAGAAATTTAAGATGTTATAAGATTGATAAAGAGAAAATGAGAAGATATAGATTAGAATCTTCTCATTAATAAAAATTAATAACTAACAAATTAATAATTTTCAATAAAAAAAATAGAGAATTGAATCCAAGTCTCAATTTGTGTGGAATTTACATTCTGTTATTGTTTATTTGATTCTATTGTAGTATTGTAAATTTAATTAAATTCAAAATCAGTTACATGCACAAAGTGAAACCTTAGTCATTGAGTAAAATAATCAGTTTTAAGAATAAATAGGTGCCAAAACATGATACTACACACGGTTTAATTAAAGACATTTTTATGAAAAAAAAATAATTAATATATAAGACATTTTAAATTATATTTTATATAAAAAAAAATCACACTTTTAATAAAGATCTTACAGTAAAGACGGCGAATAAGAAACAATATTTGGATGAAACTGAAATATGTAGAGCTTAAAGTTTTTGTGACACTTTGATTCCAAACTGCTATCGATTTTCAGGCCAAACAAAAACCATGCATTGCTGGAACACAGGTTAGGTCCCACGTCATCTATGCATTGATGTTTTGGCTCTCTCCATATGGCCTTTTGGTACGATTGATGAGATCTAGTACCGCGGCCAGATCTCATATGCATCGTCATTGTGCGCGGTGGTCTCCCCTCCATCCACTGCGGTCGCAGTATGCCTTCTCCGTCTCACGCTGTTCTTTCCACTACAGACCTCGTCTGCACCGTCGTTGTGCGCGGTGCTGCCCGCATCTCCGTCGTGAATGATGAAGCAAGGCGTCTCCCTCTTGTTACTCATCTCCGTTGTACGGCTAGGGATTTGAAATCCCTTTATCTTCTATTTTTGTCTTGCTTATTTTATTATTGTTTTTATTTGATTTAATTAATTGTGAATATTAGTTTGAGAGATAACGGGCTGAACTAGTTTAGTAAGAATCCCATTAAATACTCTTCTGGGAAGCATCCATTTTGTGTTATTTTTGGTGTAGTGAAATATTATGGCAAAAGAAGTACATTCTTACGGCTGAGTTTACTTTATGGTGTATGAGAATGATTTGTCTCTTTGATCGGATTAATTTCTCTTGGGATTGAAATTTTTTTTTGGGAACAGTTTCTTGCCGTTTTTAACTGCCATAAAATGGCTCAACACATTTTAAATGTTTTCATCATGCAATTTTTGCGGTTTAACCGTGGGAAAGAAAATTCGCCATATATAAACTATCACACCATCATTCAAAGGTGAAATTTAAAGGTGAGAACTAAAAGCAAACGTCAAAAATAATCAAGGAATTAAAATTATTTAAATATTAGTTGATAGCATAGTTTTAAAAATCGATCTGGTGACAAACCCAGTTAGGATACTGGTCAGTAGTTGAACCGATGGGTCACTAATTGAACCACACGAATCCCCCCCCCCCCCCACGAACAGAAACCCCCCCCCTGCCCCCCCGCGTCGTGAACAGACAACCCCCCCCCCCCAAACCACCTGCGAACAGACAAACCCTTCCACCACCAACCACCATAGTACAGACGACGCTCGGAGGGAGAAGACGGAAGCGGTGCAGAGGCAGAAGGTCAACCGTTGAACCATGAACCCGGTCGGGTCGCACTGGATCTCATTGGGTTGAAAGCATGGCCGATCCATTAACAACTCGACTCAGTCCAGTCATCGGGTCGCGGTCCAACTGACCGGATCGATCCGATCTTTAAAACACTGGTTGAGAGACTACAAATAAAAGTTATAATATTTAAGGACTAAAATTATATTTTATTCAAAAAATTTATTACTATTATATTGGTATGAAGTGTAGATGATTAATTTATGTTGAAAAATTTAACTGATAATCTTTAATAAAATCTTCTCTCTTAACCATATTTATTTTAGGGTAAATAGTTATTTTTATTTCTGAAGTGTAAAGCATTAACAAATTCGTCCTCGAAAGATGAAAATTCAAATTTTAGTATCTGAAAGTAAAAAAAGTGTCATTTCATTCATCTGTTAACTTCCGTCTGTTACTATTAATGAAAAAAAGAGCCTACCTGTTACATTCAAGGAAGAGTTTCTCACCGATCTACACATTCATGGACGAATATTTATCCAAAATATAATTTAATCTTCATCTTCTCCTCCTTTTTTAATCCTTGCAAATAAACACTTAAAAAATAGGAAAGCAAGCATAAGTTAGAACAAACATAATAATAAACATAATATTGATTAATAAGTATAATTTGTATTTCGCTCTGAAATTTCTATTGTGACAACATTAGGTAGTAACAAAATCAAGTTGAATTTCAATTTTTTGTAAGAATTAACTTAATGGCTGTGCATTTTGTTTGAGTCTCATATTTTGGGTAAAGTACTATCACATTAGAAATTTCAGAACAATAAACAAATTTGATTATTAATCAATATTATGTTTATTATTATGTTTGTTATAACTTATGTTTGTTTTTTCTATTTTTTAAGTACTTATTATAATGTTATGCTTGTAACGATTAAAAAAAGGGAAAAAGATGAAGATTAAATTATATTTTGGGTAAATAGTCATTTTTGTCCCTAAATGTGTAGAGCGTTGACAAATTCATCTCTAAATGTGTCACATAGGCTCTTTCATTAACAATAACTGACGAAAGTTAACAGATAGATAAATTTATCGCACTTTTTTCACTTTCGGATACTAAAATTTGAATTTTTATCTTTCGAAAATAAATTTATTAATATTCTAGACATTTAGAAACAAAAATAACTATTTACTCTTCATTTTATTCACTTAAGACTTCGTATAAGAAAATCGACTTCCATACCAATCAAACAAACCACATGTCACATGTTGGTCTAGTGTCAAGTTTATTATGATGCCATGTGTGAAATATTCAATGGAAGAAAGCTAACGAATTTGTACGGAGTAACTACTTAACAATCATTCTTTCATAACGAGTTACGATGCCCTCATGGGGAAGATAAACATTTCACATGAATAGGGAGTTCAACAATCAGCATGAGAATTGTCTTGAAGTTCATCTAATATAGCCAACTCTAGTCTTGTGATATATATAATTATTCCTTCTCATCTTTAAGCTTCACCCAATTGGGTTCCATTGAATTTTTGCAGCAAATGACAAGAGTTTTGGTTGGCCAAAACTCCATGTTGTGTAGCCACGTGCTGGCTACAAGTGTATCTTCCGTTGTCCTCATATATGCATTAGAGGAATCTCATCTCCAAGAGAACAGTAAAAACAAAAGCGGAGACATCAAAGAGAGTAAGACAACAATCTAAACTCAAATTTTGCATGAAATACATGACCAATCATTATCATTTATCAGTATGCATGGTTCCCATTGTTCGTTCACATGCTACTCTGAGTACTTGGTCTCCAATAGTGTCTCATATGTGTGCAATGTAAGAAGAATAATGTATATACACGCAAGCCATCAAACAAAGGTTCAAACTCTCTTTGCACCAGAAAGTAGACGGTACGAGAATTGAGGCATGGAATGGACCACACTAGTGACACAACATTTCAAATGGTTAAGGGAATAGTGAAAAACCATTAAATCTAAAATTTAAGTTTGAATATAAGCTCAAATATAATATTCAGTAGAATCCGTATAATCCAAATAGTTGATACAAGATTGTATTATAAGAGGCCTAATAGAGAAATGCTATGGGGGATAAATCCTTCTGAACTCGCGTTTTGGATTCCTTTCTTCTTTAATAAAGAGAAGATAGAAGAAAGGAAAAATATATCTTAAAAGATTTCACTAGGTAGTCCATTATTTACCCGAGACACCTTTTTTTCATGGTGTGTTGATCTATTAAAAAAATACTTAATTATTTAATATTTGATTTTAAAAATTAGGAATTTGAAAAAAAAAAAAAACTGATTAAAAATTGAACCGTTTTGAAAAGAAAGAAAAAAACTTAAATATTGAATGGATAATTGAACGCAATTGAAACAAACTAAACCTAAAAAAAAGTTTTTTGAAGAAAAACTGAAATCATTTTTATAAAGTGATTCAATTTGTTTTGATTCCATTTAAAAAAAAAAAAAATCGAATCTTGTACAACGCTATTAAAAATAGTCATAAGATAGACTGAATTCTTCTTTTGCTAATTACCCCTTCTCTTCCCGACTTTCTTCTCTCGTCCCTCAATTGTTAAACTAACGGAGCCAACATTTTTAATTAATATTTTAATATATTGTCTATTGTTTATTAAAATTAATTACAAACTATGAATTTTTAAGTGACACTCATTAAATAAAAAGTAAACTCATAAAAATTGTAATGCTTCATAAATAATATTTCAATATTTCTCTTGCTTATATTAAGGAGCCAATTGTTATTTATACCTCCCAACCTTACTAATATATCTTCCTTTTATATTTTTTTATTATATAAATATCCATTTTTTTCAAAAAGTACTTCTCAAAATATTATAATAATGTTAATATTTCAAAAAGCAATTTCCTGAAGCCAATTTTAAGAAGAGAAAAAAAGGGCACCAAATTGCCTTTAAAGGGGAACCTTTGAAAGGTTTGGGATAGTTCATCATGGTGACATTGTAGTTGCAAAGAGCTTGGGCGCTTGGATGTGCTTCTCACCATCATGAAAAAATTACTTCTTAATCAGATGAGCAACTTCATCAACAAATAGAACATGATTTTGATGATTAGACACTTGGATGTACTTTTCGTTGTGGTGAAAATTTTACTTTTTAATCGGAGAAGCAACTTCATCAACAAACAAAACATGATTTTGATGATTACATTAATTGGCAGATTTGTCATCACTATAATTGGAGTGTCAATGCACACATGAGGTTCATATTCCTAACACTGCTTCCAAAATCACATAATATCTTTTTTTTTTTGTTAGGTTTCTTTTAAAGAAATCGAGAAAATAAGTATATCAACGCAAAACAACTTAAAGGAAATTGGAGCCCATTTTTTCCTTCTAAAAATTGACTTTCAAAAAGTATTTTCTGGAATATTGAAATTATTACACTTCTGAAAAATATTTTTCAAAATGTAAAATTTTTAACACTTTCACTTCTGAAAAGTTACTCACTCTCTGGAATTTTAAAATTTTCACACTTTCAAAAATTCGATTCCATTTTTGTATGTAGCCAAATACAAAATGAAATCAAATGGTGATTCTGTATCCCCATTACAACATAATCATAATTTTATTGCAACCGAAAGCCAAATATGAGAGAGAAGGAGAAAGGGAAGGGGTGTAGGGAAACAAAGAGGGGTAATATTAGATATAAATTATTTTTAAATCTGGGTGAGAATAGCAATTTAGGAAATGAGAATAGCAATTTCCTAATCTCATATGCTCTTTACTGGGCCAATATATAAGTTAATTTAGGTGAATAGTGAGTTACGGGGTACGGAACATCAAAAAGATGGGATGTAGAAGTATAGCACACAACTTCAAGCAATACTGGTATGTAGTGGTGAATGGTGATGCTAAAGGATAAGTCCGAGACTGAGGGGTTTCAGGTCTGAGAACGAAAGATTTTTAGAGAAACTAACCACGAGGGTTTTAGGAAAACCAGCTTTAACTAACGAAGCTTAAATGAAGATTTTTCCAAAAACCGTCGTTAATGAGTTATGTTAATTACAAAAATATAACCATATATTTTTTAAGACGACTTTAATAAAATTGTTATTGATCCAACGACGTGAAAAAACTTTTTTCTAGCCATGTGTTGCATGTTTGGTGGTGATCTTTTAAATGATCTTGTATGACGTTTTTTTTTTTTACAGCAACAAATTAAGATATTTTCCATTAATATGATATCATGAATACAAAGAGGAATGACATCAAAGAACTTCTCATACTCAAAAAGTTAAAGAGTTTATAGTTAAGGTGTGAGCTACCAAGTTAGCTTGTCTTCTCACAAATTGAATGGACAAGATCTTAAAATATCTCTATTTTGCTTCAATAATATCTCCACTATTACATAAATGATTTTCTAAGACGGTTATTTGATCCCTACAAAGATTCGAACCATCTTTGTAGCGAGTGACGTTGAAAGTTGGACATATAAAGACGATTGTAAGACCGTCTTAGATTGTGTTTTATTATTTTTTATTTTTTTACAGTACCTTCTAAGATGGTTATACGTTACAACCATCTTAGTATGTATCCCTTCTAAGACGGTTATAGTGCATAACCGTCTTAGATTGTGTTTTATTTTTAATTTGTAATTTTTTACAGTACCTTCTAAAACGGTTATGCTGTATAACCGTCTTAGTAAGTAACCATTCTAAGACGGCTATACACTATAATCGTCTTAGATTCTGTTTTATATTTTTTTAATTTTTTTTACAATACCTCCTAAGACGGTTATGCTTTATAACTGTTTTAGAATGTCGGTTTCTAAGACGGTTTATACAACAACCATCTCTTGATTTGTTTTTATGCCTTCAAAGACGATTTTTGCGTTGAACTATCTTAGAATGCTGGATTCTAAGACGGTTTTCGTTATAACCGTCTTAGATTGATTGTTTTATTTCGTTTTTTTTAATTTATTAAGCCTTCGAAAACGATTTAAGCATAAAATCGTCTTGGATTTACTATTTTTTAAAATGCTTTCTTTTACGCTTTAACATTTGAAAATCGTATTACAATCTCGTTTTCCTAAATATGTTCTTTAGTTCAAAATTAAAAAATCATTATTACTAGTTGAAACACATAAAATGAATAAAACATTAATAATATATACCACATAAAATCCGCATGTTCCATTGTCGTAAAAGCAATCATTGTTAGTCTCTGCTCTATATCACAATTTATATTAGAGGTAACATATACAAGTATTTCATGACTAACTTCAAGTAGCAAATCATAGCAATGTAATATGATTCCAAATTTACCATACCAATATAGAAGTATTTTATCATACCAAATTTATCACATCTCTAGTATCCAGAGTAAGAATATCAGCAAGAGACTTTGTTTCTGCATTGAGGGTCACTATCAATCGCTGCCTTGGCTTTAGCCACTGTGTCAAAGCCATCCCCAGCTAGTGAAAATGTCATCAGGATGATTTTTCTCTGCCTTATTTTTTGGAGATGCAAGCAAAATGGAAGCATCACAACCCTGACCAGAAATAAAACCAATATTAGTAACAGTAATATTTTCAAAATCCTTATACATTAAAATCATTGAACAATAAATAAACAAAGCATTAAAACAAAACAAAAAATTACTATGGTACTGTTTACTTTCTCAAAATATTTTCTTTGTAATTAGATAATCAAACTCCACTAATGTCAGGCTAACTAGTTCATCTATCTTAGGTGGCCAAGTGAGTTTCAATTTTGTGGTCTTAACAGATCCTTCAACATGCAAAATACCACTCAACCCTATGATATTTTCATCTTGGTCCCTTTCCTTCATCCATACTTATAGGGAGGGGAACTAATGTGTTGATTGATTAGCTAAAGTTGGAGGCACCCTAGATGTTCCTCTCACTGTTTGGGACCATTGTCCACCTGCTATTGAGTTTATTGTTTCAGTTGAAGCTTTATTCATTGGGACCCCTAGAGGGCAAACTAAGTTTGTTAGCTTCTTGTTTGCTGTTTCTATTTAATCTTTCTGAATGATCGAAAAATAAAAAAAACCACTAGGTTGCAGGGATTTGAAATAACCTGGAGTGATGCTTTGAGGAAGACGATTCTTCATATCCCAAAAGACACTCCTTCCAAGATTGATTGAATTATAACAATTAAAATGTTAAACATATTAAGACCAAAAGGTCAACATAAATAATCCACACATGGTAGAAGGAAGAAACAAATACCATCATGTTTCATGAGCCTCATTCTAGCATATCTTGGCCAACACTTGTTATTATTGTACCCCACCATGTTCTCATTGTTAGGATCAAGGTGCTCAGTCAGATACCGCTCGATGAGATCCCGAGCCTCCTCATGGATGAAACAAAATAATATATGAACCCGATCCATGTACCGAGAATAAAGCTTGATTGGATGCTTAGTCTCGACTTCTGTATCCCAATAAGTAATCAATTCATTTGCCATATGTGGTGGACCTGCAACCTCAGTGGCTTGAGTCAGTCCAACAAGTAAAACATCTAATACCAGCCCATAATACTGAACAACAAAGGAAGCAAACTGCAGGCCACGTATAAGACCATATGAATTTGTATGGCTCATATCCTTGTATGACAACACAACATTGTTCTTTGCAGTGACATAATCAGCAATATTATGGTCTACAACCAGTCGCAGAACATCAATAATAAATTTAGCAGAGAAAATAACTAAGTGAATTCATAGAGTGATTAAAAAATCAACTCATACCTGTTAAGCATTGTTAAATCAATCTTCTCAAACTTAGTTTGCAGCATCACAACACACTTACCCTCACTAGTGTCCCATATACTTTGCAAATTGTTTATACCTTGAAACCATTTGTAAACTAAAAGGGGAGGAGGCTCTGAATCTGTTGGCTTGATCCAATAGGGAAAGACATGACGCTTGTCACCTTCATACCACAGGTATTGATCAACATATGCATCTGTAATTTTCTCAAGAGGCTCTATCTCGTAAACAGGAATCAAGTATCTATATAAATCCATAAACTCTATCCATAATCTGTGAAAGAATTGGAACCAAATTCATATGAGGCCAAATGATTTTTTAAAAACAAAAAATGCATGACCTCTCTTTGCTTATTGTGTGTCACTATGCTCGAGACTTATAGACAAGCAAAGGAGACATCTTAGAAGTGCTCTCCAAACCCAACTTGTGCTTAGTTTTACAAAGTCACCAACAATATAATTTTCTACATGTTTGACTTAGCTTTTTTGTCAAAATAAAGGCATTTTTTAAGCTTTTTAGGAGATTACAAACCAACCACACATTTAGTTTAACTAACTCACCAGCAATACAATTTAGTGCTTGTTTGGATTGATCCTGGAACGGGAAACTAAGGTTGACTAACAATGCATTTCATGGTGTGACAAAGCAATACTTAGATATGAACAAAGGAAGTGGTAAACACATAAGATATGGAACAAGGGACATACCTCAAAATATGGTCAATATAAAGAAGAGAACAATCCAGTGAGGGCGATGGTAGCAATGACTTTTAGTTTCGTGAACCGAAAATAATTCAAAAGACGCCTTTAGGTCTTAACTGAGTAAAAAACAACCACCTAAAACAACAACCAAGAAATAATTAATACTATGTTAGACATATGTATATAGAATTTTAAATTCTAAATATAAAAAAAACGGTGTGTTGCTTAGAGGCAAAGTCATGGCAAAGATTAAAGAGACATGATTTAGTAATAAGAGCAAAGATGAGTGCGCTCTTATTGTGTACCAGGGAACAAGTTCCACGTGCTAGGACCAAGGTTTTCAGAGCAAGTATCAATAGACATGGTACTGAAAGTCATGGTTTGCATATGCCGTATTATAGTAGGTAACTTCTACCTAAATCTTATTTAAGTTAAAATACTTGATAGCAATTGACATCAAGCACAATGATCTGCTTTAGTCACATGGAGCTTACTAAAGTATGCCTTATAAGATAAATTAGCATCAATCATTGGGGTCTGAAAAATTAACAACAGTTTCGTTTATCAGAACTAGAGAACTCTAGATCCTAAGCTACAAGACTTCAAGAGAAGATTATGGAGATGGAGTCTGAGATAGTTTTTTCAACAGAAGACTTCAAACAAAAATTAAGGGTGGAAAAAATTAACTTGTCAGAAGCACAAGAAGAATGTGAATATGTAAGAGGAGCAAATCAGAAGCTACAAATTACTAGTGAGGATCTTGCAGAAGAATGCAGTTCTTTAAAGAAGCTAAATGGAGATTCGAAGCAGCCTTAACTTGAAGCTAGAGGGACATTGCTCCCATATGGAAGCCAGGTTGAGGTAATCAGATGAAAGATTGTCAAGTGCTCTGAAGGAGTGGAAGTCTTAGAAAAGAAATTTGATTTAAAGCTGGAAGATATTGCATCAAAAGAAAAGCACCTAACTTCAGAGTTAAAAGGTTTTTTAAATGAAAATCGGACACATATGTCGCAAACTCAAGTCTTATTGAATCAGATGCAAATGGAGATGATGGTAGAAACTCATAACCTTGAATTAGAAGTTGAGAAACTCAGTCTGAAACTTTCACCAGCACATGATGAGAAAAAGAGAATAGCTTACAATGCTATGCTTCAAGTATCCACATTAAGTGCTGATAAAGCCAAACTAGAATATGCTTTTCAAGAAGCTCATAACAAGTGATTTTGGCTAAGAATGAGGTTGATATGATGCATTCTCAATATGAACAAAAGCTGGAAACCTAACAACGCAGCTTGCCGAACACAAAATTAAAATGGATGAATATGAAAATTTAAAAGTTCAGTTGCAGCAGACCCATCAAAATGAAAATGAGATTATAACTCTAAATAATGAGGTCGAGGCTACTAATTCCGAGAAAGAGTGATTGGGAGGCTCATTGTGCCTAACATCTGAACTATGTGAAGATGTGAAGGCAGAGAAGACATCATCTGGACTAAAGATATTAGCCTTGGAGCAGACTGTGTTTGAATTGGAGGACTACAAGAAAACTAGATCGTCCCTAGAAGAGAATCATCTGCAGTTGGAGAATGACTTGAAGGCAAAAGAAACAAGATGTGTCCAGGATACTCAACTCAGTCACAGCAAAAGAATAAACAGGCAGCATCAACAGACTAAACAACTGCTTGAACAAGAAAAAGATGAGTTCCAAACAAAAGCCCAAGTCCTTGAAGAAGAATTGAAGTTGATTAAGGAACAAAACAGAAATCAAGTTTGAAAGTTAAACAGGAAATGTTTTCCTTTTTTCTTATCTAAAGGCCTCAAAAGTTAGTGTTATTTTTCATTAATGGCATGGGAACATTGTGATGACAATACTAGTAATTTTCTTTCTATGATTTAGCAGAACCTTGTGGTGAAAAATACATTAGAATATTCCAGCAATAGGAAAATGTCATTAAAGAATGACAGAGAAGTCATCAAAGGGCTCTTGCATGAGGGGTAGTGGAGGAGATAAGAAAAAGAAATGTGTCCCTATGAGAGCACGTGAGAGGTTGGTTTGACTTAAAAGCTCACAGGAGAAGTGGTTGGGTAGAGATGGTGGCAAGAACACTCTGTCATACGAATTGAGTAACAAACATAGTGTTTAATATAACAAAATAAGGTAAAAGGGAAATCAGTGCGCAGAACTATACCTGTCTGTAAAGTGGAGACTGAAACTTCAAATCCACCAAGAAATAAAGATTGCAACTTCCTGGAACAGCAGGGCCATGATTAAACTCCCATATGTTTATCAAATGTTGAAATAGGGTACTCTACGACACAGTTGTCTAGAAACACAAAAAATAAAAAGCACAACAAAATAACAATCAGTGGAAATGAAGAGCAAAACTCTGTGTGCAAAATTTAAAAAAGAGAGATAAAGAATGAAGAGAAAAACAAACATCCATGTTCATGATCAAGCAGGAGGTACAAAGAAATCAAGACAGCATTTGATCCACATGATTTTCCAAACAAATTTCTAAAGTTAGTTTCATTCTTCTCACTTTACGTATACACTTGGCTATGGACAAGAGCTACAACAACACTGTAGTTTTACATGTCTTAAAGGTAGAAAGAAACATGGGAATTATCACTAACCAGAGGTTAAGTTTCTTACTCCTTAAAATTACTCAAACTAACACATCATGCAGAAAAATTCTACAGTAACACCACTTCATTATATGCAAGCATAATATTCGTCAAATATTTTATGGAACTCTAAAAATTATGGGGCTAATTGCATTTAGAAAGAAGACATTTGGATGTAGATCATTGTAATTAAAAAGACAAGGTCTGGTTCTTTATGGTATGTTTACACAAATCATTTGAAGACAGGGTAGAATCATTAGTAAATTGTAGCCAAAAGTGAAATTAATTTAGTTCACATAGAGAAAGATAATAGTTTCTTTAATATAACTTATTATTTAATATCTTAAATATGCAAAAGTGAAATTTATTTAAGATATCAAGTTTTGTGAGTTATCATTGACAATTACAATTCTTAACAAAATCCATCATTAGCAATAATCATAACCTGACCATACTAGTGAAGCATCTTATAGAGAAACGATGAAAGGAATAATTATTATATTCAGATTTGATGGTTGCATCTTATATAGACTAACAATAGTTAGAAAAGATAAAAAGCTGAAGCTAATAACCACTTTACAGATTCGAGTAAATCTGATTTAGAAATTCAGAAACAGAAAAAGTAAAACAAATTCAGAAAAACCAATAACAGAAAGATAGGACAGATGAAGTTATGTTGTGATAATAACTCCATCTACATCAATTGTGCAACTACACTTACCGATATCTTTGCATCTTAATTAGTCAGAGTTGTGAAAATTGAGTTGTCTTGTCATTTCACCTTTTTTTTACAACCCATAAATTTGACAAAAATATGGTTTAAGATTTTGAGTGATTAACACAATGACTCTTGGTAACAATCTTTCTTTATTATTTCTCAGGATATGTTCACAGACACAACTGCAGTTACTCTAGAATGGTCACTCGCATAACTAATTAACCATCCCACAGTCATGGAGAAAGCAAGGAAGGAGATTGACTCTATCATTGGCAAAGACAAAATGGTAATGGAGTTAGATATAGATAATCTTCCTTATCTCCAAGCCATAGTGAAGGAGACACTGAGGCTTCACCCTCCATCTCCATTTGTATTGAGAGAGTCAACTAAGAATTGTACCATTGCTGGATATGACATTCCAGCAAAGACTCAGGTTTTCACTAATGTGTGGGCTATTGTTAAGGATCCAAAGCACTGGGATGACCCTCTTCAGTTTAGGCCAGAAAGGTTTCTCAGCAATGATAATGAGAGTGGAAAAATGGGTCAAGTTGATGTTAGGGGACAACATTATCAACTTTTCCTTTTAGGAGTGGAATAAGAGGGTGTCCTGGAACTTCACTAGCACTAAAGGTTGCTCACACCACCCTTGCTGCTATGATTCAATGCTTTGAATGGAAGGCTGAAGAAGAAGGAGGGGGTTGTGGTTGTGTTGACATGGAAGAGGGACCTCCATTTATTCTTTCAAGAGCTGAACCCCTTATTTGTGTCCCAAAACCAAGACTCGTGCCATTCCCTTTATGTCATGCTAAATACTAGTTCTCGGTGTCACTCAAATTAAGACCAAGTATGAAACCTAGAAGAATTGAATTTTCAATTATTGTGCATTTGTACTTACTAAAACTCAAAGGATATGAACTTTACATTTTAAATTAATGGCTATTGAACAACTATGATGCATAGTTACTACTAATTTTGCCCGATACCAGTATCCATGCAACACAATTAGCCAAGCCTCTTTACATAAACTTCTTTACAAACTTCTTCATAAACACTAGTAACAAGTTAAAAATAAAATAAACTGAACTTGTCTTGCAAACTAAAAATCAACTTTTGCATTTAACATTTATAGGATAAACTATGAATGAATAAAAGTCAAGTTGAATGAAATAAAGTTGCACAATTATTGTCAACAATACCTTTTAGCCAAATAGTAAGGTACTAATTTAACCACTATCAAAGCAAGTTCAAGGCAAATGTCACACTTGAGATTTGATGTGCTACCCTAGAAATAAAAGGATATACTTTTTTTTGTTTATAAAATTTTCATTCTAACAAGCTAATTGAAGACTAGGAAGTAAGAACATTCTGGTACAAGCATCTTCGAATGTGTATACAGGTCTTGTACTGAATGAAGCAAAAAACAACACAAGACAAACACTTAAGCCCACAGAAACAAACTGGAATATGTATCCAGCACCTTAATAAAGACAGAATATGGCACACACAAGACAGTAACTGTAACGACCCGCCTCATCGCTACAATATCACTAACTCTTAAATCGTGCAGATCTCAATTTTAATAAAAACTCCATTAATTTGATTATGAAAATGATGGTAAATTTTTCGTGATAATACAATTATCATGCAATGGAACAAATACATAAATGGATACATATGGATGTACATTTAAAAACTTTACATATCACTCACATGTCAGAACATAATCCGGTTGTATTTACAAATATTCACGTCTGGAATTACATGACCAACAAAAAGAATCAAGGGACTAACTAAGAAAGAGTTGATTAACAAAACACAACTTTTTTCCAAAAAGAATTCCAACGTTATCACGTCGGTTCGATGGCTCCAATAAAAAAGAAGATCTCCCTCCAAGGTCATCTACTGCTGCTCATCTACTCCCACGAACGAAAGTTCGTGATCATCACTGGCACCAACCACACGGTACAACAAATGCAAGGGTGAGTTTATTATATAAAATCAATAAACATCAGATAGTAGCAATTGGGAAGGAAATAATTTTACCCATCAAAATCACTAACAAAATTCTATGATTCCAATACACACTCAACAAACTAATCATCCAATGTATTTCACAACTCAAACAATCATACATAGAATGATGCATGTACCTGACTCATCTATCAGCATGCAATGTGGTACCATCTCCCAGAAATAGCCTCTCACAGGAAAAATGATTCATCGCCTATCAGGGCCACCTTGTCATGCACTGGCCATTCCCCCACCTGTTGATCAGCCAGTGTCACTAGGGAATTCCAAACCTGATGACCCCTTAGTACCTGCATTCTCAGCCCACTGAAACCCACAGGTAGTGAGTGCCTTCATTCTATTTCCACACATACAAATGAAGTATGAAACATGGGCATCATCAATGCATGACCCGGCTAGGAACAAATCCTTCCTCGCAAGGGTAACCCGTCATGCACCCCTATGTACATAGATAACACACCAATGTGGGATCACCGATGCACTGACCATGACTAGGAACAAATCCATCCTCGCAAGGGTAACCAACCGATCATTGCATCCCACATGTACATACACAGCATACAACCATGGGCATCATCAGTGTATAACCTTGCTAGGAACAAATCCTTCCTCGCAAGGGTAACCCGTCATACACCCCCCATGGGTATCCATGTATATCCACACACAATGACATTGTTCACATCAACATTATCTCTCATCAATGTCATTATCAACCTCAACATCATGCATATCAATATCATCTCATTTAAACATCATCAACTACATCAACATTATCTCATTTAAACATCATCAACTACATCAATGGCATCTCAATTTCAATATGATCAACGACATCACAAGCAATCACATTTCACATCTATACATAATACATATGCCTGAGATTCACATTCCCCAGGTCTTCAGACAACCCAAATTTCATACATTCATAATTCATCATATCACAAGACTTATATTTTTAGGAAAATTCTAAATTAAAGAGGATGACTACAATATATAAAACACACTCTTATGCCCATTACAAAATTTAATAAAGAATTAAATAGAAGAACACATTATAAAATTTTGGGCAGAGTCTCCTCTGCAATTAAGACTTTTCCTAAAAATTCAATCATTACAACAACAATATCATTTATAGTTATATCCATCAACAAGCCAATTCATCGCATCCCATTAGTTAAAAACACATTTTTTCTTGACAACGAGCACACACAGGAAAAACACACATCAACCATAAATATATCGCATCCCATTAGTTAAAAACTTAGTTTTTCTTAAAAACCATCACATAGCAGAGACAAACAATTATCTTCATAGTTGGACTCCCTGGCCCCCAACTATGGTTTCTAAACTATCGCCAAAATAATAAACTATGCTTACCTATCTAGGTGTTCTTCTTGTTACAGCCCAGCAGTGTTGTTTTGTGATCCTTCGAATACGCGTGCTTGTTCAAACGCAGAGCTCTATATACCAAATTGAAGATAACTTAGTATGGATTTCAAAGACAAAACTTAACATTTACATTTGAGGTCAAATACCCACTCAAATTTAAAAAGAGCCTAAAATGGTGTTTTGGGAGTCCACATCAAAAGCCATCATTTTGAAGTTTCGATCACACCAATGTGATCAGGGTTCAACAAGGATAGCAGAAATGACATCAGTTTCATAAAAAGGAGACTATTACAACATCTCATTTTCAAAGGGTTTTCAAAGGAAGTATAGAAACAGCCAATAATGGTACCCAAATCACAAGAGATATCAAGAGAGGCTTACACTAGCTAGAAGAAGACAAAGGAAACCATGGTTACCTCAAAGAAATCAAGAAAGGAGGATTGGAGGTTTTGTTCTCAACCGAATCCTTGGGTTGAGTTTTGAAGATTCCGCTCTGATTAAAGTGTTCCTCTTCGTGCGGTGGTCCAACGGCAAGCAACGGCGGCCCGTGGTGGTTGTGGGTAATGGAGAAGGGTGATGGGGGAGCTTGGGAGCTGTTTGGGGGAAGAAAAACCTCCATTTTCGAGTTTGGACGTTTCTGGTACTATTTATCACCACCTTGACTCATCCAGGCTAGCAAAAGTGCCTGCAAAATTCGTCTGGGGGAGCTGACTAAATTCTAGTATTTCTGCTTTAGTGAAAAATTGATTTCTCACGCTCCAAGGATTAGTTTGACAATCCCAACGGTCAAACGTTACATATGTGGGTTAGAAACTCACCTTTCAATTTTGAAGATGATCCAACAATTAATAAATTGTTGGGACTTTTGGCAAGCGTACCAATTGTCGTTGTAAGTTACAAAATTTATAAAAGTTCGTCTCCACAGGGACTTGTGCTACTCAGTTAATTCAAATATAATTAAACAGTTTAATAGTTTATGTACAGTGAGTGTGAACGAAGTTTCATGTAGTTGCGGATTAACAGAAATGATGAAAATTTAGAAGAAACGGAAATAATAA
>PYAF01004326.1:1363400-1382146 GCA_007407185.1 Glycine tomentella | reverse complement strand
GCACTTAGAGGCCTCGTTTGGGAAAACTTTTTGGGCAAGTCCCCTTCGGGAACTTGCCCAGGCCTTCTCCTCTCAATTTCGAGCGCGTGGCCACGGGTTTCGCGTCAATCGGACGTCCCAGTCAAAAGTTATCGCCTTCCGTAATTTTACGAAAACACCGCGAAAACCCTGCACCCCCATTTTTGGGGTCCACTGGTCACGCCCAGAACTGGGCGTGACCAGTCATGCCCAGTTCTGGGCGTGACCAGTTGCCCCAGATTTGTAAATAGTTTGAAAGTTGCACCAAATTGGTAATTTTTTATTTAATTTGTATTATTTTGGTTCTTTTGCCACTCATGTTTCCCTTTCAAGCAAGTACAATCGTGTCTCTCGTGAATAACGCTTATTAAGTGTAGTATTATTATGCCTTCTCCCTAGTTTTGTCCAAATTTAATTTTTATAGTCACCGCAAAAATATTTATGAAATATCTCACTTTCCTTGAATCCCTGACCATTTAAGTTAGTCACATTATTTTTAAATAAATACTACTTTTTGCTGAGATAACATTTTGTTGTTACTTTCTCAGGCTTCATGTGAATTTTGGTGGAGTTTGTTGGTCATACTCTCAATCAATTATAAACCACATTTGACATGATGATAGTGTAAACATTAATAAATTTATTATAGATAATATTTTATAATTAAATGATAGTGTAAAGTTATTTTATAATATATTTGGATTAGATTTTTTTAATTTTCTTATAATTAATTCTAAAAAAATTACGTTGAAAGTCAAAACAATAAATAGATACTTTTGCTTACTTACATAGTCGGTAAATAATTTATGTTATCGTTTTGATAAGATGATTTGCCCCTTCAAATATGGTTGTATAGAATGATGAACTAATTTGGTTAAAGTTGTTTTACTTTGGCTAGAGAAAACGAGAAGCATTTCTTGTTCAGTGTGTTTTCTTTCCTTTATTTGTTGGGTCCTTCTCTTTGTCTGATTCTTACCATTTTGGCCGATGGAATTTGGTGTCCAAAGTAGAATCACAAAACAACAGAACACACTTGCCTTTAATGTGTGGGTTCCCCTTGTTGTACAATGATTTGTCCCACGAGTCCCTCGTAGAATCACATGCCACTGCTGGGGAAGAGTAAATGTAAATCAAATTTTGAGATCATTTAACATATAAGGATATTTGTCCTTTTCTTATTCAGTGATGTTAGTTTTCCGTTGTCTTACTATTTTTCTTGATAAGGAAGTGACAGAGGATGGGATTTGTGTCTCTTGAAACGTTGCTGATCCATTAAAAATATAGTGGGGGTGGTTATGTGAATAAATTATTGGAGCCACATGGGTTAATGTTGAAAAATAGGGAAACAAAAGAGTAAATAAACAATTTAGTTTTTAAAATTATGATTCATTGTCACTTTAGCTTTTAGAATTAATGAACTTTTATATATATATATATATATATATATATATATATATATATAAAATTAAACTACATGGGGTAATGTTGACAGGTAGGGGTTGGGGGAGTAAACAACTCTGCAACTGAGATTCTCTATATTATTTTAATTTTTAGAATTAACAATTTAAGAGTTCTTGAAATTGTAATTTGGAGCTCACTATTTTCCAAAATTTTATGCAACTTGTGACTTGTGATAATACTAAATATGTTCAAGCATCAAAATGGCAGTAATAAGTAATTATTTTAGAGACTTAGATGAAACAAGTTACAGTTATATGGATTTTTTTTTAACTTTGATAAATATAAAAACTAAAGTAACAATGAATCATAATTTTAGTCACTAATTGACCATCTACTCAAAAATAAATTGGGATGGGAAGGCAATGTGAGCAAGAATATTAATAACATACTTGTATAGTATTTTTTAATATAGTTTTTATTATTGTTAATATTTATTTGAATTTTGTTAAATAATACATGTTTTAATCTTTATTTAATGAATCTCTTTCTTAATTCAGTGGGACTAATGAGGTTTTATTTAAATGATAAAAAAAGGTGTGAAAATGAATTGAAAATATTTCTCCAATTGTTAGAGGAGTGGCTGCTCTGCTGAGATGGGTGCAGTAAGAACAAATGTAACTAAAGGGATGCTGCTACATACACAGAATAATAAATACATGTGTGAGGCAATTTGGAATCAAAGATCGAAAATTTTAATTTTTCTGAGTAATGTTCACTTACAATATTTTTTATATATTTACTTTTTCTCTTTATTTCTTTATAATATACTCTATCCATTCCAAAATAATAGTTAACTCAAATTATTTTACACAGATCAAGAATAAAAAGAGAAAAGAGAATAATATTTTTAGAAAATTAATCTTATATTATCATTAATTCATTTATAAATTTTTATTTACTATTAACATTATAAAAGATATAAATAAAAAATAATAATTAATATTATATTAAAAAGATAAAATAATAATTATTTTAAAATAACTTTTTCTCTTACACAGATAATGATGATGAGACAGAGGAATTATTACTTATCTTATTTTATACTTCTCCCTTGAATGTAAATTATTATAAGAAATTTTTTAATAAACAGCATCACTCTTATTTATTTAGATACAATTCAAACTTCAAAACATTTTGGTCTTTGGTTTCTCATTTTATGAAAATTGTATACAATGTGCAAATATGTTGAGGTTGGTCAATACACAATTACACATCAAAACCCAGTTAAAAAAATAAACTGGTTTAAAACCAACTTTGATCTGTCAATTGGCTCATTTTGATAGGGGGAAAAATAAAAAATAATAATTATATCAAATTTACTTGTTATCCGATCTGGCGAACAACTGGAGCCGTCGATCATACTTAGCAAAAAATCAACGGTGTAATCCATGTCGAGTATTGGATTTGGATGAATACTCTTTTTTATTTGTAGATTAGAGTAATAGGGGGAAAAAATAGTAGAAAAATGCATGTGGCACCAAGACCTAGCAGTAGCCGCATTCTTAGAGTAGTAGCTGGCACCAAACAACTATTGGACTCACTTTCCTTGTGGCCAATCAAAATTTGTAGGGCCTCAAGATGTTGACTGTGTGCTTTGTTCGCTGTGTTTGTGCCAAAAATATTAAAGAATTATTAAAACATTATATATTTTTACCAACTAAATTTACTCTAAAGATTTTTAATTTAATTTTTATGATCAACAAAAATGCTCTGATAATAGACATGATACTTGATAATTTGATTTGAATTCTAAAGTAAAAAAAAAAAAAGTAGAAACAAATTTTGAAAGAAAAATAACGTGTGATAAAAGCTATTTATGGATTGAAAATTTCATTGGCTCAAAATAGCATTGGTTAAGTGGGACTTTTCGAAAATGATTCTTCAATCTCAATCTTATTTCTAAGAGGTGAGAATCACATAACATATTCCTTATCTACTTGGATGAATTATGATCACAAGGAAATATCCTAATTTTAGGGCATTTATCAAGCTACTTAATGTAGTTTTTTTTTCTTCCTGAAAGACCTTTGTAAACTTTGTTATTTTCTTGGTATAGAGATGCAAAGAGAGAATAATGTTATTATATATCTCAAACAGATTAGGTACAACTTAGATTTGTTAAAAATGCTCAAATTGGAATATTCCTCCCCTTGTATATAGAAACAAGTAATTAGTGTTGGTCACAGTAAGGAACTTACAATGAAGGTGAACCAACGAGAAATCCCATTATATATAGACAAGTAATTAGTGTTGGTACAATGGTTGCAATCAAGAAGGGGCAAATTGATTGTCTCAAAACGTTTTGAAAAATAGAGTACCTTTTGCCTTAAATCAATTTAGGATTATGAAATATTTATCAAGATAATTGAATCATTGAAGGTTTGATTATTATAGACCCTGACACATCCTTAAACACAATGTTTCAAAGAATTGCTTAAACAAGATTAATAATTAACAATTCAGCAAAGAAATAGAGATACAAAAGAGAGGAAAGTACACCAAGATTCTTATACTAGCTCTCAATCACAAGGATCCACATCCAGTTACCTCAACAACCTGAGTTAAGGTTTCCACAATAATTCCAATGTTGATACACACAGACAAATTAAAACTCAAACCTTCTTCTTGAACCCCTTCGAGAAGAAAAGAAAATATCCTACTCTTTGTGGAATCCTACCATAATGAACCATTGAGAAACCCTATCTCAGTTGAACATCACCTTCAGAAAGAAAAAGGTTTAAGGAAAGAATTCACCTAGTGTGAAGATTTCCACAATATAGCACAATAATACATATGGTCTATTGGTCTAAGCCATGTTGATCCTTAGTTGTAAATCAAGAAACATTCATTTCTTATTATTTAGCTCTAAGATTCATAATAGCGTGTTTCAATCAATTTTTTTTTTAAAAAAAGAGTGGAGACAAAAGAGAGCTTTGGGCTTATATAGTTTCTAAAATTTTATGTAAAATAATCGATTAAAACAATCATGGAATCAATTAAATTGATCTAAGCCGATTCTAGCTAAGTTCAAGAACCATTTCAATTGATTAAAACAAAGGTGTAATCGATTAAAATAGGGAGCTTGTGTTTTTGCTAGAACCACTGTTTACTTGGTGTAATCCATTAAACTAGTATAACCTTGGATTCTTGCACAAACCAACTTTTGTTCTTGATGTAACCAATTAACCCTATAGGTAATCCGTTACAACAGTAACATTGTGTGTGCCTAGGTTTAACTTACACACTTGTAATCAATTACAATTTTTCATAATCGATTATACCAGTAACTTGTCACTTTTGTATAAAAGCCCTTATGCTTGCTGTAATTGGTTACAATTCAATGTTATCGATTAACCTGTCTCAGATTTGAAAAATAAGTTAAGAAAAACATTTTCAAAACCATGGCTTAGTTATACTATGGTTCATGATGCCAATCTTAAACATAGTTTGGCATGTAAAATCAAAATCAAAACCTATATCTATTTAAGATACAACCAATCTTCAGCTTCTTCTGATGAGATGCCTTCTTCTACAACAATTGGTGCATTCCAATACTTAAACACTAGATTTGATATTTTTTATTTAGTCAATAAGTAAAGTCAATTTATGAGTGTTCCCACTTTAGATCACTAGCAAGGAAGGGTATTTGACCTGATGATATTTTGGGAAAGGATTCAGTGACTTTGGGAGGGAAAGTCACCCATGACTGTCTCTTATGTTGCCTGGTCTTTCAGAAAGTAAAAGGTTCGTATCAAGATCCAACAAAACAACAGAGTCAGAGTAAAGAGCACGGGCCGATGTATCAACTAAAACAGCCAAGATAAAGTCTTTGTGACAGGAAATACAGGTATCCATTCCAAGAACGGCAACATTGTAGCCTGATAATCTGAATGCTAAAGCTTTGGCTTCAACTACGGTTCTACATGCAAGGTCTAAGCAAACTAATATCGATGTCAACTTCATTTGAGACCAAGTTTGTAATATCAGATCAACATAGCTTATGTCCCTTTAGTTAGCAGATCAAATTGTAGACTGCTTGACAAAGGCCTTAACTCATTAACTATTCAACCTACTTCAAGACAAACTCAGCGTGGCTCTTACACCCTCTTGTTTGAGGGGAATAGTGAAAGGATATAAGAAGATATTTAAGTTACCTAAGGATTAGGAATTTGATTCTGATAATTAGATAAAGCTCTAGCTATGTAGTATGTTATATAAATTATGTATCAAATGGCTCAAATCAAAATCTGATATGATTGTACTATTAGTTTGCATTATTTAGGAAGTCAGTTGTAACAATATTCTTCTGATGAACAATATACCGGGTCACACTAGTCAAGGAATCAAATTATTCATTCCCGATACATTCCTCCAAATGTTGGAGCTTTACTAGTAGCAGTGAGCAGTATAGCCATTCAAAATTGCAGGCTTAGGATCTTACGAGGTCAATTTCCAGGAAAAAGAAAAAAGATTTCACGAGAACCATACAGAAAACGAAGAAAATAATATTCCAGAAAAGAAGACAATTGCATATTTTTATATCTTTCATTTTAATGATTTACTTATGTTGGATACTTTGCTCCTGCACACTTGTTATCTACAATTCATTGTAAATTTTTTTTTCCATTGAACGTACTTTGTTGTCCTTAATTCTGTTGTGTCTCAATTTCAGGTGAGGTCATTGTAATTTTTCTTTCCATGGAACGTACTTTCGATATTCTTGTGGTGCGGAATACAGGGATGGTCAATAGACATGTCATTGTGCATTTTAGTGTGAAGACAACTCTGAAGACTTAATCTTAAAATCATGTTCAACCAAAAGTAATTTTATGAATAACAGCATTTATGAATGTGTGAATGACACCCGCCATGCCATCTATCTAAACTTACAACAAGTTTTGGTAAAAATTCTTAAAATACATATCGGCCTTGTCTAATAATGTGTTTGGATACTTCTTAAAATCAATTTTGGCCCAAAATCATGATGAAAATTGACAAAGTTAAAACAACTATTTGTTGCTTTGGCTTCAACTTGATTTCGGAACTGATTTTAGTAGAAATGATATCAAATGAAAACTAATCCAAACACACGTTAATTTAGGTGTTTTTCTGATTATGTTTCGGCTTTGATGAGCATACACAGTATCTATCTTATATTGTTTTAAAGAGTACATTACAACATACTTACACCAATATATAATCCATTCGGTAATTCATGTTTGCCAAAATATCATACAATTTTCCATGGTGAATGTGTAGTAGTTATTATGATTTCACCCCATCTCATCAGAGATTACAACAACACATAGTACTGGAAATTAGTTATATTAAGCATTAAAATTGAAAAAAAGATAAAACTAATTCAAGGTTAAACTCAGGACAAGTTACATTACTTAGAACCATGTTTACCATACTCTTCTACCCTGTGAAAAGCATCCATGAGAACATCAGTTGTCCAATCCTTCACGTCCTCCTATACACAGCATGTGAAGAAACTTCAGCAACTAAATCTAAATGCTTCCTTTAGGCAACACTCTTGTTATCTAACCAAACCATAAATGTCACAAGTCTGCCCGTGCATGTGTGTGTGCATCATATTTCATTTCACCTTTCAAACATTAACTTGATATATCTCATAAATATATGAGATGAATTTAATAAGAGGTGAGATAAGTTAATTTTAACCGTTGTTTTATGCACCAACATGGCATGGTATGATTAACAAATAACATCTCCCTTAATCATGTGGTCAGGGTTCAATCTCCAAGTCCATGTATTAGAAGATGTTAGTTCTTTAAATACATCTTAATATTTTGAGGAATTAGTCTCTTGACACCCCCAAAAATACATAGTTCCATGGTTCAATAGTCAAGATCAGTTCCTCTAGTGAAAGCACGTTCTCATCAAATACAATTCCTACATGTATGTAAAGAAGGTTTAATTACTCATTTGGTCCCTATACAATGTTGTTAAATGGCGGTGCTATGGCCGCCATGGCGGAATGGCATGGCAGTTTTTTTGCCAACTGCCATAGGCAATTTGTGAAAGGAGGCCCGCTATGGCAGTGTCATAGACCACAATAGCATGCCTATATGGCGGAATTTTGGCCTTCTGCTGTGTTTCGCCATCCGTCATTGACAACATTGTCCCTATATCTATTATCAACACACAATTTATGTTTTAGTCCTTATACCTAAAATCTATTCATTTTAATCCTTACACATGCATTTTAACTCATTTTAGTCCCTATACACACACTTACACTTTTTAATCCCTTCTAGACTCTACAATTTTGGATGGCAAGGACGAAAACAGATTAAAAACTGCATATGTAGGGATTGAAACAAGTAGTTATTAGGTGTAGAGACTAAAATGTCAAGATTGTATAGATATATCATATATGTAGTAAATGAGTAATTAAACCTATAAAGAAAACAAAGCATATATTGAGGAGTGCGTTATTACCAGATGCAACTGTTCAAAGTACAGGAACTGAAAACATTTTTTTTTTTTACCCTTGTCTATTCAAGATTAGTTCCTCTAGTGAAATCATGTTCTCATCTAATACAATCCCTACATGCATACAAAGAAAACAAAGCGTACAGTGAGGCACATGCTATTACCAGATGCAACGGTTCACCGGTTCTTATTCTGGAATTGGGGCGCGCAAGCGAGGACTCAAACGGAGTTCTGGGCCTGACTTCTCGAAATTCATCCCACTCCTCTCGCGTGAGCATTCTAACACTGCCTTGTCCTTCAGGGGCATTCTTTATCTTCCGCTCCAGCAGCTCCTGGGACCTCGAATCATCGTACTGCCACCACCCGTCACATCCATTACTGTTAGTTACTACTTCGGAAATATAAGGTGATTTGGATGGTTAAGGGAGAATGGAAAGAGGGGAAATGTTGCGGTTTCGATCCCCTCTTAACAAAATAACTAACATTCTAACAAACCAACGTTTGTCAATGAAAAAAAAAAAAAAACTGTTAGTAACTACTTCATTTCATAGAACATGTGGTGTGCAGCGAGATGAAAAAATGGTTATAATAATAACCATGAGATTGATAATAAGATGAGTGGTGGTGGTGGATGGCGTACCGTCATGAGGAGCTTGGCGAAGAGAGCGATTCCGATGGCGGCGAAGTACATGGGGATGGTGGCGGTGTCGAGGTAGGAGAGGGATTCGGGAACTGTGACGATGAACTGGTCCTTGATCTTCGAGTGCCGAGTCTTTCTCTTCTTCTCCAATTCCAACGCCCTTCTCTTCAGTGTTTCTGAGGGGGCGTCGCTGCGAAGAGTGTGCAACAATCTACGCCTCACTGCGTTCATCGTTTACCGTTCATCAAAGTTCAAACCCAGTTGATGCGGTGGTGTCTCTGAAAAACATCACTCTTCCTTGTGTTATTCGAGTGGCAACGTCCGAGTTAAAGGACAATATTACCCTTAATTTTTCTGCTAATGGCAGTTAGCCAGTTATTCGAAGTTCCGCACTCTTCTATTTTTTATTTTTTTTGTCAACAGTTCAATGAGCCACATGCTAGTATGCTACAGCCTACAAGGGGCCCAAAGCAAGAAACAAGGACCAACAAAGCCAATCACTCTCGGGTTTTTATTTTTTTTTCTTTACGGACCTTCCATGATTGCTTCTATTTATTCCGAAAGAAATATGAAAACTGCATGAAGCAATTCAAAGAGTGCAGAAAACAATTGCCTCACTCTTATCTAATCTAATATAACTATATAAAAGAAAATCACTACCACAATTACCAAATTAAACATTTTATCTAATATATCTATATAAAAGGAAATCACTAGCACAATTACCAAATTGAACATTTTAAATTAATGACATTTGGTAAAAATAGGATTAAAATGGTGATTTTGTCCCTATTTTATTTTTTTTCCATTTTTGCATACTCCCACTTCTCAACTCAACTTACAACTCCTACCCCTTTTTCTTCTTCAATGTGTCACTCCCATCTTCTTCTCTCTTTTTCTTTTTTCTCTTTCTCCGCAGCCTTCCTCAACATTTGATTTTTCCTCTTTCTCTTTCTCCATCTTCTCCTCTCTTTTTATTTTTTTTTTCTAATCTTTCTTTTTCTTCCTCATCGCAACACCACTGTCGCGTTCCTCCATCTTCTCCTCTCTTTTTTTTTTCTCTAATCTTTCTTTTTCTTTCTCAAGGGCATATCCATACACAAAAGAAGGCTGCAGCAGCCAAGGCAAGGTAACCGTAATAAATAATAATATGATATCGGGAGAACAATTAGGTCATACAAATTTAGGTGAACGTCATTTTTTATATGATTTATATATAAAAAAAATTAATTTACACATTTTTCTTTCTTTCTTGAAGCAAGAAAATATAATAAAATGTATGAATATAATATTGTACACTGCCACCTAGCGGCACTCTTTGTGTTGTGCCTATGAATTTAATTAGTATAGTAATTGTTCATATTCTATATATATAATTAATCTAGAAATTTTAAGTTGCAAGACAATATACATGTGTATGAATTTGCAGGGTTAATAATATAATATGCTATATATATCATTAAAAGTATAAAATATATCACATACTCCCTACTGCTCTCATATTTTGAAAACAATGAATCATTTTTATTCTACTTTTAATACCATCAAATTTTCCTCTTTGAATATTTGTAACCAAACAATAATTTAACAATGAATCATTTCCATTCTATTTTTAATACCATCAAATTTACCTCAATTTTTTAATTTTATATATTCTTGGTTGTATTCTTAGTTGTGGTCCCTTTTTTGATCTCATTTGTTGATGTTAAGGTTTGAGTGGGGCAAAAAAAATCTGATTTTTGCTCGATTATTATCAGATGTTGTAGTGTGTGGAATAAACGATATATGACAGCTCTTTGTTTTGGGGTAGAATGTATGCTACATGTTACCAGAAATGAGTTTGAAAATTCACTGGATGAATCCTTATCCCTTCGACTGTAGTCGGTGAATCCACTATGTTTTACTATTAGATGTGAGGATTTGTGTCTCATTCTCTCCCACAGGTTTTGTTTTGGTGTGATATATTTTTTATTTTTTATTTTGTGCAAGTGAATTAAGGGATGTTGAAATGTTTTGTTTGCAGTAAAAAAGAGATTATTATCCTTATCTTGTAGAATTTAAGTAAGGCAATGAGAAGAAGGAAGTTGTTGATCAATCTATGAAAGCATATGAGGTGCAAATTATATTGTTTAAAAGTTTTTGTAGTATATATGATGTTTTCTATCCTATGGATGGTTGTTTACTGGGTTTATTGCAAATATGCAATGCATATTAGCAATTAATCTAAGGAAGATTCTTTTGGTCCTCATTTTGGTTTTGGTAGACATAATCTCGTGGTTTGTTTTGGTTTTGTGTATCTTGGTTTTTGATCCTGAGATAGATATTTCCCACGTGCTAAATCAATTTTCATTATTTTTTATTGATAATAATGTTTTCTTCTTTAAAAAAAGAGAAAAGGGATTACACATAACCTATCATGTATGATAAGGTTGTTGACTTTTCAAATAATTATCTTAAAATAATTCAAATGATAATTTATGATTGAATGACAATATAAAATTATTTTACACCATCAGTGCATAGACATTAAACTTTTAAAAAAAATATTATTAAGATTCTTATAAGTTTTGTGCTAGGCAAAAAACAAAATTAATGTATTATTGCATTAATTCGGAGTCATCAATCTTTGGCATTATTTTTTGACAAAACAAAATTTTTGATATATTAGAGACTTATAATAATAAGAAGAATTGAGAAACTCAAAATAAAAATCATTTATATATATAAGACTTAAATGTTATTTAAACTACATATGTATACCTTACTTTTACATAGCATTGGGCATAATTTCAGCCTATAACCATTCAGTTACATACTTTACCATACTTAGTATATATCTTCTACTTCCCCAAAAGTTATTGTATTTCCTTATGACCATAGCCTGCTTTGCTATTGTATTTGACATCATTTATTACCGCTTAATCCTAAGCGGATTAAGGAGTACGAGTAGAAAGTTGAACTGAAGCTATCGAACATCTGTAATGATGTTATGAGAGTGATTGATGAGCATCTTATCCCTTCGACTGCAGTTGGTGAATCCACTGTGTTTTACCATTAGATGTGAGGATTTGTATCTCATTCTCTACCACAGGTTTTGTTTAGGTGTGATATATTTTTTATTTTTTATTTTGTGCAAGTGAATTAAGGGATGTTGAAATGTTATGCTTGCAGGAAAGGAGATTATCATCCTTATCTTGCAGAATTTAAGTCAGGCAATGAGAAGAAGGAAGTTGTTGATTAGTCTATGAAAGCATATGAGGTGCAACTTATATTGTTTTAATGTTTTTGCCGTATATATGATGTTTTCTATCCTATGGAAGATTGTTTACTGGGTTTATTGCAAATATGCAGTGTCCATTAGCAATCAATCTAAGAAATATTCTTTTGGTCTTCATTTTGGTTTTGGTAGACATAATAATCTAAGGAACATTATTTTGGTGCAATTGAGTGCCCATCTAACTGCATTAGCTAATTAATCTTAATGTCAAACAGGTTTAATACTATTATGGTTTAATTAGCAAATATATGTTGCATGCTATCAAGCACTTGGATGCTGGAAATAAAGGAAAATTAATAGCTTGCAGGCACATCAATGAGAATGCCTTGGTTATTTATATAAAAATTACGAAAGCTTCAGATAAGTCTAACTCTATAATTTGAAAATGATTTTGCATGTTATATATTATTTATATGATTTTATCTATTAATGAAAAAATTTAGGAAATACCCGTTTGGTTAAGGCCTCATATCTATAAAGCGTAGGCTCGAGCATTCCATTCAAATATGATAGATTTTTTTTTTTGTTACATTAACATTTTCATCATTTTATTGTGTTTGCTCCTATAACCACCATCTCATGAAATTGACAAAATTTGTTCATGATAAACTATGATCTATAATTTGTGTAAATATGATCCTAATTCCTATAATCTTATTGACATCTCAGATTTAGAAGAAGTTGCTTTACCTTTAGACAAATATGCCTCTTTAAGTGATTTTTTTGTTCGCACTTTGAAAGAAGGTTCCAGCCCTATTAATCAACATCTACCGTGTCTGGTAATTGGTAACAACTATTTGGAAATCTCAAATGTCTTTGTGCCATTTTCCTATGTATTCCTATGGATGGTACAATTTTAAGATTTTTGGAGTTGAAGAGAGCTAGAGCAATGATTGAACAAATTAAAGGATTTTCATATTCAGATTTTTCTCTTTTTTGTGCAAGCCATTTCCTTCCAATAACGGATGTGCAAGAGGACCATAGTGAATCAATAACAACTATTGAGAAGAGCAAGAAGTCATGGTGGAGAGTTTCATTGGCTTCTCCAAAAGTTTGGAACTCAACATCATCAGGGTAATGTGATGATGTATTTCTGTTTGTCTTATGCTAACAATGTCTTACGCTTACTAGATCTGATTATAAGCATTTGTATTTAAGAAGGATCCCATTAATGAAGAAAATCACATATTAATATTTATATGTTAATCCTCACAAATTAACACCTAAATCTTCATCATGCATTTACTGTTGAAATTGTTGTGATGATGTTCTCTGTCATGTTAACCTTTCTTTCAATCTTTTTGAAATTGTTGTGACTCATCAACTAGATTTATAGATAATATGCTATTTCTAGGCTGGAACTTTTGTAAGATATTAACAAAAGTGTTAAGGAGTACTATAATTACAAATTGATCATCAGGTGCCTACAATTCTATTACACTACATATATATACCTATTGTTATTATTTATTATTTATTCATTATGCATTTTCTTACCGTATACCTATTGTTAAAAATAATCTTTCTTTATTAACTTAAATACAATTTTTTTAATGACAATAATACAAATGTGATAAAAAAATAACAATAATAGATTGTTTACAAAAATAACCAATTGAGCACATATCTTAAACTATCTATAACGGTCCAAATACCATATGTTAATTAATTATAAAACATCATTCATTGTTCCAATTTCTAAAAATAAGACTTTTGATGACAAAAAAGGAAAATGAAAACACATGGTTCCCCATGCAAAAGGAATGCTAACCGACGCAATTGACGATAAAAGGTACACACAAAATTTTTTACTTATAATTATCATATCTTTATATTACACACAACAAACATAATCTCTTATTCCTATTATAAATTCATCTTTTTCTTCAATTCTAAAATATTTATATGTTTACTTATTACAAAAATAGTTTTCCAGTTTGAAGCGAAGCAAAACGCAACAAATCAATACATCATGTGCGAACGCACGGGTTACCTACTAGTATATATATATATATATATATATATATATATATATATATATATATATATATTGAAGTGCTTTTAAAAATAATATGGCTATAAGTCACAATAATTTAATCCCAATTATGTGTATCAAATTTAACAATATGGTATTTCAATGTGCACTAGTTAGGGAATTACTACTAGTATATAAAAGTGCTAATGGCACGACTCACGTGAGGGTGTTTTTCACATTTTTCTTAAATTACTCTTTTGATAGAAACACGAATATGTTTCACATATTTGTATAACTGAATTGTATTTTTGTTACACACATGAGAATAAAAAAATTAAAACAACATAATACAAGTGTATAACAAAATCATATTCTTGTTGCAAATATGAGGAGTGAAAAAAGAAATAAAAACAAAGAAAATATGATTTCATTATACACTCGTATTTTCGTTGTTTTTATTTTTTTTCATCCTGTATGTGTAATGGACCATACAACAATGAAATTGTACTTTTTGTGTTCGCTTAACATCCCTTAACAAGAAAATCAACACAGATTCAACAATGGAGGCTGACGCAAATCCTCACCACCTTCCATCATGTCACTAATGTTGCCAATCACCTAGGCTACTATCGCATTGCGCCATCACCATTAACATCATGTCATCGTGCATCTCTATCTCACACTTATGAAGTGGCCCAAATAGCACCCTAGACAAACAGACTACACGCGTGACACCTCCGCATCACTTCATCGCTGACGTGTCACCACCAGCACCATCGCGCCTATGTGTGCACGCCAACATCGACATCCTCCATCACCATTGTCCCAATCTCGTCACCAATGACAACAACAACTAGGCCAGATCTCGCGTGCGACCTCAACCTCTGAGGCCCTCCGTAAGCGCGCGTCACCACCACCCAGGCCCCATAGCGGAGCGACCCTGATCTTGGCAATTTGGCAATGAGGGTTGATTTCATGGGTTGGACTGATTTAGGTCTGGGTAAAGAGAGGGGGTGAGAACAATTTACTAAGGGGACAAATGAGAAATTATCTATAATTTGATAGTGATAATAACAAAGTTGATTTGATAATGACAATTTCAGTCTCTCAATAGTTATTGGTAAGGGACATTAAATCACACACCGTCCCTTTACTTTTTTTAGGCAAAAAATGGATATCATTCAATGGAAGAAAAAGAATTTACATCCACTAAAAGGAAAGAATGAATCTGAAAAGGTGAATACCACCCCCTTTACTTTTTGTGATATAACCTTTGACTTTTATTTTCGTGATCAGTAGTATTATAAAAATTGTTGGACAGTTTTTCAAGTTAGATTTTTTATATTTTATTCACTTCTTAGTTTGTTTTTGTCTATAAAAAAAATATCATGCAATGCACACTCGTTGCTAGTCTATTTACTATATTATAAAAGCTTGGCGTACCTTATCAAGTGTCATCATTTTATTAAGAGTTTGTTTGGATGAGGACAATTTTAAATTCAACGTTATTTAAATTTTAAGAATTTTAAATGTTTTAATTGAAATTATTTTATTTTTTAAATTTTGTATTTGGATAAAGAAATTAAATTTCTTCATTTTCAAAATTGTGTTTGGATAAAGAAATTGAATTTTTTCATTTTCAAAATTTCTTATTTTGATAAAATAGTCAAATGCATTTTTAAAAAAAACTATATTTGAATAAAATAATTATTTTTTCATTAATAAATTATATGTACTATTTGTAGAGTGTGGTATTCCAATAAATATGTACTATTTTAATGTTTTTCAATTAAAGAGGTTTATGAGATTTTGGAATAATTTTGCTTTTTAATCTCAGAACTTTTTGTACAAATTGTTTAATGTTGACTGAATTTATCTAAATATATTTTGAAATTTTCAAAAGGAACAAGGTATGTACATTGTACAATGCTTATTTGTCTCTGATCCTTCAATTTTTCTTTTAAGACAAATGAAAAGTGAAAGAACTAACTGTTAACGTTTTTACATTTCAATTTTACGTTGCCAAAATTTTTGTAATTATGGTAGTGGTTCTCTTTTATTTACCTCATTTTTGAAAATAAATTATAAATTATTGGTTGCATTCTGAGTTGTGGTCCCTCTTTTGATGGTTTCGTTGATGTTAGGGTCTGAGTGGGGTAAAAAAAATCTGATTTTTGTACAGTTTTGGTTAGGGTTTGATAGTTTAAAGAGACAACAACCACATGTAATTTTTTTAAAAGCACTTTGGTAACTCTTTTATCTACCTCATTTTAAAAAAAAAAATTATATATTATTGGTTCCATTCTCAGTTATGATCCCTTTTTTGTTCCCATTTGTTAATGGGATTTTTGTCCGTTGATGTTAGGGGTCTGAGTGAGGAAAAAAATGACACTTTTATTTATATTGCAATTGTTACCTCTATGCTCTCACTCTACATTGTAAGTTGATGTATGCAAATACTGTTTAGTTTATGGATTGTGATAACTATTCAATTTTATGATATTTTTTTTTACACTTTCTTTGACCATGTGTGCCACTTATTTATGTAAAATTAACATTCTTAATTGTTTTAAACTACAAAACATTTTGCTACCTAGGTGTCTTATAAGCAATGTTGGGAATCTTGAGACTAAGTGAAAATCTTGAGACTAAGTGTTGATTGAGATTCAACTTTATATCAGTTCAATACATCTAACTTTGTCATCACTAATGCAATTGAGTATCCATCTAACTGCATTAGCTAATTAATCTTAATGTCAAATAGGTTTAATACTATTATGGTTTAATTAGCAAATATATGTTGCCTTTTATCAAGCACTTGGATGTTGGATAAAAATATAATAGAAACAAGACAGTTATAAATATTAATAGCTTGCAGGCATATCAATAAGGATATCTTGGTTATTTATATAAAAGTTATGAATGCTTCATATAACAAGTAATGTGGTTTTTATGTTAAATTACTAATACAATATAGAAAGTAGATTAGTTATATTAATTTAAGCTTCGAAATTTTCTGCAATTTACATGCTAGATCATAAGCACATATGCAAAATAATGTTCACCGTTTTCACATTACTATTTTCACATGACTATGAACTTACTCTTAATGTGATCTAACTTGATATAATGCTTAAATCTTCTTTTTTTATCTTATTTTTGGCATAATACTTCAATCTATAAATACTAATTGAACTAAATTAGAACCCTAATTTTTTTTAATTTTAAAAAAAATCAATTATCTTTTGTAGTATTCTTTGAATAATTTTGTGATCTAAAGATTTTATTTTATGTTTTTTAAATTTTAAATAAATCAATGTGAATCAAGCAGCTCGTACGCACGGTTTCTACACTAGTATATATCATAAAAGTTTGTCCTTTGCCACATGTTATCATTTTATTTTAAGTAAAACTTTTTCTCCGTGTCTCTCTCTTTTACTCTCAGTATGATAAGGCTTGTGATGGTAAGGATTTATTTTTCTTTTCTTCGTTTACTTCATTTTTTTTATATATTTAAATCAATGATGGGTTTTTTTATATTCTTCTAAAAGAGGTAGGTTTCAAAAAAAAATCTATAATAAATTTTTATACTACAGTTTCATATTTTATTCATTTATATTATAAAAGTTTGTCCTCTCTTGCCAAGTGACACTTATCTATATACTATAATAAAAGAACATTGGCTGGACACTTAGCGCACTCTTAAACATCCTCAGCTTGCTTTTTTTAGGTGTCAATCCCTCATTTCTAAGCATTTTTACCTATTTTTTTATGTGGTCTAATACTCATGAAATATAACATTTATGTTATTCATAATGCCAGTTTTATATGATCTAATTATTGTGTTTTACAATACATTACAACACGACTTTGTACATATTATTATGTCATCTAATTACTGTGTTAATCATTTCCTGACTTCTTTGATCTCAATTATTTGGTAATTTTGTTCATATCATGATATTTATTATTTGCATTTCAACTTAATGGTTGTTTAATTAATTGGATATCTCGTGTATGCAATTTTATACTTTTTTTTCTAGTTAATTTTGGTGTAGTGTCTGCAAATACCCTGAATGCTAAGGATATAGGTTTACAAATGGTGCAACTTGATAGTAAATCACAACACTCCATGAATATTATGCATATAGTCAAATAAGCATGACTTCTTAGTGTGTTGCATATGCATTTCATGTTACAGACCTGCCATGACCGTATGCATTTCATTCCTATTTATATATTTTTTATGACTTACTAAGTATTTGAATATGACTTCCTGGTTTGTAACATTTTTTCAATTAGATTGACAGTTAACCCAATTCATAATTGTTATGTCTTTGTGCAAGTCAGCAAAAATGGATTATAATGAAGTTAATACCAAGGAAATCAGTGGCGGATCTAGGACCCTGGGTCAGTGGGGGCAATTTATTTTAAAAAAATAAAAATTGATAATTATCATTATCATACACATGAAGATAAAGGCGTAAACATTAAAATAATAAAATTTTAATATATATAATCAAATAAATTACATACTTTATAATTGGCCTCTACGTGATTTCATGTTTTGAAATTGTTGAATGATCAGCTCATTGTCAATCTTATTGAACACATCTTTCTCAATATAAGTCACTAGGCAATCATTCATCCATGCATCTCCCATTCGATTACGCAACCTAGTTTTGACAGTTTTCATAGCAGAAAAGGCTCTTTCCACTGTTGCTGTGGCAACAGGCAAAATCAATGCTAACTTCAGAAGACGATAAACTAATGGATAAACAATATGTCTTCTAGTTTCAACCAACTTCTCTGAAAGATCATTGATTCCTTTCAAAGATGCAAATTCAACATTACCTTGCATATCAATGATGTAAGTCTCAAGTTGACTATCAAGCATCACTAATTGAGTTGAAGAA
>PYAF01004326.1:1319160-1357140 GCA_007407185.1 Glycine tomentella | reverse complement strand
ATTTATTTTATTTTACTCTAGTTAAATTGATTTATTAATCATTCCATTAAATCTTAAATTAATTGATATGATATATATTTTAGTTGATTGATGGATTCAAAATATATGTTTAATATATTTTATTGATTAATATTTATATTTATATATTATATTATATATATGTGTGAGTGGATGAGAATTTTATAATATTAGATATGTTTTCACTTTTTTTAATATTTTTCTCATTTTATTGTCTCGACTTTATTTCTCTAGGTTTTGATTTGTATCTTTTTCCTATAAAAATAAAAATTTACCTAGAATTAGCTCTTCTATATATAATCATTATGATCATAGAATTGACATCCTTTTCTATTTCTATTTTCATTTTTTTATGTCATTTGATATGGAGGTTGTCATTGTTGATTGATACGTAGGTATGCCATCGTGGATATTTTTTAAGGTATGATTAGAAAAACATGTCATAGTCTCTAACATGTTAAGTTTATTTTGATCTATTCAAATTGATATTTTTATATATATATTTGTATATTACATAGGAGTATTATTTTCTTTCAACAATCTTAATTTCTTACTTTATTGATAATAGATTGAAGACGTATATGTTGTTGATACAGGATTTGGTGCTTTATTCAGAAATGGAGTAGACAAGTGTATTAATAAGTGCAACTATAGCTTTATGACTATCTTTTATAAGGAGATTCTCATGTACAATAATTGATTTCACTTATATAATATATATATATATATATATATATATATATATATATATATATATATATAACATAACAAACATGTACTTATTCTAAAATGTATTGGATGGAGAATGTCCCTCTCCCATCAGTTTATTTCTTTATTAATTTTGATGTACTAACTTTTGTCATTTCTAAGTAATTATATAATTTGGAATATTTATAATAAAAAAAGGTATATCTCTTGATAAATGTGGTAATTATTTTGACATATCAAGAACTTTCAACTTCCAAATGGTTTGAGATAACACAATATCTAAAACCACGTAAATATCATTTGGAGAATAAGAAATTCTAGGAATAACAAAGTGAGGCAAGTCAACGCAATATTTTTGAGTGTCCTAGAAATGGGGGGGAAAGAATGTGATGATGAGATGGTAAATGGTTACCTGAAGAGGCTATCGAAGGATACGGCAGTGCAAGCGTGTATGGTTTCAGTCGATAGCGGAAGGGAACGGCGGTGCAAGCATGTATGGTTTTAGTCGGAAGGGAACGGTGATGCAAAATGGAAGATATGGTTTCAGTTGACAGCGGCGCAGAATGTTCGAGGGTGGGAACTTTGTTCGAAAGAGAAAACTTATTTAGGGTTTAAGTTGGGGACATTCAAATACGGTTCAAATGAAAACCGTATTTGATTCACTAAAGACAACAACGGTTTCATTAGAAAACCATTTTTGAATTAGTATATACTAAGACGATTCCCTAATAACCGTTGTTGTTATCAAGAAATAAAGACGGGTTAGCCAATAACCGTCGTTGTCAAGTGCACATAATTACAATTATGCCACCGCCTACTCAACAACGACGGTTTTCTAATGACCGATGTTGAACGCGTGTCCTTAAAGGCCTTTTGTGTGGTATTGTTTGGTGCTTTATTCATAAATGGAGTAGACAAGTGTATTAATAAGTGCAACTATAGCTTTGTGAATATCTTTTATTAGGAGATTCTCATGTACAATAATTGATTCCACTTATATAAGAAAGATAAACATAACAAACATGTACTTATTCTAAAATGTATTGGATGGAGAATGTCCCTCTCCCCATCAATTTATTTTCTTTATTAATTTGATGTACTAACTTTTGTCATTTCTAAGTAATTATATAATTTGGAATATTTATAATAAAAAAGGCATATCTCTTGATAAATGTGGTAATTATTTTGACATATCAATCTTGATAAATGCTTATATCATTTTTTACTCACTTATTTTTGCAATATCTTTTTTCTAATTCACACTACTGCAAATGTAGTCTTCTACGACGGTAATTTAAAGACGATTCCATCAAACCCGTCGTCGTAATGTGCGTGATGGCATTTTTGTAATAAATTGCAACTTTTCAAAGTCGGTTCTATAATAATAACCGTAGTCGAATAGGTTAATCAAAGTCAGGTCAGAGGTAAACCATAGTCGTTATGCTGCTAAACTAACACGGTCCACTAAAATCGTATTTGAAATAAACGCTAAACGAACACGGTCCACTAAAACCGTAGTGGAAATGTACAAATTTGTTTTTGAATTCCCAAATTTATAACCCTCTTTTATCTTTGAATTCCCAAATTTATAACCCTAAAATCTCTTTTTTCCTTGCAACCATCGAACCCCGACACCATCGAATTCTCCTTTTACTCCTCTCTCGCAGCCGCCTTCCCCGACTCCTCCATCCGCTCCTTCTTCCCCTCCTTTCGCAGCACGGGTGTCGTGGACGCCTCCGACAGCTCCTGGCCCTGCCCCACTTGGTCCTGGAGGACCTCCTCTGCGGCTACTCCAAACCCTCCGTCATGGACGTGAAGATCGGGTCCCGAACCTGGCACCTGGGAGAGTCCGAGGACTACATCAGCAAGCTCGGGAGCCAAGGCCTTTTTACTCTCATCATTTAGCAGATTTTCAGGTTTTGGGTTCTTCTCATCCCCCCCCCCCCCTTTTTACTCTCGAGCTTGTGCACTTCTCTGACTCTATTGCACGCCATGTGTTTGATTTGGGTCGTCAATTGCATTTCTTGATGATGAATTTATCTTCTTTTCTCTGAGTGGTTGTGGTGTACAAGGAATCGTAGTCTGGGGATTTTGGAAGATAACTTGAAGGCAGATTTTTTTACTAAGCCCCTGTTTGTTTTGGTGTTAGAATATTAACTAATTTGCGTCTTGTGCCATAGGATTCCATGGGTATTATCAAATGGTTATTTATGCTGTTAACTAGTCTTCTCCTTAATGAGCAAATGTAAATGGGATAATGGTTGAATTCTTTATTTCCTAGGTTATTTTGTGTGTGTGTAGTTTAATTTTTAATTTGATTTTTGGTTTCTGTTGGAAAGGATACTGATAAGTTGTTGTATCTTGAAAAATTCACCAACTATGATCTGATTTCAGTTGCAAAGAAGCAGAGTCCATTCTTTTCAGTTGCAACCTTAATTTTCTTATGTTTCATTGCTAGATTATTACTGAATTCAAAGAATAAGGGCTGAATACCGAGTTGTGTTATAAAAACAAAGAAATGGGAGAAACATTCAGCATTGTGCCTACTAGTGCAATAAGGTAATTGTAATAGCCTTGCAGCCATAATACTCTGCCATCTTGCCCTCCTGTTTGAAACAAAATAATTTTTGATTGGTAATTGACTCAGTGGCTGGTTTTGGAGACATAGTTGGTAATTGACAAGTTTTTTTCTATGCGGGTTTGGTGATGTTAAGAATTAGAAGCAAAGAAACCTTTTGCTGTTGCAATTATGGATTACTGTATAATTACCACAAATTGATTTTGACCTTTTTGCATGTGTCTTGTTTCCAGGGCTTGTTGTTCTGGCCAGTGGCAGCTTCTTTGTTGCTTCATAACTTCTGCATTTATCACATTGATGCACAAATGATGAGGTAAATTTAATTTGTTTTTTTCTTCTTTCTCCCTTCTACATTTAATTATTGTTTTTTAAAATTTTGAAAACTTTTTAATTTCTCATTTATATGGAAATGAATTATGGCCTGGCATATTTAAGGTACATATGCTCTTAAAACATTTAGAATTTTTAATTATATATAAATTGTTTTAACAAATAAGTAGTTCTTCAATTGACAATCATGATTCTCAAGTTACACATACATAAATGAGCAAAGTAAGGAAGGAGTGAGGAAGGAAGAGATCGGAAGTTTAAATTTCTTATTAATAAAAAATTAATAATTAATTATTAACACTGACCAACAGAAAAACATAGATGAGCGAATAAATCGTAGAAATTGAATGATAAGAAAAAAATATTTGGAAAAAAAAGGGAAAACATGATAGGGTCATGACTGAGATCTAACTGCCATTCCCTAAGCCACCAATACTGTTCTCTATCTTAAACCTCTCTCCTCATATTCTTGTTTCTATTTCTCAACAAAAGTGTGTTGTGTATCTAGAATTTTTTAATTAATTATATATTTAAGATTTTTTTTCAAGTAGTCAAATTAATAAAGATATAAATTATCTTTTCTTTAAAAAATGAAATTAAGATACAATTTACCTTTTTAAATAAAATTTAGGGTATCATATAGGTTTTATTTCTAATAACATAATATATTTTAAAGATTCAGGTTTTTTTTATATAAAATATTTCAACTCCACTTCAGTTCAAGATGAATAAATTATTAAATTTCATGATAATGTAACCACAACCAAAACAACAAAGATTTCCCCTTAAGTACAGCACTAAATGATGTTGAGTAATATAAATTGAAGCGGGATAAATAATGTAGTAGGAATTAGTTTATTATAGTGAAACTGATGAGGAGGAAACAAAAAAGTGAAAAAACTACAGATAAAAACTTTTTAGTTTTGTCATTGCTGCTTTGCCATGTGGAAATAGCAACTCTCACAGAGCACATGTAATATATAAAATGAGATTAGTATAGGCAATAAAACTCTTGTTATAAGCATTTAATATAATTTCTAGCTTAGTAATGTCAAGTTGTTAATTAATTAACTCACAAATTGATTCAATCTTTTGACTAATCATCTTACCTTCGTCTTGTAAGGCCTATATTTTATATTTCAAATTTATTAATTTTTTGACATTTTTTTTATTGAAATGCATGATTATTTAGGGTTCATTTATTTTAAAGTTTAATAAAATTAACATTAATATACTTAATTTTAAATATGAAAAAGAATTAAAATACTTAATTAATCACAGTTCTTATGTTAATATTTTTTATCATTATAACATTTATGTGAAATATTTATAAGTTTTTTTGATGATTAATTACATGACGTGGTGTATAAAATTAACATGATTGATAACTTTTATGTTAATATCACAGGAGGTGTCGACGTATTTGATTTGATATATCTGTAAGGACAAACTATATAAATTACCTATTTCAACTACGGTTCTAAGCATGATCATTGTAGAATAGGTTTTGTTGGTTTTTTTTTTTAAATTACCTATTTCAACTACGGTTTTAAGCATGACTGTCTTAGATACCACTAATCCATTACGATTGGATGTATAACCGTCTTAGATTTGGCTTTTTTTTTAAAAAAAAAATTACGTAATTCAACTACGGTTTTATAAACAACCGTGGTTGAAATATTTATAACAAAGACAGGTCTTGGACCGTCGTTAATTAGGCTTCTTTTCAACGACACTCAAAATGACGACGGTCGTCGGATCGTCTTTGTAATGCATGCAAAACCGTAGTGGTTTGGAGCGCCTGTAGTAGTGTCAATATATGAAATTTTAAGTTTGATTGTTGATATTGTTTTCTAATTTTTACATTTGCAATTATTTAAACTAAATAATTAATAATATATTAAAATTCAAAATAATATTAAAAAATTACTTACATAAATTATAAAAAGTGAAAAATTTGATACACGTGCAAGACACATACTACTAAGCTAGTTTTAACCTAAAATTTTTAAAAAATATAGAATAGACAACAATTAAAGATGAAAACTTGAAAAAAATATAATTATCTATTTCTTTTATAATAACCCGAATATTAAATCAACCCCATTTGACCACAAAAATTATAAAATCCAAATAAGATAAAATCAATTAATTTGATTTGGATAATAATTTATTCTCACTTCAAATCCAACCAAACCAATTATAATGGATTTGATTTTCGGAATTATATACTTTTAACTGGAATTAACCCAATGAATTCATCAATTATTTCTTAATTTTAGATTAATATATGTTAGACTTTGGTACTTATATTTTTATTTCCTTTTTTCTTTTTCTTTTATGGATTAGAAATCATTGGTGTTTTTCAATCTACTTTATCATAAATTAATTTCTCTCATAATGCGTGACTATTACTTGCCAAAGGTCTTTTTCATTGGTACTGTATTTTCCCTTTGATTAGGTAGTGGAACAACATTATCTATTGAAAAATTTCTAACTTTAGGTCTTTTAAACTTATAAAATTAATTTAATTTTAAAATACAAATAGAATGCTATGTATATTGTGTATCTAAAAAAATCATTTTTGAAAGGTTAATTTGCAAATACATCTATTCCATTTCAGGTCTTATTTTTCTCTTCAACCTTTTTGCATTAGTATTATATGCAGTAGTATTACAAATTAATGCTATCTAATTTTCAAATTATATTTAAACTAATTATTTTAGCTTAAAAATACATCATTTTAAAATATGTATAATAATAACTTATTTTAATTATTATATATATCAAAATTTTAAAATATGAATGAAAATTAACATAGCCCGTGCGAATGGACGGGTATTATGCTAGTTAATATAAAAGGTCTTTCTTCTAAGCATAATAGATTGGTCAACCAACAAGTTTCCTTTACATTTGGTCATGTAGGGGCACCTATCAATCAAATAACTACTGCTTTAATGAGTTTCGCTTAGCCATTAATAATTCATCCCATCGAAAACTTTACTTAGCTTTAAGTCCTATTTGCATTCATTTGATGAGTTGTTATCATCTCCTGATGAAGTATGATAAATAAAAACATCTCCTGAAGTATAATTAATTATTATCTTACTAAAACTTCATACTACCTAATTATTTACTTCATAAATAATTTTAAGTTATCGGAAATCTTCTTGCAGACTCACGTAACTAAATAAATAAAAAATGAAAGGATTTTCTATTTCGGAAATACTAAATATATTCATTTTTTTATTTAATACTGTAGTTATTACTTTTTAGAGTATGCAAGAGGATATAGTAGAAAGACATTATTCTTATTTCAAAGCAGCAAATCTAGATCACTTGATTTTTTATTTATTTAGTCAAATACAAACATAAAATAACAACAACTAGGATCGGCTAGATAGTAGTGAAGAGATTTGGATAGTATATCTGAAGTGTTATATTCAAACCTCAATATATTGCTATAACGAACATAAAATACTTGGTTTAACGGGTAAACGTGAACTCTCTGTCTTCTGGATATAGCACATCACTGTCAAACTTCCTATTTAAATGGAACACATCAAAGCTTGACATTGCCAACTTTGAAGATGCTCTACGACAACATCATTGCTTAGACCACAAGTAAGGGAAAATTAAGCCCATTTTGCCATTAGGGACATGCCACCAGCACCCAAAAACACAGCTACGTAAGATTTTAATTGAAGCCTAATGCTACCCTGCAACCTTGGGCTCATGAAGTCAGCAGAGAGAAGGTCAACCAAAGCCATGTAGATTAAAAGACCAGCAGATGATGCATTAAGCAAACCCACGGTGATTAGTGCACTTGGGCTGTTCTCTTTGTAGGTCGTGGACATTGCAATTCCTAAGGCAATTCCAAATGGGGTTGTGACGGAGAAAAAGACCACCATGATGAGCTTCTTTAAAAACTTGTACTCGGCCTATTAAAAAAATTAAAGGGTTAATTAATTTTAGAGAGAGAGAGAGAAAAATATTATAAATTATCGTGTATAATAAATTTGTTAAGTATTTCATAAAATCATACCAGTAATAATTCATAATTATTCACAATTAAATAATAATGTACTTTATACTCATGATGATTAAACTATTATTTTTAACCGCATAATAATGTGAAACTTAAAGGAGGTGGGAAATGATGTGCTTTATTACCTGTAGAATGCACCCACCAAGACCCATTCCTTCAAACATTTGATGGAAGCACATGGCGGCTATAAGACCTCTTATTGAACACGTGTTATTTGAGGCTCCCATGCCAAGTCCTATCACCACTGAATGAACAATAATTCCAAGTTCTAATACCTGCATGTCCAACATCATCAATTTGCTTAGAATATTAAATTATCCACGAAAACTTAACCGTCACACGTTTCATGTTAAAACAGAGGCATTTGGGAGAAATTATTACATGATTTAAGGTTATTATAGTTTCAAGTTTCAACTGATTTTTGTGTAAGATATAATTAATTTTTAAAAAGTAAAAGTTTTGATTATATGTCATGAAAAAATTAGTCAAGTCATGATAATCTAAGAGCATATAATAATTTCTACATGTGTGAGGGTGTTAGAGATTTAAAAGTTGAAAATTCACAATAGCCGTTAAAGAAGGAAGCGTGTAAGGGCGTGATAATCTAGTAATTGGATGTGGCAATGTAAATTTTTTTTTTAAAAAAAATCATCTTTTAAGTCCTTAAATTTTGTAGAAATTCTAATTTTAGTTCTTGAATTTTTTTTTTTATTGATCAGCATTCTTTAACTTTTTTCCGTCCCTTAGCTTTTTTTAATACTTTTTTTAATCCTTGATGGAAAAAAATTAAGAGACTAAAATCAATCAAAATTTTGGAGTAAAAATATAATAAAACCATTTTAAAATATTAGAAAAATATTTAAAATTAATCGTTGGCCGATTAAAAAGATTTAAAAAATTATTATAATTCCAACACTTTCATGTAACATCTAATCAAATTTTATTTATCCTTGAATAAATGATCAATTTAGTTCTTAAAATTATATATTATTGTCACATAATCTATAAGACTAAAAAGTCTCAAATAAAACCCTAAAATCTATATTATTATTATTATCACTTCAATCCATGGACTAAAGATCAAAATGAAAAAAAAAATAGTTAATTTTAGAGACTTAAATAAAAATCTAGACCTAAAAGATGTTAGAGATTAGTATAACAATAAAATATAATTTCATGGAATAAATTAATTACTTACTCTTAATTGTTTCACATCAATTAAAAAACTAGACCACTTGATGTTATATGGAGATTGATGGGAGCCATGGTTTGATTGTGATTCGACACTACTTACCATAAAATATTTTTTGTGCATAGACCCCCACAATTAATGTTGGGAGAAACAGTACACTAGTCGGTAACGAAAATGTATTTAATTTGCAAGAGTCAAACAGTATCTTACCATGGCAACAACACGATAACGTAGAAGCTGTGCTTCTTTGCCCTCAATCTTGGTCTCATGAGCATGGTGGTGGCCATGGAAATGCCCCAAGTTAACAGCACCCATCTCCAATTGGTCCCCACCACCTGCATAGTTGCTCTCACCAGGAACAACCTCAGCAGTCCTACACTTCTTGGTGTAAATACTAGTGGCCAAGGAGTCCACCATCATCGTGATTATGGCGGAGAACATAGCGACGAGACCCGAAAATGGAAACTCGTGCCACGGCTTCTCCTTCAAGCAATCCGACCAAAGCATGTCGAAGGAATCCGGGAGCACGTGCACGAACCCCGTGCCGAGGATGATGCCGGCTGCGAAGCACTTCACTATTATGAAGAGGTCGTTTTCCGGGCTTAGGGCAGGGACCGAACGTGTCACTAGGGGTAGGGTTATGCCAATTATGCTTGAGGCTAAGATGGTGAATATCGCTATGATTTTTAGAGGTAGGGCTTTCTTTTTGTTGTTGCAACTGTTTTTGAATTCGGCTTCACAATCAGCCGTGGCTTGGGGTGTGAGGAGAGTGAAGATAATGAAGAAAAAAAAGATAATTTTGAATAAGGTTAGTGAAGTGGCCATTGTTGTAGTTGTGTCTTTCACAGACTAAAGGACACTTCTCACTTGTACTTGTACTTTGCTTTAGATAGAGGTTCTTTATATAGACGTTACAATTGCCTTATTTTCATTCAAGAATTTAATAGTGGGCAAACTATTATTTTAGTCCTGAAATTATAGAGCATTGTTACATAAGTGTCTAAAAGTAAGAAATTCAAAGCAACTCTATATGCAATCATCTTAGTTCCTTATCTTAATTACTTGTTGTTGCTTTAGTATCCGATAATAGGGATGTATCGGGTTTTAGTTAAATCCATAATTTAATTCGATTAAAATTTAACAGGTCAAGTTGTTATGGATTTGTGTAATTTTTTTATAGACTCAATCCAAATCAACTCGATCATAAAAGAGTTAGGTTAATTAGGTGAATATTTATAAAATATTTTTTATTTTGTATTTTTTAAACAATAATTTGTTTTTAACTAAAATTTATAAATATATAATGATTAAATGCATTCAAAATAGTTTAAATTGTGATAATATTTAACTAATAGAATTAATGATTTCAATGTTAATACGATATTTTTATTTTAGATCGAAATAAAGTATTATATTAGCATGAAAAAATATAAACAAAATCAAGACAAAGATAAAAAGTAACAACTTAAAAAAGAAAAAAAAATCATAGATGATTTAATTTAATAATTTTAATAAAATAGGTGAATTAAAAATTAATATATTTTGTATTTAATAATAAATTTAATTATATGGTATGAGTTGAGTTAAGAAATTTATTATCCAACTTATTTATGATCGGATCTTAATTAAAATGAATCAACTCAAGCACTTAAAAAAAATCCAACTTATAATATAATTAAATTGGATTGATTCACTAGTAAATCTAGACTCATGAACAATCCTACCATAAAGCACGCTAATATTATTTTAAAAAATTACGCATTAAAAGTTTGAGTATTATTCTTACTATCTTGAAATTATACATATCATGAATAATAATTGTTTCACAGTGTAAAAAACTTTATATGCATAGCAATTAAATTCTTATTATTTAAGTCCATCAATATTTTAAACGTTGAAATAACAAATTACATTTTCAAGATTTTTTTTAATTTTATTACTTCTGAGAATTAAAGTGTCACACTGTAAAGGACAAATTTGGGAATTCGCCCAATTAATACCAGTAAACAAGTACACACACATGATAAATTATTCCACGATGGATGCATAACACACATGATAAATTATTCCACGATGGATGCATAACACCAACTAATAATGTGACTGCACGACAGTTTTAATCATAAGAAGGATTAATATTATTAGTACATATTTAACCGTACGAAAATGGGTACTACGGCAAGGATCACCAATTAATTCCAATAGGATGATGAAAATAATTTTATATATAGAAATGGGTAGGGAGAAGTCAATGCATATCACATAGACAGAGCCAAGTGCAAATAATTTACGTTTAGTTTGCATAAAATGAACAAAGAATTGAAGGGTTCATGGATCATGCTCTGTCAAAGTCGTCTTTGAATTTATTTATTTTTATAATCTATGCCTTTGGTTTAAAAATTGTGATTAAAACAAGAAGTAAACTCACTGACGTACGTGCGGCCCTTATCAACACGCATAAAATATATAAATTGAACACTTCATGCTGTTTGTGATGAGTCCATGGAAAGTGGTACGGCATAGGCATGGCAACTTGACCCGTATCTGTGGGCATCTGTCTGAACCCATTCCGATGTTAACGGGAAAAAATCGAGTTGACCGATTTCGGATTCGGGTTCGGTTTTTTCTCGTCTATTGAATTCAGGGGCGGGGGCGATTTTGGTAATGCTGATAACCGTCCCGCCCCCGACAGGGGCGATTTTAATAGCAATTTTTAAGTGTTCGGGAGCGGGACGGGATGGGGAAAACCAACCCCCGTCGGGGGTGGGGGCAATTTTTTTAGCCCCATCAGTTTTCGGGGGCGGGGGCAGGGGTGGTTTTGAGGAACGGGGGTAGGAGTGGTATAAGTAAAAACCGCCCTCGACCCGTCCCGTTGCCATGCCTAGTACGGTACAGATCTCTCTGCCTTGTCGATTGCGAAGAGCTCTTTGTGGTCGTGTGTGTAACAGGATGAATTTATTTAATGGAAATAAAAACAAAATTTGCATGGCCTTTGTTCTGATGAATTTAAGTTTTATAGCTATTCGTAGTGTAAAGTAATTTCATATTTTCATTTAATTATAAATCATGACTTTAAGATATTTATGGTGAAAATTAACAAATTTATTATATGATTGATTGTGATTAAATTGGATGACTTACAAAATTAGTTATTTTAGATTATCATCAGTACATAGCCTATGTTTTCAATTAATTTATCTTATTAGCTTACAATACTTAAAACTAGATTTTAAACCCTTGCAGAGAAAAAGTCTATATGATTTCTATATGAAAAACAACTCGAAATCTAACGAAATCTAATGTGTAAATATATCATGTAAAAACTAAAACAATGAACATTGTCATATTTGGGAGTAATTTATTGATTTAACCTTAAGAATAAAGTAAATAGATTGAAAACAAATATTTGTGGACCCAACTCTATAAAGAAATATGCAAAGTAAATATATAAAAAAAAAACTCAATAAATGTTGGAGGTAAGGAGGTTTGCGAGAAAAGAATTTAGTGTTGGGTGCTTGAAGTATTACACCAAGAGGCATCAGATTTGGAATGTTCAACAGTGTTATCTCCAACTTAGGAAAAATCCTAGTAATATAACAAGCTATTGGACTCCAATCCATATAGGCTCATATAACTATACAATAACTTATTGGGCTTGTATGTGAAAATATTAATATTTAATATATATATATATATATATATATATTAATTATATTCAACAATCTCCTCTTATGTTCACCATACAGTACAATCCAATAAGGTAGTCAGTGTAATGTTCAAACAAACATGAATCATCCACATTCAGTCCAAGACAATCAACTCGGATCGGTCAAAGAGTTTTAATAATAAAATATTAAACCCAAACAACATTTGCAATCAAACTAAGTGAATCATCATTCTCATGAATCTGTTCTGAGATCAATTTAACAATATAAATACCAAGAGTGTTAGATTAAATCTAAACTCATCCAAATCTCAACATCTCAAAATCAGTTCACAACCAACATATGCATAATAGTCAAGTATAAGTAGGTCAGTCAAAATAGTCTAAGGCCTTACAAATATAAGAAATAAGCATAATAATCATAATGTTCACTTGATAGAAATAACAAAATGTAAGTCTCAAGTAAATGAACTCCAACATAATTAGCAATAATAGGTGAACTGTCAAGTTCCCTACAACTCTAAATGATGGATTCATATATCAAGTCGGTTGTCCTCCTAAGGATCCAACTTCTTAAGCTCTCCTTCATCTCTACCATCCTCTGTAGAATGTCAAATATGAATTTCATATTATCATGAATTCAATCATTTGAATAAACTACTAAAAATGTCTAATTCTACTATAAGAACTTAGCATCATATCATCAGACAGAGAATAATACCAATGTCATAAAGCATCATAATATCATGTTCATAAGCATCAAGCCAATTTCATAAATTATGAACAATGCCTAAATAGTTTAAGTTATAAAGAGTCATCAACCTAAGTTTATTTTAAGAGAGTAACAATTGTCCCGTTTCACAGAATAAGACTAATAGTCACATCACTTACAATAACCTAGTCTTGTAATGTCAAGTTTCAATTAAGAACAAGACCAATAGGCTTCTTATATAATCAACTATTTATATGTTTCAATTTGGAATGTCACAGTTATTAATTCCTTAAAGTCAAATAATCTAACATCAAGTTTGGAATGAGATCATTTAACCAAAAGGATAGGCCAACCTGGTAGGATTGTATCATCAAGTTTGGAATGACACAAGCTTCCCATATAGAACTTTGAATTGGATTAAAAATCATCTCATCAATTTTGGAATGAGATAACTCACCCTTTTCAAAATAGTTAGCAACTACGATCACCGATGAAACATATAAATTGTACTTATCATTTAGCCAACAAAAGAAGATTCGATAATTCAAATCACACAATTTAAGGTAAATAAATGATAATTAAGACTTGTCTACATAGTCTTTAACCCCATTTCCCCCACTGTTTTGAATAATCGATCTTTAGGTAAACCTTTTGTGAGAGCATCGGCCATGTTATCCTTCGATCTCACATCAACCAAAGTGATAACTTCTTGTTCTTTCAGATAATTCAACAACGCATGTCTCAGTCTCACATGTCTTCTCTTTGAATTAAAGGGAGCATTCTTTACGACTTGGACCGCTGCTTGATTATCACAAAATAAACTTAAAGAATTAATCTTTAGTTTAGTCAAAGGAATATCCATAATCAGATTCTTTATCCACTCTGCCTCTTCACCAGCTGAGGCTAAAGCAAAAAATTTTGATTCCTTTGATGACAACACAATACAAGTCTATCTTTTGGATTTCCAAGTAACAGCAGCTCCACCCAGAGTGAATACATATCCACTGGTGGATTTACTATTTCCAATTTCTGAATACCATGAGGCATCAGAACATCCATCCATAGTTGAAGGATAACCAGAATAACATAGAGCATAATCTTCAGTACCTTTAAGGTATCTCATCAGCCTACTGAGGGCATCCTAATGCTCTTTATCAGGATTACTAGTGAAACGACTCAACATGCCAACTTCAAAGGCTATGTCAGGTCTAGTGCAACTCATAGCATACATGAGACTACCTATCAGTTTTGAGTACTTTAACTGATCCACACTAATCCCTTCATTAGGACTCGATCTTTTGTTATAATCATATGGTGTCTCACTCGGTTTACACTCACTGTATCCCCAGGTAGAAAGTAGCTACTCAATATAATGAGTTTGGCTAAGGGAGATAACTTTTCTTTCAAAGCTTACTTTCATACCGAGAATGGTATTAGCTATACCAAGATCTTTAATGTCAAAATCTCTAGATAAAGTGATTTTCACATCACTCACTATAGAATGATCGGAGTCAAGAATTAACATGTCATCAACATACAAGCATATGATGACTATCTTATTTGACATGAAACAATAGTAAAGGAATTTATCTGAATACTGGACTGAAAACAATAGCTCTTTACCACCTTGTCAAACTTAAAATGCCACATCTTAGGTGCTTGTTTAAGACCATACAAAGATTTGTTCAATTTACAAAGTTTTTCCTCAAGGCCTTTCATGACATACCCTTCAAGTTGTTCTATGTAGATTTTTTTATTTAAATCTCCATTTAAGAAAGTTGTCTTTACATCCATTTGATGCACTACAAAGTGTTCAATACAGGTCAAAGCAAGAAGAATTCTTGTAGTTGACAGATGACATATAGGTGAATAAACGTCAAAAAAGTCTATTCCACTCTATTGTTTAAAGCCTTTAGCTACTAGACGTGCTTTATATCTAGCTATTGATCTGTCACTATTCAGTTTTTTCTTTAATATCCACTTACAGCCTATAGCCTTAGCCCCTTTTGGCAAATTGACTAGCTGCCAAGTGTGATTCTATATCAAAGAACTCATTTCATCATCTATGGCTTCTGCCCACAGTAAGGATTCCCTAGATCTCATTACTTCTTGATAGGAGAATGGATCACCCTCTATATGGTAAGTGACAAAGTCTTCACCAAAAATTTTAGAAACTTTATCTCTTGTAGATTTTCTACCTGGGATTGGTTCAATAGTCAGTTGTGTAAGATTAGTGTCAGAAGGACAAGTTATAGATTCTACAAGAGATTCTGAAATCATATTTGTAGATCCAAAAACCTTCAAGTCAAGATTGCTAACAAACTTGTATTCAGAATTCTACATCTCTAGATTCTATCATTGTATTAGTAGATAGATCCAAAAATCTATTTGCAGCACTATCTTTTGCACTACCTAGATATACACAAGTAGTTGTTCTGGGTCCCACCTTAGGCCTTTTAGGATGTTGTATCCTTACATAGGCACCACAACCCCAAGTTTGAAGGGTATCATATCTACAAGGACGTTTGTGCCATATCTCATAAGGTGTCTTAGACAATCTAGAGTGCGACAACCTGTTTAAGATGTGATTAGTAGTTAAAACAGCTTCTTCCCAATAGGAGGAAGGCATGCCAGTTGTAAGTAACATAGAATTTAGCGTGTCAATTAAAATTCTATTCTTACGCTCTGCAACACCATTTGATTGGGGTGAGTAAGGAGCAGTGGTTTCAAGTATTATGCCTTCCAAAGCACAAAATTCCTTGAACCCAGTCATTGTATATTCTCCTCCTCTATCACTCCTAAACCTCTTAATTTTCAAATTAAGTTTACTTTCAACTCTAGATTTAAAAATCTTACACTTTTCAAAAGTCTCATCTTTCGATTTCAAATAAACATGACAATATCTAGAGAAATCCTCTATGAAAGTGATTAAGTACTTCCGACCCCCTCTGGTGGCATAGTTTTTAAAGTCACAAAGATCAGAATGTATAAGCTCTAGAAGTGTTGTGCTTTTAGAAACTGACTTAAAAGGTTTTCTAGTGATCTTAGTCTGTGCACACACTTCACATTTGTCAAATCGAATATAAGTATCTAATGGAATGTTATGAGTTTTAGATAAATGTTGCATTTCCTATAGTTCACATGTCCAAGTCTATTATGTAATAATTTTGGATCAATCAAAGTAGAACTAACATGGTTTATGCTATCAGTATCTAAACTCAATCTATACATGTCATTGATCATAAATGCACAACCGAAGTAGCATGAGTTAACAGATAAAGTTACTCTACCATTCATAGTTGAAAAAGACATACCAGCTTTATCAAGTAAACTCATAGATATTAAATTCTTTTTAAGTAAAGGTACTACTTTAACATGTTTAAAAGTTAGTAACTTACATGAAGAAAACACCAAATTAACAATTCTAGCATGAGTCACCTCTGCCTCACCACCATTACAACTTTCCACGGTGTTTTTCACTTCTATGACCTCTGTGAGTAAATTCCCATCATTTTTCGCATGACATGTAGCACCACTATCCAACCACCACTCAGAAGAGACACTGGCCTTTCCATTATTCATCATTCCAATGAAAGCTTGAGGCTCAGGTTCACTAATTAGCATATTAGCCTCATTTTGTGGTATGTTGTTCTTTAACATCTTTGGTAGGTTACACTTTACTGCCCAATGACCCCACCTTCCATAGTTATGGCACTTGCCCTTCTTTTTCTTCTTGAAAACAGTCTTTTTGGCCTCTAACTATGAAGAGGATTCACCTTTTGGTGGCTTGAACTTTTTCTGATATTTATAGGAATGTGAAACTAAGTTGGCAACTGACTTTTGTTGTCCTACTTGTTCCAAACTCTTCGTACAAATGTTTTGATCTTCAATATGAATGTACCTTTTTAATTCATCCAGCCTCATCTGTTCTTTTAGTCTGTGCATGTCAGTCTTAAAAGAATTCCATTCAGCAGGTAGCTTACTCAACACAAGATCAACAAAGAGATTATCAGACAAATCAGAATTGTCCTCTTTTAGCTTGTTCCTCATATTCTCAAGTTTAATTAATTGAGAAGTGATGCTTGAGTTCATATTGAACTTAAAGTCAAATAACTTCTCTGCTAGAGGAGTCTTAGAAAGCCTCTCTTGTTTTTGAAATTAACTGTTTAAGTGATCTCATATCTCCTTTACAGTCTTATACTCATTATAAGTCATAACTAAATGAGGATTTAAAGAGTTTAACAAGTAATCTCTACAAAAATCTTCATCTTTAATCCATTGATATTCATCCACATTTTCAACAGTAGACGCAAAATCACTTAATACAGTATAGAATATATCACGTTCCTTCATGCCAAACTGAACATGAAATTTCCAACCATGAAATTCAGTGACATCAAAGGATTTCAGCTTTATGATATCATAAGAGTTATGTTTTGCCATTTTAATCAAAGTAAAAGAGTTAGAAAGAGTGCACCTTAAAATCCTCCAAAGTATATCAAACCTTCTAACTTCTCAAAATAGCACTGTAGAGGTGAAATTTGACCCCAAAAATGAGTCCGGAATGCCCAAAAACCTTCGGAACAATGATTTTTGGTTGCTGGAGCCTTGCTGAAAAATTGCCGGAAAAGTTCGCCAAAGAAGAAAAATAAGTCGTCGGAGAGTTCGCCGGAGAAGACGAAGTTGCCGGAAAGATGAACCAGTTGACAGAAAACTGCAGACACTTTCAATAGCTATAGCTCCTTCGTTTGACCTCCGTTTTTCGCAAATGACCACTCAAAACGATCGTCTCAACGAGTAGAACAAAACCCACAAGGTTTAAATTCTCAAAATCGACTGAAATTTCCAGGATCTGGCCTCAAAATTTATGGCTACAAAGTTTTCAATCTCAGATCCCGGTCAATCCTTCCGTCGAAACACGAAAGTGATCACACCTTGAGTTTCTCTCAATGAGATCTTCGAAACAATACCTTACTCGCTCAAATCCGATACACAAAGCTAATACTTCAAGATTGTTGGAGGTAAGGAGGTTTGAGAGAGAAGGGTTTAGTGTTGCGTACTTGAAGTATTACACCAAGAAGTATCAGATTTGGAATACTCAACAGTGTTATCTCCAGCTTAGGAAAAATCCTAGTAATATAGCAAACTATTGGACTTTAACCCATATGGGCCAATATAACTATACAATAACCTATTGGACATTTATGTAAACATATTAATATTTAATATATATATATATATATATTAAATATATTCAACAATAAATACATTATTGAGTTTTGTTTGAATATTGATTAATAAAGTTATAGATCTTCATAAATTTAATATGGCACCAAAATATTTGTAATTTTTTCTCATTTGAACATTTTTTTTATCTCTCATATTTTAAAATAATTATTTGAGACAGAAAATATTTGAACTGATCAAGTTGCAGAAGTGATTTGATATTACTATGCTCCTTCAGCATAATTAAAAGGATAATGATACAAAGCACTCCAATATTATAAATATCCATTTGATACTCTTCATTTTTCTTTATTTCTATATTCTTCTTATATTGATTATATTACTTATCACATCTATTATTTCTTTCTCTTTTTGAAGTATAGAGGAAAAATAAGGTATACACAAACATTATTCTAATTCAACCGATAGGGATGGACGTAACAATAAGCTGTAGACTTAAGTAGTTAAGTTAACCAAAAGTCAACCATATTAATACAAACACCAAATTTGTGCAATCAGTTATGAAGTTCAGCCATAGACCCATGATAGATTCCATATTCTTATCTATAATGTATGGAACAATACCTACTATTAGCAAAGACCTTCTAGTTTGTAATTTGAATGATTACAATCCTAACCAGACAATATTTTTAAATTTGAATTATTTTTCTTTCTTTCTAATTTAATGTATACAAACTTCTTTAATTGGCGAACATTTGTGCAAAGTTGAAATTTTAAGATAAACATATAATTTATTCTTTGTGTATATAATATATTCTTAATTTAGTCTCTATACATGTAAATGTTATTGCTTTAGTCTGTAGCTACGACCATTAACCTCCTTATGTATTTTTAGTTTGGTCTCAATACATATAGTGTATTCTTAGCTTAGTTTTTTTTGTTGCTATATTGGAGGTCAAAAAGGTTATTCTTAATTTGGTCCTTATACATATAGTGCATTCTTAATTTAATATCTATGATTAGAAACCAAATAAAGAATGAGTTATACCTATAGGAGTCAAATTAAGAATGTTTTACAGGAACCAAATTAAAAATGTATAAGAGAGATCATGGTTAACATATGACAGCAAGAACCAAATAGGTAATGTTTGCATTAGAGAGACCAAATTAATAAGTTTTTAGTGTAGGGACTAAATTCACAACTTGTAACACGTAAAAGTACTAAATCATAAATTTTAATTGAGTCCAAATCCATAATCGTTAATCTACAAAATTACTAACCAATTAAAATTGATCTAGTGATAAAAGGCGTGAATAATTCATATAAATAAAGTCATAAATTTTAACCTTGTTTTTTTTTTTATAAAAAAACCAAAGAGGTTGTATCAAACACAACAAGTTATAAGTCTGAGTGGTTAAAAGTTTAATATCTTTAACCAAAGTTTCGATTTTGAGTATTGTATATGAAAAAACATGATTGAAAGGAGAGATTTCATTAAAGATAATCAGTCAGATTTTTCGACGGAGATTAGTCATCAACAAAATTGATAGATTTTTTACACCAATGACAAAAAAATGACACAATAAGAAATATATTTAAAAAAATATTAAGCAGTAAAGTTATTGCCATGGTAAGTTTTTATGATTTTTTTTTCACTAAATAGTTTCTAAAATCACCCAACTTTAATTTTAATCAAAGCAAGATACTTCAGTTTCCGGTTCAGATCAGACGCCTCGATGGGTATCGATTTTAAGAATTTATATGCAACGAGAAACGGTGGATCAGAAAAGTGTGTGCTATAAAGTAACATTTTTAAAATCAAGATATAAATAAATCATTCATTTATTATTCATAGATAAAATAAAAACATACTCAAATAGGAGGAAAAGGAAAGAGACTAGAGTATTCATTTGCACCTGATTAATCTTGAAACATGAATGTTACGTTAGAAGCCATGTGTAATGATGAACTTGGTGGGTTTCCTGAACTGGCTCTAGTTGCTTCTTCCTTTCTTAATTTGGTAGCTGGTTGAGGCAGATAAAAATAGAGAATGGAAGTAACGTGCTTCCATGCACTGCCACTGTATAGCTGGCACCATAACAATAGTTGATAAACTTGTTTAATTTCACTCCTAATTACTTATTAATGGGGGGACAGAACATAAATCCTTCTTTTAAATATTGATTGCTTTTAATTAATGGGTTGAAAGAGTGATACAATTATTCTCATTAAATTTTATTTTTCCCTTTTCTCCATGGCAGTTGGTACTTGGGAAATTATGTGCCATTTGGCGGTTGATTGATATTTCTCTTTAACTCGAGATCTAAGAATCAATTTCCTATATACAAATTTTGATGTCATATAATGATGTAATTGGTTAGGATATAATTTCTGTTAAATTATTTTTCCTTTAATTTATTATTTAGGTTTAATTTGGTTCTTTAGTTGTTTTTTAATTCAATTTGATAATTAATTTTTAAAATTGATTTTCCAATTTTTTGTTTAATTTATTCCTCTAATTTTTAAAATTGGTTATTTTTTAAAAAATATATATGTATTTTATGACAGTTCAAAATTACTTAATAGTGAGTTTGAACCGTAACAAAATGTGATTTCTTACCATTTAGGTCAAAAGATCAAATTAAATCAATTTAAAAAGTTAGAGGAGAAAATTAAACCTAAAAAAATTAAAAGACTAAATTAAATATAAAAAATAAATTAAAGTAATAAAAAAATAATTTAAACGATTTAAGCTGTTGTTGTTAAAGTTATATGAATTTCTAATAGTGCACTCTAACAACATTGCATATGTTATATATACGCCACTAGAACACATCATTTTTTTCTGCAAATTATTTGAAGTCATTTGAATTGCGCTAACCATAGGAATAAGGAACAACGAAAATGTGAGGGTGAAGTAGACCTCTCTAATCTTCCCTTTTGATTTTTGCGTTATATGGGGAGGTGGTAAAACAGGTTAAATTTACTGAATCAATCTACCAAAACAATCAATCAGATAAGATTGATAACTCAATTTATCAACTCGCCTTAACCCACACATATATATAATAAATAAATTGATATTTTTTAATATTTTCCTATTTTTTTGATCAACTTGTCAACCTACCATTTTATCTTTTCGTAGTTTGACTTGCTGTGTCTTACTTAAGGTTAGTTAAAACTAGCTAGTCAAAATAAATTAATCTGTCTTATTACCCCTAACTTTACACATTCTCAAGTTTTAAAGTTCTATTTTTGACTTCACGCACTCGATGATCCTCAATGTTGACATTAATGTTTTTTATTTTTTACTATTCACATTTCTAAACTATTGTACTGATAAGATGTGTGGTTTAGGATTTAGGATCTAAACCATCGGGTACATAAATCAATTAATTGATGTATGATTCTTTTAACTCAACAAATAATCTCAAAGTTTAAGTCTTGGGTATATAGTTACATTAATTACTCAAAGGAATAATTTTGTTATTCATTGTCTCTTGTAAAAAATATTTGCAGTATTTTCTAAAAAGATATTAGCTTTGGTCTTATATATAATAAATAATTACTTAATTCATCAAAATCAGTAAAAGTAGTTAGGTTAGTTAGTTTGTCATAAATTTTAATTTTATTTCAATACTATCCATAATATTAAACAATTTAAGAATGATTATTTTTCAAAAGATAATTTCAACCAATAAGTGTGCCTTATCTTGTTAATAGTTCAATAATTAGGGGTAAAGAGAATAATCATTAGGGGTAAAAATAAAATTTAACACTATGAGAAAGTAGTCATATGTATCTTAGGATCAATAACATATTATCTTTTGTTCAGAGATAATACATAATATGTGCGGTTTATAAAATTAAATTAAATGAGATAATATATGAATTTATTTCTTATCTCAAAGTTACCTATTGGTTCAAATTTTATGGTCAATGAGATAAATCCATTGATGAGTGATATGTAAATTTTTTTTTCTAATAGTTTCTAACTCTTAAAGCATATTTTTATCCTAATCAATTGTTGAGATGTAACTAATCTAAATATTTGTTAACAAGAAAAGAAAGCATTGTTTTTTTATTCTTGAGACTAAAAAGTTTTAAAAAATAAAGTTCAAGTCCACATACAGGCCCACGCTAGTTCATCAACGATGTTTTGGGTTATTATAGTTTATTAAACTCATTGGGTTGGTTTATTGCTATTTGTACTTATAGAGTCTGGCAAGACTATTGCTAAGACTAAGACCATTTGACTTTTAGTATGTTTGTTTTAGTCCAACAATCACAAGTATATATAAACTTATAGTGTTTTTTTTTAAATTAAAAATCAAACATTTATCTCAAATAAAAAATCCCATAATTATGTTCAAAAGTCAACACTAATCTAAAGTGAATTTTAGGATTATATTTCACGTTGAATTCAACTTATAAGTCAAGTGTAACTTAATCATGATGTAGTAATTGAACTATCGTCCAGATCATCTCCCAGAGGAATAAAGGAGAGATTTCATGTAATTAGTTAACTAAGAATTAGGATTTTGTATTTTTGTTTATGATTGTCACGAAATAAATAATATAAAATAAATTACAATCAAAATTAAATGACAATATAATACTTAAGTAAAGATAAAAAATATTAGACTTGGATGGTGACGTTGATCTTGATGAATGAATGTCTACGTTTGGACTTGAAATTCGCTCGATCCATGGTAACTTCACAATTCTCTATTTATCTCTCTTGCGCATCCCCAATTCACTAATGTATTATACCTCAGCTCTCACATGTTCACAGATTCTAAACTACTTGTCTGATACCTAATCCTATGGACATACCGACACAAGCAATCAACATTAATGGTCGAGAATTAGCAAGGCTTAACCAAGATTATTCCACCCCTAGAGATAATCCAATTAAGTACTTGATTCTGTTCAGGTTTCAGCAAGGCTCACTAAAGCACAAGTCAATTCCTGAATTCATCTATAAGATGATCAATCAAAGAAAAGCATTAAATATGAAAAATAATAAAGAACTTAAGATGAAGTATTGAATTGATAGAATTAAAACGAAACACGGTTCATCCTTTCCTCTCCTAGGTGAAAGGAATTGCACTCATAAAAATAATACAATGAAACCTAGAGTATCTAATGGAATAATGAGGCGCCTATTAGGTGAAAGTTTAAAATATAATTCTAAGAACTGCTTGTAACTTCTACCCGTTACAATGAATGCCTAGCTTCATATTTGTAGAATTGTAGCTAGGTTTAATTAAGGAAATAATCACAAGAAATTGTAAACAAATAATATCTAATTAATTCAAGTAATTATCTTCTTCTTCAACTAATTTATCCTCGAAAAATATCTTGCTCTTGATTCTCCTTGCTTTTATCTTTAATTTCCGTAATTTCTCCTTCCATAACTTTTTGTTGATTTTGGGCCTTTGGAGCTCTTGCCGGAATTACATATATTTTTTCTGAAAAACTATCAAAAATTCATTAAAAAAAATAACTAAAACATAAAATTCTGCCTAAGACGAAGTAAAATTTTAATTTGAGGCTAATTTGATTCAAAACGAGGCCTAAAGTTAACTAAAATGTCAGATAAACTTCACAAAAATGCATATGAAATTTGGTAAATTTAACGTTTATCAGTGAACTTATGACAAATTGTAGAAACAAAAAATTGGAATGCATTAGTAAAGGAAGGTTCTTAAAATTATAGACAAGTTGTTATCTCTGTTTAAGAAATTTTCTAAGTTATAAGTTAATCAAAATTTCGATGACTAAGATTTCAACTAAATTAAAGTGACATTGTTTCTATCGAAATCTTGTCTTTCAATAAAATACAGTTTCTCGACAAAATTATTATGCACAAGGAAGAATAGTGCACTTGGACGAGGAGTTTGAATTCAAGTTCAAGAGAAAAGTTACAACGATTGGCGAAAAGGGATACACGAAGACATTAGACGTCGTTAGATCTAAGTAATTAGGAACTTGTTGTACAGGTGTCAAAAACCTATCATTCGACCATTAGTGGTAAAAGTCTATAATTAAAAACCCTCGACAACCATTTTTGTTGGAATGAATCCCTACCACTCAAATCCTCAATACCAACAACGCCATACTCGAAAATGGTTCTCAGTTCAAAGATTGCAATGTATGTATTCATCCCACTTTTAATGAATTTATGTTTCGTTTACTTTTTTGCATTTATCTAAACCTTCATCTCTTTCCAATCGTCATTTCTTCTCTGAAATTTACTTTTATCCAATCCACTTTTCTTGTTATTATCAAATTCATAAGAAATTACATGATTAGAATTATTATTGAAAACTACCACTATCAACAAACACTATTATTTACCTACAGGAATTGCTAGAGAAAATGTTTATATAAAACTCTTTACTATGAGTATCACTATTAAGATTATTATCACTATTTTCACAAATACGTAGGCAATTCTCTTAAGTTGAAAACTATAATTGCTTGTACGGCTAAAAAGAACTTACAATCAAAAATGAATTCCATGTCCCACTCTTAAAGATTTATTTGGTAATAGAATCACTAGTAAAAATTGACTTCTTAGAAATATAAAATATTTTAGAAAACCTATTTATGATTTTCATGGTTTACAAATTGGCACGCTCGGTGGGACTCAGTTTCCGTACCTTTTGATTTTTAAGAACAAGTCTTATGAAGAATTGCATGTTATTAAGAAGTGGTATGATGAAAACTTCAGGAAATAGTCAGAGAAACTGTCACAATAACAATAAAAATACTAAAAATAGTTTTAACAATAACAACAACCATGAACAAAATCAACCAATTTCATCTACTAGGATTAATAATGAAGTTATCCTAGTTGTGATTTAACCAAACAATGATGTTATTTGTAAAATGGATGATGTAGTGGTGTGTTCATAGGTTCATACATCTGCTATCGAGACCACTTTGGCACAAAGAAATATAATAACAACTACCAATACTCCACCATTTTCAACTACAAGACCACGAGGTATGCCATCTTTGTCTAATGATATGAACATTTCACAAATGAATATGTTCATACCTCAAAGTGATCCTGTTATTCCACCTATTATGGTTAGTAGGACAACAAATAGGCATTAGAACTTAGGGATAATAGTTGTGGTTATAGTGCTAAACAACTAAGAAATATGGGTGTTCCTACTGAAGATAGGATAACAGGTGATGGTAGTATGATTTCGACTATAGTTTCTAAAGAAACTTTGGCAATATTTAGACAAAAAAATTGATCACATTAATCATGAAATGATCAATACTTTAACCCACCATATGGAATCGATTTTGAATCCTATGTTGAGAAGTACTAATGAAAGTTATCAATAGATGAATGATATTTTGACTCGAAATGGCAATTTTTTAGCTATTCCTAGAAATTAGTCTACCAATAGACAATTAATTCATGAAATTCCAATAAATGAACAACCAATCCATAATAATCGAAATGATCTAGGAAATCCTAAGGCGGGTGTTAACGGTTCGGCAAGCACACTGAAGTGTCCAAGTAATAAAGATCCGGTAAGACCGAATGTTGATTTTCACATGGACTTTGCTTGTAATCAGGACTAATGTACGTTTGTTGTTAAGTAATTAATGAATGGATTTAATTGGCAAAAGATTAAACTATACTTAATGTTAACTAAAAAGCGTAATAACTACAAGGAAAGAGACACAAACACTCGGAATGATGCAGATGGTTGGAATACAATATGACAGGTGTTGAAAGTTCGTTAACCGAAACTAAATTTGATGCGATATAAAAGGGTTTTTTTCCTCTATTCAACATTAAATACGACCACCTTCATCTACTAATATACTCTAACCTTGATTCCCCAAGTGTTAGACCTAAATCACGTAAGTTCACCCTTAAATCCTCAAGAATTACATTAAACGATTTGCATTACATTTAGAGATGATAATCTAGGCTAAACTCAATCACTCTATCCCTAGACATGATATTGTTTAGAAGCATTTTTCAGTTCTTAAGGTAATAACCATTTTCCAATGCATTAAAACCTAAAACTAAGCATACAAATGGGTGATCAAACCACTAGCATGAATAAAGCTAAAAAAAAAACAACAATACTATGCAAATAACATTGAATAGATAGTTAGAAACTTTACACCAAAGCATTTGGTTGGTGAACTCCCAACAATGGGGGTTTTAGCTCCTCATTTCCATGAGAAGCTTAGCACAATGGAGGATTAGGGTATTGGAAACAGATAGAATGAGGGAAATGGGGTGGAGAGGTAGCTCCAATGGTGTGGAAGGATGTCTCCTTAGTGACCTAGAAGAGCTCCAAGCTTCTATTTTTCTTCCCCGGTGTAAGTATATGTGTTTTCCCCTCCTTTTCTGCCTTAAAACACAGCCCGGAGTCGTGATATGCGTTGAGCTTGAAAAGGACGAGCTGAGCGCGCCTCAAAATGTCTAACTAGATAAGTGACCACGCGTTGAGCGAGTTGGTCGCGCTGAGCGGGCTTTCGCACTGGATGAGTCTGTCGTTGTTGTCGCACTGAGCGAGCAGCTCCAGACTTTGAAATCCATCTTTGATGCCCTTGCAGTGAATTCTATAAAAAAAATACAATCAACACTTCATAAATCAACTAGTTAAAGCATCCACTGGATAGAAGCTCAGAAGAAGCATTAAAAGAAGCATTAAAAGAGGAAAATAATAGATAATTGTTAAGTAATTTACATGTAACTTTACGTATGCTTAGCAATTATCAGCGGGATTAGCAAATGAAGGAGGACAACCAGTTGTTCCAAATCCTTTATTAATCAATAGAAATCAAAATGTTGATGAAGTTTTGCTAAATGTGCAACAAAATCAATTACTTAGGGGGGAAAACAGGCAAAATGTTGGGTTGGGCCATGATGTGGTTCAAAACCCACAAATTGATCAAATGATAGAACAAGCCTTGACTAGACATGGTATCAAAATAGGATATGTACATCAACCTTATTTTTTTTTTATTTTCCATATTATGTGCTACAATCTGAATTACCAATGAGTTATTAAATCCCAAATTTCTCGAAATTTGTAGGAGAATTAGGAGAATCTATTGTATAACATGTGGCTCGATACCAAATTAAATGTGGTGATTTTGCCATAGATGAATTCCTTAAGATGAAATATTTTTCTAATTCTTTACAAAAAGTGTCTTCACTTGGTTCACTACTTTACCACCAAATTCGATTTATACTTGGGCTCAACTCGAATGAGTATTTCATGAACATTTCTTTAGAGGAGAAACTCAAGTTATTTTGATTGATTTGACCACTATGAAAAGATTTAATATTGAACCAATTGGGAATTATCTAAATAGGTTTTGACAAATAAAATCTAGATGTTATACACAAATTCCTAAATATGAATTGGTCCGAATGGCCATTAGAGGCCAAAAATTTTCTATTTGTAAAAAATTAGTGGGTCAACAAGTTAGGCATATGACACAATTGGCATAAAAAGTAAGAAGGATCGAACAAATAAAATATGAGAAAGAAAGAAATAAGAAAATTGACAAAAATAGGAAAGAGAAGGTTACATATGTAGAAGCATATAATGATTATGATAATTCTGTAAATATCCAAGATATAGATTTCAAAAATACGGAAAATGATATATATGTAAATAGCAGAATTAGAACTTGGTCCTCCTTATAATTTTTAGATGCTAAAACCAGAGGAAAAACACAAATTTGCAAATTTGAAATATAGTTTTAAAGTTACTAAGAAAAATAATATTTTCGATATGCTTTTAAAATATAAACAAATTGCACTTAGTGATGATCATAAAATCCCTCCATTTGAACAAAGGAAGGGAAAAAGATATTGGAAATTTCACAATGTCTATGGACATTGGACTATCTATTGTTTATGTTTCAAAGATATGATCCAAAAAGCTATTGATGAAGAAAGGTTAAAGTTTGAACAGAAATCTATGCAAGTGGATACTGATCCTTTCCAAGTCCAAGGTAATTATGTTGAACCTATTCAGATTCTAATGGTAGGGGCTTCGATTGGAATGTCCAAGGTTGAGACAACCTTATCAAAAGATGAAGTTAATCAAGCATTGGGAGAGTTCGAGAAGGAAGAAGAATTTGTGTTTCCACCTGCTAGGGAAACTTTGATCGAATTTCTAACAAAGAAACAGAAGGTCTAAAAAGAGGTGATGCTTTATCCTCAATGTAGTGTTGTGTTTGAGAAATTCGCAACAAAAACTTTCGAAGCATATGAAATTTGCAAGAATTATTAGAGAATGCAGGAAGTGGATGCTAAGGGGAAAGAGAAGCAGAACATCAATATGACTTATAGTCAAGTTCAACGGTGCTACAACATTTCACAAAAAAGGACCTATGTCCCATACGCTAAGGATCTTTCAAATAAATGGACTCGACAAGGAAATGAAGATTCATGTTCTCGTTGGCAAGCATTTGAGGTGAATAATTTTGTTCCTCAAAAAGATGGAGCTACTGAAGGTTCTAGAAGGGAGTATTATTAATACTAGAATCCACCACGGGTGAATCGAAATATGTTGAAAAACCAGTGGAGAAGGCACAAAAGGTCAAGTAAGAATGCAATATTGGAGAAGTAGAAAATAAATATCACAAAGCCATCTATTTTCTATAGTATCACTGATTGTCCTCCCCATGGTTTTGAAAAGAAAATTATAATAGAAGTAGGTTAATAGAACAAAGTGGTTATGGACTACTTTGAATCAGGGTTTGAAGATTTCATCGAAGTAATTTATGGAATTGTTTCAATTCTACCTACTGATTTCGTTGAAGAAAATAAGTTAGTCATATGATAAGGGATTATGCAAGGGAAAATTGTTTTGAAGATCCCTTTATAAGTCCAAAGGTTGTTTGGGTCACTCAACTGTCTTGTTTCACTCCTCATCATAATGTTAGTGTTTTCGATCCACCAAGAAATGAGATGAAATGTCATATGAAGCCACTTAATTTGATTGTTATGGTGGAAGACTGTATTATCAACAAAATATTGGTAGATGGTGGAGAAGCAATCAACATTTTGCCAAAATCTATGGTAAGGCGATTTGGTAAGATTGTTGATGATCTTATTCCTCACAATATTGATATGTCTAATTTCTATGGAAAGGCATTTAGTTCAGATGGAGTTATTTGTTTAGATGTATTTGTGGGAAGTCCAAGGAGGCCAACTGTGTTTGTCATGATATTTTTTCAAGCAAGCTTTAATATGTTGCTTGGAAGAGGATGGATCCATGGAATGGGTGTTGTTCCTTTGATAATGCATCAGAAAATCTTTTTCTAGAGTGAAGATGGCAAGTTGGAGGTGGTTGAGGCAGATCAAAATTCTTCTGCCTCTTTTGCTAATGAGAGTGACCAGACTTTGGCAGTCACTGCTCCTTTTAAAATCAAAGACTCATACTATATGAATAAGAAAATTGGAGAAGATGCAGACAAATTTTGTTGTTGCGACCCAAGAAGGGATTTCTATTAATTAATAACGAAGTTGAAAAAACCTATATGGCCAATAGTTTGAAAGAAATGGCTTTTGCAATCGTAAATGAGATCAAAACGACTACTACAGCCTTAAATAAAGAAGGGATGACAACTAAGGTCATTAAAGAAATGTTGAATGATGAAAAGAGTATCATGAGGATTGAAATTGAAAATAATGATTAGATGGTAGAAGATGATTTCAAGCAAAATAAGGAAAGGTTAAAATTATATTGCATATATGATAAGTCACCTTTAGGTTTCGAAAAACCATTAACCCCCTAATCTCAAGAAAATGGAGGCATAAGATCCATTGGAAGAAATTAATTTAGAGACTAAAGAAAATTGAAAGCCCACTTATGTTAGTAAATTGTTAGAATCAGAGCTTTGAGGAAAAACCGTTTGTTTATTGCAGAAGTTCAAGGGTTGCTTTGCATGACCATTTCAAAGGAAGGAAATGTGTAAAGAAAGCACAAAGCAGATTTGCTTCTAATGTCATCAAAGCAGAAATCAAAAGATTGATAAATGCTAAATTTATTCAAACAACCAGGTATGTTGAATGGATTTCTAACATAGTTCCAACAATTAAAAAGAATGGAAAAATGCATGTTTGCATAGACTTTAGGGATCTAAATTCAGCAACTCCTAAAGATGAGTATGTTATGTCAATTATTGATAAGTTAGTAGATTCGATAGTAGGAAATGAAATTTTTGAGTCTATTAGATGGATATTCAGGGTATAATCAAATATATATTGTTGAACAAGACATATCAAAAAAAAAAATTCAATGCCCAAGAGCATTAAGAACTAATGAATGGACAACCATGTCATTTGGTTTAAAAAATGCTGGTGCATCTTATCAAAGAGATATGAATTTAATTTCTCATGATTTGATTGGAAAATTTATACAAGTATATATTGATGATGTAATTGTAAAATTTGAATCGAAAAATAATCACCTTAAGCACATAAGATTGTTATTGAAAAGAATGAGAAAACATGGACTAAAAATGAATCCTTTGAAATGCGATTTTAGTGTGTCTTGGTGAATTATTGAGTTTTGTGATCCATAAAAGGGAATTGAAATAGATTAAAAAAAAAAGGCAAAAGCAATTTTGGAGACTTTCCCTCAAAAGAATAAAAAGAAACTTCAATCAAACCTTGGGTATTTTATTTTGATGGATCCAAACATGTAGATGGTTTTGGAATATGTATTGTTATAATATCTCCAAATGATATACCTTTGAAAATTTTATTCAAAATTACACCTACATGTTCAAATAATGAAACATTGATAGCTGGTTTAGAAACTCTAGTAAATTTAGGTGCAAAACATGTCATGATAAGGGGGGATTCAGAGTTAGTAATTAATCAATTAAATTGAAAATATAAATGTATCAAGAGTAATTTATTAAAGTACTTTTCTCGTGCAACTAGATTGTTAAACAAATTCAATGATGTAGAATTTGAACAAGTGTATCAAGAGGATAATAAAGAGGCTAGCACAAATTGTTTATGGTTATAAATTAAGTGAAGAAAAGTTACTAGGAGAATTTGGATTTTTTACTATAAATGCATTAAGATCTCTTGATTGGCAAAAACCTTTAGTTGATTATCTTCAAAATCCTAATTCGCAACTAGATCGAAAGACAAAATATAAAATTAAGAATTATGTGATTTTGGGAGATAAGTTATATAAATGGGATGTTGATGGAGTTTTATTGAAATGTTTTGGGAGAATCAAAAGTCTATATAGCTTTGGTAAAAACACATGAAGGAATTTGTATTTCTCACCAAGCCGGCAAAAAAATGAAATGAATGTTATTTCGACAAGGATATTATTGCCCAACCATTTTGAAAGATTGTACAAATTATGCTAAGTCTTGTGAGAATTGTCAAAAACATGGTCTCATTCAACAAGTGTTAGCAAATGAATTACATTATGTAACAAAACCTTGGCCCTTTTGAGGATGGGCTTTGGATTTGATAGGTCAAATACACCCCCTCATCTAAAGGACATAGATATAATTTAGTTGTAGAAGAATATTTGACAAAGTGGGTAGAAGTTATTCCTCTTAAGGATGTTGATCAGGTGATATAATCATCTTTATTGAACAAAATATCATATTTTGATTTGGTATTCTAGAGACCCTGACTACAAGTCAAGAAACTGTATTTACTGGAAGAAAGTGCTTCAATATGTTAATTCTTGAAATATAAAACTATTAACCTCTACCTCTTATTATGCACATGCTAATAGTTAGGTGGAAGCCATTAACAAAATTCTTATTAGCTTGATTAAGAAACATATTGGTCAAAAACTTAGAAGTTGACATGAACCTCTAAATTAAGTTCTTTGGGCCTATCGAAATTCACCCAAGGGTCAACAGGGGCTACTCCTTTTAAATTAGTATATGGACATGAAGCAGTATTGTCCATTGAAATTAATTTGAATTCAACTCGATTACAAAGACAGAGTGAAATTCCTATCCAAGATTATTTAAACATGATGTATGATGAATTTAATTTATTAGATAAAGAAAGACGGATTGCCTTAGAAAATATTATTCGTCAAAAAGAAAAAGTTGCTAAGCATTATAGTAAAAAGGTTAAGAGAAAATTCTTTCTAGTTGGAGATCTGGTTTGGAAAGTAATATTACCCATGGATAAAAAACATCTAAGGTCTTTGGTAAATGGTCACCGAGTTGGGATGGACCTTATGTTGTTGAAAGAGTTTTTTTAGGAAATACTTATGCAATTTGTGAAGTAAATACTGACAATTATATTGATTTGATAAATAGAAAGTATTTAAAGAATTATAAGCCAATAATAACTGAAGTAAAAAATCCTAAAACTTAGAAATTAAAGTGCAATGTTCAAGAAGGAAATTACATAAACAAAATTTCCTAAAATAAAACAATAAACAAAGAATTTCCGGATTCTACAACTACTGAAGATTTTGCACATTTAATATAAAAATTCCTCTTCATTTTGTTGAAGGTTTCGATCCTCATGGATAATGTGTTCATATATTCCTTCTCAGCAAACTCGAGTTGCCTTCACTTCTAGAGAGGACCTTTAATTCTTAGACAATATCTTTGGTAGAATAATAAAGAAAATATTTATCCTTTTCATTGGTCTCTCTGGTTGCTCGAAGCTTAAAAAGCTTTTCAAAAATTATTTGAGTTTATCCTGGATTGGTCTAAGCTTTGCCAAAAGCTCTGCTTGTTGACCAAATCTTGTTCAATTTTTTCTATTGGTCCATGTATCAACATAATACTTTCTTTGGATTTTTGAAACCCTTCTCGAGCTTGAATAAGCTTACTTTGATCCAATTTTATGGAGGACTCTATTTCAACAATGTTCACAGCATGTTGGTCATAGAGTTGGTGGACCTCAAAAGCATTGTTGCAAACATTGAGGAAAGATTCCATTTCCTCATGAATCTCATCAATTACTATATCATTGAATTTAAAAACCTCGTTGATTGTTTGTTGAAGTTGTCCTTTGTAGTGTGGATTCAAAAGAGTGTCTTCAAGGTGCTGATCAAAAGCAAGTTTTCCAAAATAGGCTACAACCTCATCAAAATGAGTAAAAGGCATGTTCTAACTCAATTCAGAAGCTTTTGAAGGCATTGAATCTAAAGACCAAACATCGATGAAGGTGAAAGGATCTGCATCCATTGGATTCGCATCTATTTAAGGAGCTTCAATGTTAACACTTGGGGGTATTGTGGATTACTGTAAAGCCATAGAAGTAGCAAGTACCAATCTTAATTGTTGAACTTTTTGGTTTGATGTTGTTGGCTTTTCAATGCCTAACAACAAATAGAAAATGTTAGATAGAATGGTAAATCTATTTTAAGAAATTATCAAGAAAAAAAGGAAAATACTTCATAACTTTTTCAGGTGTAGGCTCAGAAGACTTAGTTGTTTCAACAAAGACACAGGAATAATCATTGAGTGGATTTGTATTCAAGGTTCCACTTCTCAAGGTTTAACAACTTCGTCTTTAACATGTGTTTCTTTTTCAATGACGGGACTAAGAGGATTGTTCATGCTAGAATTGATCTCCATGACATTCTTTTCAATAATTGGTTCTTGTTGAGATTGTTGTTTTGATGAAGATAATTGTTTTATGCTTCCTTCCTCACCCCTAGTGTCGAAACAGGCATTTTCGAGTTTGAAACTGATGAGTAAAAATGTTAAGAATAGTTAATCATTTCAAGAATCAAATTATCAATGAATGATGAAGTTACTTACCATTTGATTCTTTATTAACGCTCTTGGCATTAGAACAAACAACATATTTAGGCAATTCTCTTAAGTTGAAAATTATAATTGTTTTTTCAACTAAAAAGAACTTACAATTGAAAATAGATTTTATGTCTCACTCTTAAAGATTTATTTGTTAATAAAATCACTAACGAAAATTGACTTATTAAAAATATAAAATATTTTTGAAAACCTATTTACGATTTTGATGGTTAACACAAGTAAAGAAAAAACATATATAAATGTTGACTCAAACTTTTTTATATTGTAATTAAGTTACGATTGTCACATGATAATTTTCTTGACTTTCATAATAATTTCTTTAAAAGTTATATTAATAATGAAGTTTTGATTTTTTTTAAATGGTTTTACATTGAATGCTTATTAAAAGAAAAAGGAAATCAATATAATGGTAAGTTTATGAAAGAAAAAATAAAGGAAAAATAAATAAAGTTCACACGAGGAGAGACCACTAATCCAACTTTTATGGCCACAAACTCATTCGTTCTCATCCTCTTTAATAAGTACAGATTGAAGTGAATGTTATCTTATTATAAGTTCCTAAAGAATTCCCCCAAGTTATGTTAGGCATTGTTCCTTTTAGAAAGCAAGTTTTGAAATACATTACACACCCAAACATTAATCACACGACTCTCGTGGCTAACCATGGCTTTCCAATCAAAGATCTAGTCACTTATTCGATTCTTAATGTGCCAGTGGAAACATTGCAAGATCCCCGTGACCAATATGAGTGGGAAGTTAATGCTGTGAATGTAGCAGATGGGTCAACCAGATATTACTTAAAAGGAATAGACCACTTTGTTCTGAAGATCTTAGCTGTAAAGGAGCATTCATCCGCACCTCAAAAGCACGGTGGATGTACATGTAGAAAGGATGTGACAATGTTCAGCCAATGTGTCACAAATGGGAGTAAGAATCCACTACACATATTCATGTGGCATTAGCAAAAAAGGCATCCATCTAATTAGCAAATAGTAACAACAAATATTGGTTTAATGGGTAAGAGATTGACTCGTATTTGACAAGGATGCGGACTCAATTCATATTATTAATGTGAGAATCTTAATTATGGATAATATATAAGTAATTTTGTAAATATTATTGAGTCTTGAGGTATATTTTGATACCGATAAAAAGAATGTAAGTCACCTAAATTTTTAGATATAAAAAAAAAAAAAACTAATGAATAATAACTGATAAGCAATTTATGGATCAAAGGCTATAAAGGGAAGGGGTCCACAAATACTTTTTGTACACAATTGGTAACGAAATATAGTATGTAAAGAAAGAAAAAATCAAGTAAATATCAGAACCATTAATATGCACTTCAGAATGCCCATGCTGATGAGACCAACTTAGGTTTTGTGCTCATAGCTATTTTGACCAAAATATTGAGAACCCAATTAATTGATATTGGATGCGTCCACAGTCATGAATGACTCTCGTGTTAGGACCAAAACCAACTAGGCAATGCACACGTTGAAAGAGGCCTCGTGACTTGTATGAGCGTATAGCTCTAGCAGCACGGGAAAGGAAGCTATCCCCTTTAAGCACCATAAAGAAGAGAGTGCCCACATACTATGTATAGTCTGGAGAGTTAATGCCAGTTATTGGACAAACATTAGGGAAAATTAGATTTCCATCATTGAAACTAATTTGCAATTGCCTTAGCCACATGGGAGTTCGTGAATGGTGATTTTAGTAACTTAGTCCTTTGGTCATATGGTAAATTTAACCACCTAATTTTGCATCTCACTGTTATTTTAGCTTCTGAAACTAATAAAAACTCAAATAAATCTCTCAGAAAGTTTCAAATTTCATTTAAGTCTCTAAAGTTAATTATTTTTTTTCATTTTGATCCTTAAACCTATTTTATTATTATCCTTAAGTTCCTAGTCTAGGACCAAAATAAGAAGAAAAAAAAGGGTTATTGTCATAGACCTAAATGAAACTGTAAAAAAAATAATCATAAGCTTGTTTAAGTCTTTCTTAGTTTTAAGAATTAAAATGACAGTGAGATACAAATTTAGAAGCAAAATTAATCATTTACTCACTTATTTATTTATGTTCAAAAGTAATTTGATGTCCACTGTAACATCCAAAAAAATTCAATAATTATTTAAATAAAAATATCTAAATTTATTTTTTAGCAAAGAAAAAGATAGATTAAATTGTTTTAATATATTTTATTGCTATTTTTATTTTGAATAGATGTTAGTATAATATATTAGATTGGTTAAAGATAATTATAATTGAAGATAATATAAATAATAGATAAAGAAATATCGATTAAACAAATTTCAAATTAAGTATAATGCTTATATAAGAGTAGACAGTTCATTCTCTTAAAATTACACACATAAACGGTCTCTCTTAGTATTAGTGGGTTGCTCAAAGACTGAGAAGAAAAAAAAAGCGGGAAATTTTTTTCGACTCAATTGACATAGAAGAAGAAAAATAACGAAGAGCACGAATTTCTTGCTTCGAGAGGTGAGTAAAACACTTACTTTTTTTGAAACTTCCATGGTATGGTTCTCAAAGCATGTATTTCGTAATTTGATGCAAAGAATTTGAAATCAATAAATTCTCGTTATATAGAAAATTAAGATTACAACACTTCTTGTTTCTTCTTTTACACTAAATTTATGTCTATATGCACTTGACTTATAATAGATCATATTATAATATATGAATTCATTAATTTAATATATGAATCTTTTTTAGTGTTGTTTATGCCTCGCATTTGGATGATTGAACACATATTTGTTTATATATTTATTTGACTATCGATATATATGAGATACCTCTATCTAGGATGGAGATGAAAATTATATTAGACACCTCTATCTGGGATAGAGAAGAGATTCTATATACATTCATCTATGATGAGGAAGTCAGTGAGACGTCATCGCATGGAATATGAGCTCATAGACCCTTTGAAGAATTTGAAATCTACACTGGAACCAAAGAACTGAGTCTTATGATTTTGGAAATCATTAAGTTGAGTATGTTATATTTATTTGGATGCATTGAGGTGTTTCTATTTATTTAAATATTTTATTTATTCAAAATTTCATGAATTGTGATTGTTAATATGATTTTTATTGGTGTGTAAATATATACCTATATAATCTTATATTAAATTTATTGCGAATACCATGGTTGATTTTTTGGATTACCGCACTGGCTGAGAATAACACTATTTGCGAACTTCTGTTAATTGTTTTATTCACTAGGATTATCATCTCATTATAAGTATTGTTTTCAAAGCACGAGGAAGAAATTATTGAGTTTGAGGAGACTTGAAGACATATTTTTCTTAGTTATATTTATTTTAGCTTGATTAATACTTTAGAATAACACGCCGAATACAATCATTTTCATTAAACTTTTAGTGTTCATTTAATTTAAATTTCTATATTTTGAGGACAATATTTTTACTTATGTAAAGACTTATTTATTTGATTTTATTTATTATACAAAAGATTTTTTACATTTTTATAATTTTGAGATTTTATATTCTTTTAATAAGGATTGTTATTTTAATGGAAAACGTTACATTCACTCTTTAGATGACCACAAAATCATTCTTAATTATTTTAAGTATTATTATCTTTGTCCTTGTATATAAGACCTTTTCATTTTATTGTTTATCTTTTTTTATAAGACTTTTTTAATTTTTTGGTGCATTAAGTATTTGTTTCCTATGATATCTTTAATTAA
>PYAF01004326.1:1294713-1307536 GCA_007407185.1 Glycine tomentella | reverse complement strand
TTTAATTCAAAGAAAAGCATATATAGATATTTATATTATTATAAATATTTTATTTATTAAATGTGAAAAAATTAAAGAATAAAAATTTCTAAAATTGAAGGAAAATTATAAAAAAATCAAAAGATTCAAACGTCATAAATAAATTTTGTCAAAATTTAAATTTAAATATAAATTAAGACTGTAATAATAAAAATCCAATTTATCCAAAAATAAAAGTATATTCAAAATAATATATTATATTAAAATTTGAAATTAAAATTAATTTAAGTAATAATATTAGAAACTAATAAAACTTATAAATAAAAACCTACAAGTTCAATAATGTAAAGGGAGTTATCTCACATAATGAGTAAGAGAAAATATCTTATATGTATATAAAACTCGACACATTTTAATTTTATAAGAAAAAAAATATTTTAATCTAAAGTAATTAGTTTTAGTCATTAGGCATCATCGACATAGTTTCTAGTATGCTCTCGTTAGGTCTAAGAGATGTAACAAAAGTCTAAATATGTAAAAGTTTTTTTTTTTTTTTTTCTGGTATATAATGCACCGCCTTCTTAGAATTTGAGTACGGTTAACCTAGATTTTCACGTAAGATATTTCGTAGAGAAAGGTATCCATTGCCTTGTCACTTTCACGGAATCAAACAAAGAATACCTCTCCCATGCAAGGTCTTGCATCAAACCCTCAACTAATATGGAGCCTACATATCATATTCTTCACATAAAATTTACTATTATTTTTGTATGATATATTGCAAAAAAATAAAAAAAAGTTTGATAACGAATGATAATATTGACAGGTAGGTTGAATAAAAAGGAACAGTCGCTCCACCTCTTGTCCGTAGCCATCTAACATTTTCCATTTTTAATTTCCCTCACAAACACGCATAATATATATATGAAAAAAAGGTGTACTAGTATAAGATAAAAGAGAAAAATAAAAGTAGTGGCCAACAAAAAAGGAAACATATACGACAGATTGATTCCTGCATCCACACCTCTCCCAATACCTTTCTCTTTCTCTCTTTTTCATGTCCTCCGTTATTATTGTTTGCTTCCATGATCAAAATATATCATAGATTCCTTCAAAACGAGTATATATTAACCTCTAATTACCTTGGAAGAAAACAGAGGTATCTTAATCAATGAAAGAGTAGCTCATTCAATCCCTTCTTTTCTGTTCATTTAATTTATAAAAAAAAGCATAAAAAAAGTTCATGTACTTATACAAATAGGTAAGAGATGATAAGGTTGAGTTGATAATAAAGGGAGAAGGAAATGAGAGAGATTCTAGATCTAAATTCTTCTGCTAATAAAAAATTTAATTAAAAACTAATTTTTGTTGTAAATAAAACTTATACAACTAGGTATGGAAGATTACTTGGGCATAATTACTGGCAATTATGAAAAACTTTTTATTTTATTGTATTTTGCAATCTCATGGATGTACATATGTTATTCAATTACGCCCAAGGTAAGCCAATCTTGGTGTGCTGGACAAATGAATATAAAGAACAAATATTAAAATTATATGTATAAAAGAAAAGAACAATTTACTAAAATTTATGTGGAAGTTTCAAATTGTGGGCTTGAAACGTGTGTCCATGGATGAGATGCGTTTTTAGTCGCTGAAGTAAACATTGTTCTTTATAATGAAAGGTCTAAAACCTAACCGTAGAGGCAAAGTTTGGTTGCATTTGTTTATTACATGTGGGCTTGAAAACTCACATACATGGATACGAAACAAAATGCCAAGTGTCTCCAAATTAATATAAATGTACTTTACTTTCGATGTATATGTCATCCTTCTCGAGGAAAGATCACATACAACTTTTCCAATTTGGCAATAAAATGATAAAATGTATAAAGGTACTCCATATATATAGCTTCTAATAACAACTATTTCTAGAAATAATGCAGTTTTAATTTTTCTTTGAAGAGCATCAACTACCACGAACTAACATCTGTGTGTCGCTTTGCCTTTACACAATTACACACAAATATAAATGAAAACTTTTCTTATTATAAAAGATAAGAAAAATAAATACACACCATTAAGTAATATTAGAATTCGTTGAAATTAAATGAAAAATATACGATTCTTTTGCTGAAAAAAATTCACGACTTTTCAAGTAATTATTTAATCATTAATTAATTTTTAATTTTAATAATAAATGTACAGCTCAAATTTATAGTTTCTCATTTCTTATAATATACATAAAAAACAATTTACTTAATATGTCCCATAAAGTTAATGTTGGATTTATATGGCAACCAAATTGGAACATCCTATACTGATCCAAAAAGTTGTCAAGAATGATAAAAATTATACATATTGATGATTATGAGAGGGGATGGAAACTGGGCACAGAATTTTCATGTGTTTGGTTATACTGAATTACTAATAAAGATTTTTGGTACTTTGTTATTTCTCTCCTCCCCCGTTCGTCTGAGTGTGCACTAATATAATAAAAAAGTAAAGAAAATGATATCGTTGTCCAGTAGGTTAAGTAAGGGATAATGTTTAATTTAATAAATCCTTTTGTAATTTTCACCGATAATGTGATCTTTTTAGCCAGCACCGGGTGAAGAGGATCACTTTATTTGGTGCAATTTTGGAGTGGATTTGCAGTGGGTAGCTAAATGATAGTTATATGGATCCTAATGAAAAAGTGTGCTCGCTTTTATAGCTAAAGAAGGAGAGCAGAGGGTCCCGAAACTCTCAAAACTTTTGAATAATTAAATAATTAATTTGGGTGATTATTGACCAAGTCGAAAAGGAATCTGATCTTATTATTTTAATGGCAATGCTAATCAAGATTAACTGATTTGACCCCATTGTGTCTTAATTCATTGGCGCTGCCTCACACAGCATAGATATATATATATATATAACTTTAATATAAATGAAGGTAATGCTATATTAGTGCAAATCGATGTTTTAGGTACCTAAATCTTCATTTATTTCACATGATCGAACATGACCATGTTAACTTTTATGGTACCATCGCAAGCAATTAAAGCTGTTCACGATTGGATGTTCATTTTAAAAACAAAAACCCGGAAAGTCCGGTGTATGTTCTTTTGCAACTAGTAGAATAATAAAACAAAGCCAAGAATAGGTTAATAATTTCATTAGAGAGAAGAGAAACACCAACATATGTATTTTAAATTTTTTGATGTCATCCATAATTCGCTAGGCCTTTTGTTTTTGCTGTCTTGCTTCAGAGAGAAGATCAGGTCTCATTAAGTAATTAGTCATAGCCTCCTTAATTAATTTACGCCTAGTCTTTTTCAAGAAGTGGAAAAAAGGAAAAAAAAGAAAAAAAGAAAAAGGCCACATTAACAATTTATCATGGGTAGCCAGGGTAGAATAACATACTTTGTTAATTATTAATTACCTAAATGGCACACCCAAAAAAAATAATTATCTAAATGAATTAAATAATCTTTGAAATATTATTAATTATTTAATAAAATAATTTTAACACTTATGAGAAATAAAACAAGTAATCATTTATTTAATTGAATAATTATGTTTTAGTCAGATTTTCTTTTCTTAATGGCAAAAATCCATCGTACACGTAATAATCTATGACTGTATATATCTATAACTATAGCATATATATTTCAAGGTTTTTTTTTTACACAAATATTTCAATTTATTGAATGATAACCTATGCCAAATGTGAAGTTTTTAAGAATTTTTCCAAATATATTAATAAGACCATGCTAAATTTAGAAAGTTTTTACTATTGATTATAATTATATAGTGTAATTTATTTTATATTTTTTTCTTATATGCAATTTTCTTTTTATACTGCTATATATTCTTATGCACATTTTCCATTATAACATATTTATTAACATTATGGTTTTCACTTAAAAAACATTATGGTTTCATAAAATTAGATAAAATAGTTAGAAAGGATATTTTTAAATAAAGCTATATTTTAAGTATAACTAATTTAAATATTCGATTAAATATCAATCTATTTTTTACTGTTAACTAAATTAGTAATTATATATATATATATATATATATATGTTACGGATGTTTATATTGGGCCAAAGGTCAAAGAGCCCAATACCGTTGGTATCAGGTTATTTGTGGCAAGATTAAAGAAGATTGGGTCCTAAATAATTACAAAATCGAGAAAGATATAGAGGATTATTTCTTCGTTAAATATCCAGAATATTTGTTCATCTTTTGGAAGATCGTGATCAAGAATTGACATAGTTTTCTTATTTTTCCACAGGTCAGTAAGCATAAATAAACATTCACCCCAAAGGTGCAAGGTACACACATACTGTTACTCTCTCTTTTCCATTCTCACAGTGCACACACCCCACGTCCAATTGTGGTTTGTTTGTGCTATGATCTTCTTCCTGGAGTTGTTTCAATCTTCATAAACATCTTCAGAGAGAGAGAATTTGATCATATATCAATTTCTGGCATTGTTGCTGGATATCCGTTTTTAAGGAACGGAACATTGGCGCCGTCTGTGGGGAACGATAAATTTTGACTCCCACCATGGTAAACACGAGAAGAAAACAGCAAGAAGACCCACCCGTGCTTAGGAGGTCACTCTTCGTCCGGGTGGAAGATGCACTCACAGACACTGCGTCATCTCGGGCGCAGAACAACCCGCTTCCTTACCGGCGGACTCGGGGAATCCACTCCCTGTACCGGTCGAGGTGGAGCATGAGTCAATGCAGCGCCTCACTAACCACGCGCTGCAATCTATTTTAACCCGGATCGAGCAACTCGAACGTCGGCACGCTCTTCAGCGTCAGGAAGACATGAACCTTGTTATTGCACAATTATATGACCGTTGTGCGAGGTGGAGACATGAAGTGGAACAGCGCCTTGGCCGCATGGAGATCCTGGCACACGACGTAGAGGTCGGAGTACCGGAGCAGAACCTTCACTTTGAACCAGAAGAAGCATCTTCTCAGCCGGAGCTCGACCCGGAGCAGCGCAATATGCCCTTCAGGGCCGAGATCCCTCGCCAGGCCGTCGTCAGAAGCATCTCGGCTAGCCAAGTCGGAGGGGGGGCTGAGGTATACAGGAGGAAGTATCGGCGTGGGCAGCATAACAACAGCCCATTTGTGGACGAGATTGTTAATGCTCGGTTTATTGAAGATTTTGATGGGTCTTTCTTGTCCAAATATGATGGTAGTCAAGATCCGCAGGTGCACATTGATGAGTTTGACATGCAGATGTGCATACGGGGGATTGATGAACCGATAATTTCAAGAATCTTTGTTACCACTCTAACCGGTGCGGCTCAGACATGGTTTCACACACTCCCACCCCGATCAATACGTAACTTTGAGGACTTCGGTCAGAGGTTTTTGCTCAACTTTGCATCCGGGGGAATCATTACAGAGCTATTTGGACCGATTTAAGGAGGTCACCTTGCAAGTGCAGGGCCTGAAGGAGAAGGTGCACGTTCATCTGTTGTCGGCTGGGCTCAGCGGATCATATTTCGGCTGGCGAAATCCATTTATAAGGACCCGATTAAGACTTTACTGGAATTCAGAATCCGATCAAAGAAGTATCTGGAGTTAGAACAGATGGAGATTACTAACAATGCTCCAAAGAGGAAGGGATCTCCGCCGAAACACCGCCCACACCTTGGAAATGTTCCTCCCGGCAGGAACCAGGATGTCGGCCCTAGACCTCGAACGATATGAGAGCAAATATGATAAATACACCCCGCTGAACACTTCCCGAGCACAAGTATGGAGGGAAGTAGCTTTGACCGAGATGAAAAAAGTAGACCGACCTCGGCCTGTGTTCAAAAAGGCAGGCCTTGATCATTCTCGCTTTTGCGAGTTTCATAATGGACCAGGACACACCACTGATCAATGCTGGGACCTGCGGGATGCCATAGAAAAATTCATCTGGGAAGGCAAGTTGAGGCGGTACGTGATTAAAACCCAGGGGAAACAAGAAAAGTGCAAGGGCAATCCCAATGATGATCAGAAGGGCCGAGATGAGAAGAGGAAGAAGACAGAGGATGAGGAGTTCCCAGAGCCCGAGTTCGAGTGTAATGTCATTACTGGTGCTATGGGAGGAGGAGGTGACACAGCCAATCAACGCCGCAAATACCTCAGGGAAGTTTTGACAGTGAGGGAACAACCCAAGTTCAAAACCACCAGTGATAAGGCTGAGCCACCCTTGCTGTATTTCACCAAAGAAGACCTGGCCGATGTAATACCTGGGCATGAGGACGGCCTGGTCATAACCGGGACAATAGCTAACTGCAGGGTCAAGAAGATATTTGTTGATAACGGCAGCTGTGCCAACATCATATCCTGGGCGGCATTCAAAAGGATGAACCTGGATAGGAAGACCTGAAGCCGTGTCAAACAGTGCTGTTAGGTTTCAATGGCTAGAATACCGCACTCAGAGGCTCCATTGAGTTGCGACTTACATTGGGAACAAAAGAAGGTTTCCGGTCAGAAAGAGTTAAGTTCGTGGTAGGGGAGTTTCCTTCCCCGTACAATGTGATTCTCGGAAGGCCCACACTTCATAAGTGGGATATTTTGATGTCCACCAAGCACTAGAAGATGAAGCTGAGAGGAAGTAATGGCAAAGTAATCACTATTTGCGAAGATCAAAGGGTGTCCCGCCAGTGTTATTTCAATGCTGTAAAGGAAAGTGGCTCCGGCCCTTCATCAGTTCCGAGTTGCCAGGAGGGCTAAGAGGAGTCTAAGAGATCGGACAGAAAGCAAGTGAAGCCCATAAACCTGGTGGAACTTGATGTACGTGAGAAGGAGAAGGAATGGAGGCCCGAGCCAGTAGACGAGCTCATGGACATTCAGATCGGCCCGGACGCTACCCAAGTCACCAAGATTGGGATGATAGCCGATCCAGTTGCACGGGCCGAGTTAATAAAATGCCTCGGAGATAACCGAGATGTCTTTGCCTGGAAAGCTTCAGAAATCCCTGGGATAAATCCCGCATTCTGTTGCCACAAATTGTCCATGTACCCCGGCGCAAAACCGGTGGCTCAAAAGAAAAGAAACCTCGGCCCTGATCGGAAGCAAGCATTGGAGAAACATATCCGGGAACTATTGGATGCTGGATTTATACAAGAAATCCAATACACTACATGGCTGTCTATTATGGTGATGGTTAAAAAGCCCATCGGCAAGTGGCGGGTGTGTGTTGATTATACTGATGCCAATAAAGTCTGTCCCAAAGACTCTTATCCAATGCCGAGCATAGATCAGCTGGTGGACAACTCTTCCGGGTTCAAGTTGCTGTCTTTCATGGATGCATACTCTGGGTACAATCAAATCCCAATGTATCCGGGAGATCGGGAGAAGACGACCTTCAGAGGAGGGGAGGCTAATTATTGTTATAATGTGATGCCTTTTGGCTTGAAGAATGCGGGAGCCACTTATCAGCGCATGATGAACAAAGTTTTTGCCCAGCAGCTCGGCCGAAATATAGAGGTGTATATTGATGACATGATCGTTAAAACCGATTCATCTGGGGATCATATCCGAGATCTGCAGGAGACTTTTCACAGGTTGAGAGAAAACAACATCCGGCTGAAACCGCTCAAATGTGCTTTTAGGGTAACGACGGGGAAATTCCTGGGCTTTATGCTGACCCATAGAGGAATTGAAGTTAACCCGGACAAGTGTGCAATAGTCTTGAACATGAAGTTTCCAACAACTAAGAAGGAAGTCCAGCAGCTGACTGGCAGGCTGGCGGCATTGACAAGATTCCTCCCCAAATCTGCAGAAAAAGCCCTTCCCTTTTTTCGGCTGCTAAAGAAGGAAGCCCGAATTGGATGGAGCCCAGAATGTGAGGCCGCCTTTCAGGAAATCAAGAAATGCCTTTCTTCACCACTGGTGCTGTCCAAACCGGAACTTGGTGAAAAGCTCATACTGTATTTGTCAGTGGGCGAAGAAGTAGTGAGTGCCGTGTTAGTAAAAGAGGCCGACAAGACTAAGTTGCCCGTGTATTTCATGAGCCGAGCTTTGAAGTGTTCGGAGTTGAGGTATCAGAAGTTGGAGAAGGTGGCTTTCGCACTTTTGGTGGCAGCTAAAAGATTGCGGCCATATTTCCAGGGCCACACTATCATAGTACGAACTAACCAGCCAATTCGGCAGGTCCTCCACAAACCAGACTTGGCAGGAAGAATGATGAATTGAGCAATACAGTTGTCTGAGTTTGGCTTAAAATATGAGGCCCGACATGCAATCAAATCTCAGGCTTTGGCCGACTTCTTGGTTGAGCTCACCCCGTCAACCTCGGCCAACGAAGAAGTCTGGACAATCTTTGTGTACGGATCGTCTAATACGAAGGGAAGTAGAGCGGGAATTATAGTAGAGAACCCACAGGGAATATCAGTTGAACAATCTCTACGGCTCAATTTCTCGACGTCGAATAATCAGGCCGAGTATGAGTCCTTGATAGCCGGGCTGGCCTCGGCCAGAGAGCAAGGAGCTCAGAAGGTGAGAGTTTTCACAGATTCCCAGCTTGTCGCGGCCCAGATTGAAGGTAGATACCAGGCCAAGGGTCCTTTGCTGATCAAATACTTGGCCAAAGTCAAGGAGATCATTGCCAAGTTTGATGAAATCATCGTCTCCCATATTCCCCGAGAAGAAAACATAAGGGCCGATATATTGTCTAAGCTAGCAAGCACCAAGGGCGTGGGCAACCACAGAACGGTCGTCCAACAAGAGCTGGCTTATCCCACTTGTGTCATGATGATTTCGACAGGGTCCGACTGAAGGCAGCCCATAATCAGATACTTAGAGCAGGGGGTAATCCCAAATGATGAAGCCGAGGCCAAGAAGTTGATCCGAGATGCTGCGCTATATACCACCTTAGAGGGAGAGCTATACCGCAAAGGTCCACACACCCCCATGTTGCTTTGTGTTGGGCTTGACCGGACAGAGTATATATTGGCCGAGATACATGAGGGCATCAACGGCCAACATATGGGGGCGAAGGCACTAGCAGTGAAGGCTATTCGGGCCGGATACTTTTGGCCGACTATGAAGGCAGATGCTCAGGATCATGTAAAGAAATGTGAGAGTTTTCAGAAGCACGCTAAAGTGATATGGTCACCCCCGTCCGAGTTGACAACTATCACCTCTCCCTGGCCTTTTTACAAATGAGGGATGGATCTGTTGGGTCCTTTCAAAGCTGCAGAGGGCCAGCTGAAATGGCCCATTGTAGCTGTTGATTATTTCACTAAATGGATAGAAGCAGAGCCTTTAGCCACCATTACCTCAGCTCGAGTCCAGAAATTTTTTGAAAGGAACATCATCTCCAGATTCGGGATCCCGGTTGAAATCCTTACAGACAATGGAACTCAGTTCACCAATAAGAGGTTCAGAGAAATGATGGCTAGCTTCCAAGTCAAGCACCATTTCGCTTCCGTGGAGCATCCACAGTCTAATGGCCAGGCCGAGGCTACCAATAAAGTTATCTTGGAAGGACTCAGAAAGAGAATGCATGATGCCAGAGGCAGTTGGGTGGAACAGCTATACTATGTCTTGTGGGTGCATAGAACCACTGTTCAAACATCTACTCAGGAAACCCCGTTCAGAATGACTTACGGGTGCGAGGCCATGATTCCGATTGAGATCGAACAGCCCTCTTGGATGAGAATAATGATGCTCAAAGGAGGAGAGGAGGCTAACAATGAGGCCTTAATCAGCGAGCTGGAATTGATAGATGAAACCCGAGCTCAAGCACATATCCGAGATGTGGCTGCAAAGCAGTTGGTAGCCAGAAGATTTAACAGAAAGATCAGACCGAGATCCTTCCAAAAAGGTGATTTGGTCTTGAGGAGGGCCAACATTGGCAATAAAAATGCTCAGGATGGAAAGCTGGCGGCCAACTGGGAAGGTCCCTACCGAGTTGCTCAGAATCTCGGCCAGGGAGCATACGCACTAGAGACGTTGGATAAGAAGGCGATCAAACGTACATGGAACGCCGACAAGTTGCAGACATATTATAGTTGATTATTTCTTTTTATCTATGTGTTTTCCGTTAATTGAGAAGAGTGGTGGGCAACAATTTCCGACACCCCCACTCCATGTAATCTCTTTCATCGAAATCATAGATATGAATAAATTGATATTTATGAATAAATAAGTCATAAAATGACAGTTTCTTTTTGAAAAATATTTCGATATTTATAAGTCATACAATGACTAAGGCTTTTTAAGCAACATTTATACATTGTCCCATGCGGATCCGAGGTGTTTCCGAACCCTGATCAGGTCGACACGGTCCAAAGTGGCCGTGATACGCTAACGATAACTTGGGATGAACAAAAACCGAGAAATGTTATATAAGTCGTTCGATATTATACTTGGCCGTTGGAGCCAAATGAATATTTAAATGCGCATACTTAAAAGTTCTAAAGAAGAACAATATGGGAAATAACGATATTTTCCAAAATATATAAATTGTTCAAAACAAAGAAATTGTTCAAATAAAAATAAATACATGATAAAACCGGCATCTCGGCCCTTTTAAGCACCGCCTGCTGGAGCCGAGTTCTCTTCAGCCCCGGCCTCGGGAAAATCCTCGGCCTCAACAACGGAATCCTCCTGATCAAAGTAAGTAACGACTGCACCATCCCGAACAAAGGATTGAAAGTGCAGCCCTTCGCTATTCAGAGTAACCCCGGCGTTGAGGCATCGAACTTGTGCAAGGGCGCTGTTGAAAGAGTCCTCGGCCACCGATGCCATTGCATCCCGCAGCTCGGCCACCTCCTTCTCGGCCTCCAGATGGCGAGGGCCTGCTCAGTCTTGAAGCGGGCCGCCTGAAGATCTCGCTCGAATTCAACTCGGGCAAGCCGCAAATTTTTCACAGCTTGCTGAGTTTCGATCCGAGCGGCAGCCAAGTCTGCCTCGGTTTTCTGAATCTTGACACCGGCAGCAGCAAGCTCCTCTTTGTTCTTGTGGCACCTTTCTTTAGTAACCACAAGGCAGTCAACAAGAGAAGCCGTTTGATAGGCATGCAGCTGCATCTGCTGGAGCAGTTGGACATCGTCTTCAGAGAACCGAGAGGAATCGGCGAAGCATTTGGGAGCCTGGATGAAGGGGAAGAGCTCCTCGGCCCCCCGTTCCCACAAGTGGCCGAGCTCCAGCTTCGTGGCATCAGGAAGCACGACACTGGAATACTCGGCAGCCGGGGGATCAGCAACCGGGGCAGGAGGAGGAGGAGCAGGGACCTCGACAGGAGGAGCGGGATCGGAAACGACAGAGGCCGGAACAGTAGAGATGGGGAGAGCCATTACGGCCGAAGTACCAGCCGTCACTGTGGCCGACTTATTCACCTTCCTTAGTTTGAGTTGTTTAAAGAAGGAAGGGACCTCATTGGTAGCAGGAGGAGGCCTTGGGGCCCCAGAAGTCTTTCGGGACCGAGGGCGCAGGTCACCGGATTGGTTTTCCATCTCAGTAGCTGCAAAACAAATCAAGTAAATTAATGCCGGGAATAGAAAAGCAAGATAATATACTTTATAAAGAAATTAAACTAACGGTCAGGAAGAGCTGGGGGAATTTCACATAAACCCTGACTCTCTTGGAAGGCATCAATCTGGATGACCGAGTAAGCATCCTCGTCCGACAACCCGGTCTCGTCCCGATGATAGAAGGAACGGTGGAATTCGTGATGAGCACGAGACCAGTAAAGCGGAAATTTCCACTTTACACCGACAGATTCCGGCCCTTGCAGAAAGAAAGGTTGCTGGCTGGGTTTGGCACTGACTTTAAAATAATTATTTTTGAACCTCTTGAAAGATTCAACAAAAAGGGGAAACAGTTTGCGATTAGGACGACTTCTTAAGGAAGTCCATCCTTTCCGGTTAGAAGGCTCTCGGCCAGAACAGCTAGTCTGAGCAGAAAAATAATACATAAAAATGGGAACCGCACACGGGATTCCCAGGTTTACACACAAATCCTCAAAGGACTTTATGAAGGCCCAACCATTTGGGTGAAGTTGTGAAGGGGCTAGGGACAGGTGTTTTAAGAGTTTCATCTCGAACTCGAAAAGAGGAAAACGAATACCCAAGCGAGTGATTACATCAGCACAGAAAAAGAAAAAACTAGAATCGCCCTGTTCAGCACTAGAACAGATCGGCATGTGAAGGCCGGGATGACGAATTGAGAATCCTTCTTGATTCCCCACAGGGAGGGCGGCTATGCCCTCCAAACTCATGCATGATGATGTGGTAAGTGTAACACCCCGTGTGCACCCGGTGTATTATCATTACGATTATATCAGAATTAGCGCTTAATCACAGTAATTAAAAACATGTTTTCGGAAGCGTAAATCGAAACCATATTCCTTGGTTTCATTATGTATGGCTTAAGACATCTCCGCCCAAACAAACCACTCACACCCCTGCTGATCCAGTTCACATAATAAACATAGGCAGATAACATCAATATCTCAAAAGGCATAAACAGGAGGAAACAACCATATCATAATATAAGCGGTTTATGTACATATACAAAGTCTGACACTCGAAGTGTCTATACAAAAGAATAAGCGTCTACATGCTTTGTTCCCAAGGACCCTTCCTCACACGAGGGCATATACACAATACACATAGCTCAAAACACATGCACACGCACATGTCTTCCCTCTACAGGGGTACAAAATAATCAAAAGCCGAGCCGAGCTCCAAGCTTCCCTCTGCTGCTTCTCAACCAAGCAACACTGTCTCTACTGGGGCCTCCCGCCCAGAGACCGCTCCTCTCTGCCTGAAGAGTCACCTGAAACAACATAAGCCCCACACGGGGTGAGATATACATCTCAGTAAGCT
>PYAF01004326.1:1224284-1271649 GCA_007407185.1 Glycine tomentella | reverse complement strand
TTCACACGTGGTAGAGCCCGACACCATTCAGATTAGATAGAATCTGACTAGTCCTACACGACCCATGAAGATTCTGGATAGGATGGAAAAGCGCATCAGGAACAAGATCATTCCCATAGTCAAGGTACAATGGGAAGGAAGAACACCTGAGGAAGCGACTTGGGAGCGGGAGCAGGAGCTGTTGCAGCTGCACCCCGAGTTGTTTGAAAGGTATGTTCTTGTATTTTGCGGACAAAATTCCTAAAAAGGGGGCCTGAATATAATGACCCTCAAGCCTGGCGTGACTAGCGCAAGATTCCGCACGGTTAGCGCCAGGGTTCTTCAGCAGGAAACCAAGCCTGGGGCATGGCGCGGGTAGCGCCATGCATGGCGCGAGTGGCGCCATTGTTATAAAGGATGGCGCTAGTGGTGCTTTTGGTAGAGAGGAGCGGTTTTAGGGCGGGAGGCCCCAGTAGAGACAGTGCTTGCTTGGCTGTGAGGCAGCAGTGAAAAGCTTGGAGCTCGACTCAGCTTTTGTTGTTTTGTACCCCTGTAGAGGGAATACATGTGTGTGCACATGTAGTTTTGAGATGTATATAGATTTTATGTATGCCCTCGTGTGAGGAAGGGTCCTTGGGATCAAAAGCACTCGGATGCTTATTCTTTTGTATAGACACTTCGAGTGTCAGACGATGTATATGTACATAACCAGTTTATGTTATGTAATGAAGTTTCCTCTTGTTTATATCTTTGAGATGTTTATGTTATCTGCCTATAGTTTTGTTGTGTGATCTGGATCGGCAGGGGCTTGTGTTGTCTTGTGATGAGATGCTGAGATTCCATACATAATGTAATCAAGAGATACGGTTTTTATTTATGCTTCCGCGAAAAGTATGTTTTATTCAAAGTAATTAAGCGCTAATCTGATATAATCGTAATGATAATACACCGGGTGCACACGAGGTGTTACAACTTGTAAGAAAAGTACTAGTTTGTGGCAAGAGAATAAAGCTATTAGATTAGTAAAACCAAGAAAGTGAGGAAGAAAGGAAGACTGAAGCCAAATATCAAACTGAAGTGACAAATGGAGTGAAAGAGTGGAATGATTCTAATAAAAGAAAGGGGAAATGTTTTGTTGTCGTGGAAGTAGTGCATTGTTGAGATGAGAGTGTACGATCGTGTGAGGGAAAAAAAGAGGATATGAAATAAGAAGGTTTAAGTGTAACAACCATGGTTTTCCAAGGTCCAATGAGGTTAAACTATAACACTAATAACTGACTATGTCCCATCAAGGCCCAAAATGTAAAACTAATAACTTACCGGCTCCTATAACGCTTAAAGTAAGCTTCTCACTTGGGCTTTGTTGGCCTAGGTTGAACATCACTAGATCACATGAATTCATTGAGCTTGGGTCAAACATCCCATGATTACTAGACTTAAGTCAAACATTATTAGGCACTACTATTGACACTACTAAATTTGTTATTGACATTATCAGATCATGCAAAATCCCTCTTTCTACTCACCAATTTGTTCTCACCCTTTTTCCTTCCCCGCACCCAAATTGGGTATGGTTATGGTGGCGGTGGGATAGTGCACATATAATGGAGCAATGGTGCTGGTGGCAGGGTGACGCGAAGGTGTTACTGTGTAGATTGGTAGATGTACGATGTTGTTTGGGTCGCTAAAAGGTGAGAAAGGGATGCTAGTGGTGCGATGATTTTGTTGGTATGGGGTGATAGCGGCATAGCACAACGCGATGATGGCATGGGTGATTAGGAACCTACAAGTGTAACAAGCCTGAAATTCATAGATTAAAAATAATTCATATTCCACAAAATAATAACACATAATAAAACTACAGCACAATAGTTGAATAGGTCACCAATGCGCGTTTTTGAATGTCAAGGACTCAAGTTGGCCTTGTGGTCAAGTTTATTCGAGCACTCAGTTTATCTCAGCCTGTAACGCAGGAGAAATTTGATGAATGTGAAGGAAAGTCTAACAATGGGTGGGTGAAGAAGGAGAGAACGGATACCAAATTGACGCTATTACATGGTGAATGGAAATAATACTCACCATTGTTGTTGATAAAACATGTGCATGAAGAATAGCCGATAACACATAAGCGTGTTCCTAACACAGAGAGACGGAGATGGAAGATGAAATTGCAGACCAAAAGTTGATGTAGACAATAGAGTCACTACTATGTCAATCATTACATGAACACAAGCGTGTCAACGTGATGAACCATGCTGGTGTCAAAATATGAGACATGGGAAAAAGAAAAGTGGGATTTTGAATTCAAACTGGGCGGTGCTCCTCTGCTGCTTTTTGAAATTTTTTTTTGCCTGCTGCTTTGGCTTCTGCTTCGAGTCATGGTTCGATGACCTTGGTGGTTTGGATGAAGAAGCTGAGACAGTGTCCTAGCAGGACACGTATTCTCCAAAGCTGAGGAGTGCTGAGAGTAGGACACCTGTTATCCAAAGCTGAAATTGCATAAGGGAGTGACACGTATCCAGAAAAATGTTCTTTTATTACTGTATAGATTAAAATATTTTTTAATATTTATTTTAATTCAAACAACTTTTTTCTTTATTTTTGTTTAGCGTGATCTTCACATGAGTAGGCAAAAAAAAAATCGAATAAATTGAAATGAATTGGTCGCATTCAAAGAGTATTTTTCTTGTTAACTTTAAATTTAACAAACCTGATTATAAATAAGTTGATTGGTTTGGATAATATAGCCTTTTTTAGCACAAAAACGATGTATTATTTTACATATAAGAAAAAAATATAAATAAGAAAGGATATTTGAGTTAATCGACCAGAATAACTGTATTTTACCTAAAATGAGTTTCCATATTGTATAAACACAGATGCAAGAAAAGGGTGTGGAGAGTGTTTTGGCAGTGATATAGTTTTAAGGATCACAAAGGAATATACTAGAAATTTTTATTGACAAGGCTACACTATTAATTTGAAACATCTGCACGCGTTATATTTTTCTTTTAAAAAAGACAAGGAGCTTTATTTATAATTTTGAGATACGTGCCCCTAACCAGGAAACTCCATGGTATGTAATGGCATGAGAAATTAATTTGTTTTATTTGTCATGATATTTTTTAGTTTAAATCTAATTCTAGTTTTGGTTACGTTGTAAGTGATTTAGTTCATATTAAACCAATTACGTTTATAGACATGGCTTACTAACTTACATTTGTTGTTGAGTCGTTGAGGTTCACTAAAAATACTTTCTTATTGACAAACATGTGATTGGAAATAAGGTATCTTACTCCTAAAAATGACAATCTTGTAAATTTTTTAAAAAGCAATTGTAAAGTCTTTTTTTATTTGTTTTTCTCCAAATGGCTAATATCAGGCGGCATTCCAATCACCACCTACTAATTAAAATAAATCAAGAAAATGAGTAGAAAGGATAGGAAATGAACATAACTTGAAGTCTATGTGTTTGGCGAGTTATTTACAATAAATGGATTAAATTGTTGTCAAAGTCCACAAGTTATATAACCACTACACATACTGTTATTTCGACCTCAGAGTCAACAGTTCCTTATCGTCAAACAGGCTTCACTTCCCACGGTTCAGGAGGAACCAAATCCCATTGTTGTAGGGGAATCAATTCCCATTACCCATTTAGAAAGCCCACACCTTCGACAACAAAAGGATCACTTACACCTGAGTATCCACCTCCTCCAATGCCTGAACATCCAAATGATCAAAGGCCATGGCTTCATGCGGAAAAGAGAGAAAGTCAATTTTAATGTAAAGGTTATTTTTTAATATAATTTTATTCAAATATGATTCTGACAATAATATATTACACAAATTTACACCAGCACATGGCCCTTCGGAGTCATCTCAAGTTGATATCAAGCAGAAATTTGACGAACCAAGTCCGACTTGGAAGAAAGTACCACTTAAGGTTCGGGATATATGGTTTGGAGAGTTTAAGGTAGTTTAAAATGTCGATCAATTCAAATGTCTTGTTTGTTGTAGGGTTGTTCAAATAAATTAAAAACTACAAACTTAATTATTACTGAACTGTTTGTAAACTAAAATTGCACTAAACTGACAAATATATAATGCAACAAAGGTTAAATTGTGGTGGGGAAACTTTCAATTATGTCTTGTACTATCCTTAGAAGATCTTGTGCAGTTTAATTAATACATAGTTTTGTTTGCCTATTAAAAAATTGTTCAATTCGAACTACAAAAAGAGTTCAATTCCAACTTTTAAATATAATTAATTGAATTAAAAAAACAATGCAGTTCAGTTCATCATTTTGAACACTCCTAGTTATTTGGTATTATGTATGTATTTGTGAAAAATGATACTTAACTTTATTATGCAGGAGAGATTTCAAAAATGTCGAGAGGAGCTGCAACAACAAGGAGAGATTTCAAAAATGTCGAGAGGAGCTGCAACAACAAGCCACGACAAAAGCCACACCTGCACATGATTCATCTTCTACCTCTATCAATGATGATTTATATTATGGAATTGTTGGAGGTCAGAATTCGAAAAGGAATGTGTATGGACTTGGTACATTGAGCAAAACATTTGTAGCTCAACATGTGCTCAAACTATGCTTACTCAAGTTCCAATGGTACAACAAATAAAGGAAATATGTGATACCATTTAGAAATTGAATGCTGAACATTTGGCAAAGAATGCTAAGGAGAATACATTTGAAGAAAAGAAGGAGCAATCGATGCAAAATCATAAGCAACAAATGATACATAAAAATGAGCGAATACGTTAGCAAGTAAATGTAACTTATCTTAACTCATTTTCAGATTAAGTCCCTCTTCTCAAGCCCTAGTGTACCTATTACATCTACATATGACAGTCAACTCGATAATGATGATGATGACATACTAGATGACCATTGATTGCATACTTAGTTTTATTTTATTATATTTGCTAAGTAAATGTTAATCAGTTTAGCAATTGTTTCCAGTGACCCAAAATTATTATTAAAATCAATTTTATTTTGCAACAATTTTTTAGTTACCGAGTAAATTTGGTCGATGTTGGCAAACATGTTAGCGACCGAAATTAACGACTAAAGTAAGCAAATAATTATTTTATAAAAGATCATTTTAAATCAAGAGACGAAATTTGAGACCGCAACAATGGACTCTAATTTGGTCGATAATGAAGGAAGACGACAAAAAGTAAGGCGGTCATATATTGGGTTTTGCAACTGATATTTGTGGTCGCTAATACGCGACAATCTAATATTCCGTTTCTAATCAGCTTTGTGAGTAGGGCTTTATCCACCATTTTTTGGTTGCTGTTTCGGTCGCTAATAAGAGTTGCGTACTGTTCGTCAATATAGTGACGAATTTTTGCGGTCGCTAAAAGGCTTTTTTTTGTAGTGCTATACAAGTCCACATTCTAATTTAAACTAATTATCCCAAATTCTGCCACCTATGTCTTTATGTTTGTCATTAGAATACCGTTAATAATTGTTTTTGCACTTTTGATTGAAATAACATGCCTTCAATGACTTTGCTCTTCATATCTTCGAGGAACATCTAACTTCAAGAATCCATCTTCTGATGTAGTTTCTATTTTCTAAGTCTTTAAATTTTCAATTATTCATCGAACTTAATCCGATTACCATATTTTTGATTATCATCTTAACACAACTTCAATATTATGTTCTTTAACTTCTTTCATTTCCCGTACTTAGAAAATTTTCCTAATACCCCTAACAATGCGTTATTATATTTATATTATATATTCTTTTCCCTAGGGATGTTCTTGGCATGGGTAATCCGTGAACTCGACTCAACCAAAACCAATCCAATTAGTTTGGTTTGATTTTTTTAGAGTTTGAGTCAACTCCGACCAATTCCATTAGACCCGACCCAACTCTACCAAATCCATGACATATAATTAAATTTATTATTATATATAAATTAAATTATTAAATACAAAATACATTAACTTTTAACAAACATATTTTATTAAATTATTAAATTAAATCACCCATAATTTTTTCTTTTTTAAGTTATTTTTATCTTTTTCTTGATTATTTTTATGTTTTCCCATGCTAATCCAATATTCGATTTCTATCTAAAATAAAAATACCGTATTAGCATTGAAATCATCAATTCTATTAGTCAAATATTATCACAATTTGATCTTTTTTTAGTGCATTTAGTTATTATTATATTGGCTTAAATATGTTTTTAATCCCCAATATATACTCGACTTGCGTTTGATCCCTAATAAATTTTTCCTTCAAATTGGCTCGCCAATATATACTCGACTTGCATTTGATCCCTAATAAATTTTTCCTTCGAATTGGCTCGTTGATACTTGAAAAGTTTTGTTTTAAATCCCTACCATCAGTTAAGTGATGGTATTTCCGTTAAATATTTGACAAGGCAATTTGTGGCGGCTCAAAAAATTGTCAGTATTTGTTTAAAAAATCTCTCTCTCTCTCTCTCCTCCAAAAGTCATGTGCGGCTTCTGCAACACCCTCTTCCTTTTCCTCAGAACCTTCCCATCAACAACAATTCTCACTTCTTCAACCTTTTCTCCCTCTCTTAGCTCCCTACAACACCCATATCCCACCCCAAAATCCAATCCCCATACTTTTGACTGTGAAATTTGCCAAAAGATAGCGTAGTTCCAACTAAAGTTCGATGCTTTCAGGCGCTCCACGAGATCCGATAGCTTGTTCTGCAGATTCTCATCGCTCCCAAACGCCATTAACAAATTCTCGTTTGAAACCGAATTCACCACCAAGTAATCGAACGACCCTCGACCCAAAACCTCCACCACCGTCATTTTCTCTTCCTCATTCCACAGCCCTCCCAACCCATCTCAATCTTCATCCCAAAAACCCAACAAAATCTCTACTTTCGCATCACCCAAATCCAGAAAATCTTAGATCTTGCTAATTCCAACCTGGTTCTTTGAAATATCACTGAAACCTTGCTTCCCTCGCGAAGGCGAAGTGCTTCCCCACTGCGATATTCCTCTGCGCCCAAACAGAGTCTCACGTCGCCCCCTGCCACCTCGCCCTCACCATCCTCATCAACTGCTTTTGCCACGTCGGCAAGGTTGCTCTCGCCTTCTCCATCTTCGGGAAGCTTCTTAAGCACGACCTCCACTACGACGTCGTCACTCTTAACACCCTCAACCTGAACGACGTTGTTTCCACCGTGGTCAAATTTCACAACGAAATGGTTGCGGATGGCTTCGAATCCAATGAAATCACTTAGTGGAGGAGATGGTTTGGAAGGGTGTTTTTGTTGATATTTATGTATTCACTGTTTTGATTGATGCGTTTTGTAAGACTGGGATGGTGGGGGAGGCGTAGGAAATGTTTGATGAAATTATTAACAAAGTTTTTTTTTACTTTAATTGATTCTAGGTGTTTTTAACAATCAAAAAATTTAAATTTGATTTTGAAATAAATACTGATAATTTTTTAGGAGACGTAGGAAATGTTTGATGAAATTATTAACAAAGTTTTTTTTTACTTTAATTGATTCTAGGTGTTTTTAACAATCAAAAAATTTAAATTTGATTTTAAAATAAATACTGATAATTTTTTAGCCGTTACAAAATTATGTTATTAAATATTTAATGGACATGTCATCATTTAACTGATGAGAGAGATCTAAAATAAAAAAGATTAAAATATCATAGAGTCGATTTGAAGAAAAAATTTATCAGGGATCAACTCCAAAAATTAGATATATATATATATATATATATAGATATTAAAAACATATTTAAATCTATTATATTTAAAAAAATTAAAAAATAATGATTGTTCAAAAAAATTTAAGTTTTACAGAATAAAAATTATTTTTAAATGTTTAAACCCGACCACCCAATTCGATCTAATCATTTTATTATCAGATTGCTTTGGATCGAATTTATTAATAAAATTACATCCGATGTATCTCAATCCATAAACATTAAATATAAAAATTAAATCAAATTAAATAATGAATTTAACTGAACCGAACCTTTCAACACCCGACCTTTTCCCAATGTTTGAGTGGACATGTACATATGGAGGTTCAAATTTGAATGGGAAATTCCCCTTAATTAAAGGGGGTTGCCTTACGTAGTGGACATTAACTAACCATATATTTAAAACGATTTTTATTCATATAGCTACTTTTGGGTATGCGTTGAAAGTCTTTCGTTCAAAATGGGAGCGTTGATTTTGATCAAATTTTATTTGAGGTGATTGACGTGTGGTTTAATGTGGACTTAAGTTTGAGATTTTCGGACAATCGTAGAATTCCTTCACACAGTCGAAACTATTCAAAATACAACAACAAACATAAAATAAAGTAAAATATATTTCTTATCTCTCCTTATCAATATCTTATGTACTGAAAGAGTAAAATTAACAAAACCTTATTTTATGTAATAAAAAGTTAAAATAATAATAAAATCTTACCTTATGTGAAAAAGAATATTTTTTTAATAAAAATTTGAAGTTGTAGCTACTAAATACTTTTATACAAATATTACTCAAATAATTATATTATAAAAAACTATTTGCGTTATTAATATCACAAAGCACCTAATATTAATAATTAGTGTTAATATATAATTTTTTGACATATCTAATATAAATACCAAATTTACACGCTTATAAATTAGATATTTCATTAGTTTTTTTAATTACGTTATTTATTCTATTTTTACAAGAAACTTACACATTATGTACATGTTTTATAAGTAATTTATTATGTTGGAGTTAAATTTAACTTTATATTTTATTTTTTTAATTTTATAATTAAGATATGAAATAGCAGTATTAATAGGTGGTTAATTAATATGATACTTGTTCAATTTTCCTTTAATAAGATTTGGGGTTTGAAATTTATGTATAACTATAATGAGAAAGGTGGCTTGGATAGAGAAAAAGGCCAGGTTAACGTTACAAATCATATTGGACCAGGTAAAGACTCATTATTGTTGAAAGTTGAAAGGAGGGGTTGTTGGGCTGGACTATGATAAGGCATCGAAAAACAACACAAATAATAGGGGATGCGCTTTATACACTATGTAAATTTCTAATACACCGGATATGAACAATGCGTTTCCAAAATTATCCTTTGTATTATCACGGTCTTCATACATGGATCTGTATGAGTTTTTTTTTTTTTTTTTTATAGATTGGATAATCCGTAAGTTTTTTTTCATACATACGGATTGCCGAATTCGTAAGATTCTTACGAATTCAAAAATCCGTAAGTTTATTTTTTGTAAGTTAAAATATTTTTTACAAAATAATTTAAAATAATGGTGTATGCAAAGTATCAAACCTGTGACCTTTAAGTTATTAACACAATGCTCCAACCAACTGAGATAATAGACTAATTATGTTAAAAAATAATTAATGTTGATACATATAACACTAAATTTTTTAATTTAAAATAATTTATTATGTTAAAATTATATGTGTATTAAATATAAATTAAAAAATTTAGTGTTATATGTATCAATAGTAATTATTTTTAACATAATTTTCCTATTAATTTATAGTTTAATTTATTGTGTTAAATTTTGTAATAACATTATATGCTAAAATTATATGTTTAATTAATGCATGCATACACATATGTAACAAAATTATATGTTAAAATTTTATAAGAACATATAATTTTAACACAATAAATTATTTTAAATTAAAAAAATTAGTGTTATATATCAATATTAATTTTTTAACATAATTGGTCTATTAACTTAGTTAGTTAGAGTATCACCTTAATAACTTGAAGGTCATGGGTTCGATACTTGCATACACCATTATTTTAAATTATTTTATAAAATATATTTTAACTTAAAAAAAAACTTACGAATTGGGCTTATGGATTGCCCAATCCGTATATAAAAAACATACGGTGTATGAAGACCATAACATGCGAAGGATAGTTTTGGAAACGCACTGTTCATACATGGTGTATTAGAAATATACCTGGTGTATGAAGCGCATCCCAAATAATAGTGGGAAAAGGAGCTTGATACCCAAAGGAACACACTACAGTTTTTCCAAGTACACCTCCATATCCCTTAGGAGTACACTCCTTTGAACCTCTTTTCCTTTCCAGAAATGTCTTTTTAGAATAACATATACCTATTCCTTAGAGATATTTGTAGTAAGATTGTTGACATTGTGAATGTTTATCTTACATCCCATGTTTGTTAGTCTTATTTTCACAATATCATTAATATTCTTTAAGCCGTATAAAATCTTATTTTTATCTTATCTTTGTTGTTATTTAAATCCTAATTTTGCACTCCATCAAAATTAACATAACTTAGAATTTTAGGAAGAACTTGAATTTCTTTAGTTTGTAACAACAATAACATCAAATGATGTTGAGGAAATGCATAATTTTCTTGACCATGCGGTTGATGCAAGGTCTACTGATTCTTCTAGTTCATTTAGATTCATTGTAGATAGAATTTCATCATTTGAGTTTAAAATTATACATCATTTCAGCATAATATATTATAATCTTTTAAGTTATGTTAATGTGATTGCCTCATTATTAAAAACATTTTGAAACCTTCACAATTACGGTTTAAATAACAATGTTTTTTTTAAATGAAGATCAATAAAGATAGGATGAAAATATATAAGATTTTATATATGATTTAAAGAACACTGATGATATAATTAAAAAAAAAAAGAATAAGAAACATAGGGATGTAAGATAAGTGTTTAAAATTTCAACAATTTTAAGTGATATTTTATTATTACCAGAAATGTATTTCTAGAATAACATATAACTATTCCAAAAATTATTTCCAGAACTATGATACATAGTTCTGAAAATACATTTCTGGAATAGGTATATCTTATTAAGGGAAGATATTTCTGAAAAGGAAAAGGGGTTCTAAGGGATGTACTCCTTTAAGAAAAAAAAAAGCTATAATGGATAATTAAGAGGCAAAAAGGAGGTATAGGATAAACTTCAAAAAAATTGGGGGTACAAATAGAAAGTACCTACACAAATTCATTTTCAACCCAATAAAGACTTGTGTGGAAGGCCTTTTTGGAGCTAAACAATGTTGTGAAAATTGGACTTGACAGGTTGGTCTGATCGAAACTCGGTGGCCTAACCAGTCTGGTTTAGCTATTGGATTAGTCAAGTGGTTAACCCATATCAACTTGAATCAAATGGGTCAAGTTTTGTAAACATCGGTGACCCAGACAATTTTGGTAAATCGAGCCGGTTTGTGCAATTTTTTTTGAAAAAAAAATATGAACATTATTCTCAACGCATTTTGTATTTTGGGATCCAATTAGTCTCAGCCTGAGTGTATAAAGAGTATAACCCTACCATTCTTTTCACCAAAGTAACAAGCCCTGATTCTTGCAGCCTCTTTCTCAATCTCTCCAATGATGACAACTGCCTCTTTGAATCTCACTTGCACACGACCACTAAGATGAAACTTTGTGAATGTCTCTGGTGCATGGTCTAATGATCTACAAAAATCGACATTCATCGTTGTGTTTGTCTGATGATTCCCTAGCACCGTTCAATCCTCTTTCTTTCTCATTCCCCCTTCATATGTCATTTTTCAAGTAGGCATCTACGTTCATTCTCAATCAATTTATTTACATCGCTTTGCTCATACTTATGTACATTCTGCAATCTGTAGCAATGTGATTTGTGTTTCATTTCATCTTTTCCAGTTTTGGTTTCTTTAATGTTACATTTTAGTTCATCTACTGACAACTCGTGTATATAGCCCTTTTTGGATTGGTTTTGTTTTCTTATTATGAATTTATTCTTTTGTTTGGTTACGTTGGATTGATTTTTAAAAATTGAATGGAAAACATGTGTATAGCCCTTATTAGATTGATTTTTTTTGCCTATTCTGGATCTATTCCTTTGTTTGGTCATGTTGGATTGATTTTTAAAAATTGAATGGAAAATTAACGCCTTATTGTTTTTTGGTGAAACAAACCAGACAACCAAATAGGTCATTTATGCTTGATTCGATCTTCTATAACTTGGATATGTTAATTAATTGTTCATTAGTTGAATAATTGGTTCAAAGGAGCTAACATATTGTAGTTTTGGAATGTTATAAATTAAATGTATTTGTTTTGGAAGCATAGTTAATTGAAGATTAGGAATGTTATAAATTAAATGTATTGGAATTAACTTTATTTGTTATTTGAGAATTGGGATATTAGGTACTTTATCATGACAATATGATTTTAAATTTGTTGTATAGATTGATCAATCAAATTAGCTTTTGTCGTTAAGCTCAGCCACACTTATTGAGATATCATGACAATGAGCCCTTGCTTGGCGTAAATTCCTATTTGTCCTGTCATCTCTACCCTAAGTACAAGATGATTTCTACACCATTATGACACCCACAAATCTTTTCCCTATGTTGCTTTAATCTGGGATTCATTTAACTAGTTTTTGACTTGAGATTTGGGTTTAGTGGGTCGGGAATATGCTTCACTCCTTGATTGCTCCATAGTGGCTTGTGCAATGAATATTTTAGTTAGGTTAATGGATTTAAGGTATTTTTAATGGATCATTAGGTAAATTCATTTTTCAAATCTGATTTTGTAAATTACACCTTGAATTGAACTTGAATAAGGTATTGATCATTTTTCCCATATCTTATAGTTCTTTTGATTTTCAAACCCTTGATAATATAAAGGTACTATTGCTGATTGTTCTCTTTGATTTTCTCACCAATTGTAAATGTTTTTACATGTGTATCTTGATTGGTCTTACAAGTGATTATTTGAACTTATAATGTTTGTCACATTTCTATTCAGGAACATATGTTGCTCTAGCATTGGAAGGAATCATGATTTCTAGGTAATTTCTAGTTGGTGGTTAAATTGCCATAGCTTTATATGTATCTATGAATTAAAGTTTCATAATGTGTTCTACTTGGTAATGTCATCGATCAATGAAGAGTTTGAATTCAGGATTATGTTTTTGTTATTATGTGTACTCTACCTGTCCTCTTATTTGGGTCTTGCAAAATGCAAGTTTAGTAAATGCCAGAAGAGAAAAGTTATCAAGTCTCCTACATTTAGTAAATAAAATTTGTATAGGTATATTTAAACCGGTTTGAGTGTATAAGGGGAAAATGGTGTTCTAATGCATGATTACTATTTCATTCCATCCTATATATTTACATCAATTGGTGATAATAGGTAATCTTTTAGAGACTAGGGTGTTTAATTTCCAAAGTTTTGGTCTATGATGTGGATAAATTAGTTGGGTATCGTTTCCTTCACTTTATATCATTCTAATAGGTGATTATCTTATACATTAATTGTTTTATGTATTTATAATATCAATTTTTTTATCCTTTCCTAACAACTTTTTTGGCACTTGGAATATAATTTTTGTGTGTTTAATTATGTACTTTAGCAATTTGGCAATCCATCAAGTTTTTGGTACACAAAATAAAAGGCATGTGTTAGTTAGAGTGGTCCTATTTTTTTGTGTTGGTTCGGATACTCTTCATCTTACTCCTTGCATGTGTTGTGAATCACCCTTTAAATATTAACTTTGGGTATTAAGACATCTTGTCTTAGCTTTGGAAAAACGAACACAAGTCATTTGGTACTTACCAATTGTGTATGCTTCGCTATCATCTAAGCTAAATCTTATCTATTATACCTTTGAGTGAGTTCAGTAGGAATAATTTTTTGTTGATGCTTACAATGGTTTAAAACTAAAACCATGGTTGTTGGTGTCTTTGTTGAGGAGAACAACTCCAAGGTTGTTGCAAAGTGACATGATGCGTCAAAAGACCATGTGCAAGTCATCCCGAGGGTAAGGTCTCCAAAGTTTCCCTTCTCCTTGTGGTGTTGCCTCAAAATACTACAAATTTGAGAGGATGTGAATTTCTTCATCTATTAGCTTGATATTCTAGTCACGAAATAAAGACAGAAGAAATAAGAAACTCTTGTCATTAGTTAGACCATACATGAACAAGACCATGTTTGTTACCACTATATAACTCATTTCTATCTACAAAGACTCTATAATAAGCTCCTCATTAGGGATATGTGACTTTGCTTGTTGCGACTACAAGCACTGCTACTGCATTCGTCCTCCTTGATGTCGCTACTTGTTGTATTAATTCTAGCCACACATTTCTCGGTCAAGGTATCATTGACGTTAATGGAGCCAAAGATTCCTTCCATCCATTGATCATCAAAATCTTCCTTGTATTAAGAGATAATCAGATCCTGATCATTTGTTATGTGTGTGTATTTGTATTGTAGTTTGCATGGCCAACTGAATTACTACTGCTATGGACGAATATATTTATGGTGAAGTGGTGAGAATGGAAAGAAATAGGTGTAGAGGTGTTGTTTACTCATAGTGGCAAGCAAAAGAAGGAGTGTCAATGTTAATGGCAACAATGACAACATCAGTGTCGTCAAGATGCTTCAAAGCCGTGAGGTTTGTTTGAAGCCTCATCGTGTTTTTTCCTCTTCCACCACCACTCACAGATTCTGCAATATTTTCTTAATCCACCAATATGACACTTATGATCCCTCCTAGGCTCCCTCTTCCCTTCATTATGCAATGAAGAGATAAAGTTGTCGAAATCGTCGCTGCCAAAAATGTGGTCTTCGTTCTTTACTAGTCTACTTTGGTTGCAACTTTAGTAGAGAAACCAATGAAAGGATTTTCTTTTTGAATGTAAGCCCTGATGAAGTCATCCATGACCTCTTCTAAAATAAAAACAATGACTCACTTATTATAGTATATGCTTATGCTTTTGAGAACTTCAACTCTTTCAAATGAAGACGCACAAAGATTGAATACATAAGAAAGGGCACCGAGCCAGATGTCGAGTTTCTTCTTTTCTAGTCTGAATGTTTGAACTTGCCTGGATATGTAGAGTTTGAAAATCCCAACGGAAAGGTCCTAACTTACTCACCGAAAGATAGTATTTGCAAGGTCTTTGATCTTAAAGACTACTCAATTTCAGATAAGCATGTTCAAGAAATCAAGATCAGTCTTGGTATCATTTTATTAATTGTCAACATAATCAATGGTCATATTCCACTCAAGATTATATCCATTGAAGATGACACAGTTCTCAAAACAATCAACAACTTGTTTCATCCTATGATCCTCAGAATCTACCTTGTAGTAAAAGATAATGAGAACTATATAATTTGTTGTGTGTATGTGTTATTTGTATTGTAGTCTGAGTGCCACAACTGGTGATCCTCAAATGAAGTAATAAGTTCTCCACAGAAGTTTCAAACATATATTTTTCGACTGCTGAAAGTAAGGAACAACTAATTCTCGTACAAAAAGCTAAATGATGATGAAGTCATAAATTATGTTTGGCTTACCTCCATTGCATCATTATTTTGAACATCAAGAATTTGGAGGTTCTCATTTTCTTGCTTGACTAGAATATTTTCATTAAATAGCTCTAAGAAGTCCATCTTTTTATTCTGATGAAGCAGGTGATTGAATGTTTTGAGAAATGTGTCATCTTAAAATACTAAAATATTTTCATTAAATAGATCAATATTTTTAGATGGCACATTTTTCTAAACATTCAATCACCTGCATCATCAGAATAAAAAGGTGGACTTCTTAGAGCTATTTAATGAAAATATTCTAGTCAAGCAAGAAAATGAGAACCTCCAAATTCTTGATGTTCAAAATATTGATCTAATGGAGGTAAGCTAAACATAGGTTATGACTCCATCAATATTTAGCATTTGTACGAGAATTAGTTGTTCCTTACTTTCAGCAGTCGAAAAATATTTGTTTGAAACTTTTGTGGAGAGCTTGTTAATTCATTTGAGGATCATTAGTTGTGGTATTTAGACTAAAATACAAATAACACACACATAACAAATGATATTGTTCTCATTATCTTTTACTATAAGGCAGATTCTGAGGATCATAGGATGAAACAAGTTGTTAAATGTTTTGAGAACTATGTCATCTTCAATGGATATAATCTTGAGTGGAATATGACCACTGGTTATGTTGACAATTAATAACATGATGTCAGGACTGATCTTGATTTCTTGGACATGCTTATCTAAAATTGAGTGTATGAGGGTGTAGTCTTTAAGATCAAAGACCTTGCAAATATTATATTCTGGTGAGAAAGTTAGGACTTTTTTTTTGGAATTTTTAAACTCTATATATCTAGGCCAGTGCAAACATTCAGACTGGAAAAGAGGAAACTTGACATCTGGCTCGGTGCCCTTCCTTATGTATTCAATCTTTGTGCGTCTTCATTTGAAAGTGCTGAATTCTCAAAAGTATAAACATATATTGTAATAAGTGAATCATTGTTCTTATTTTAGAAGAGGTCACAAATGACTTCATCAGGGCTTACATTCAAAAAGAAAATCCTTTCATTGGTTTTTCTACTAAAGTTGCAACCAAAGTAGACTAGTAAACAACAAAGACCACATTTTTGGCAGTGAAGATTTCAACAACTTTATCTCTTCTTTGCATAGCGAAGGGAAGAGGGAGCCTTAGAGGGATCACAAGTGTCATATTGGTGCGTCATGAGCATATTGTAGAACCTATGAGTGGTAATGGAAGAGGAAAAAACACAACAAAGATTTAAACAAACCTCATGACTTTGAAGCATATTGATGACACTGATGTTGTTGTTGTTGCCATTAACATTGACACTCCCTCTTTGCTTGCCACTATGAGTTGAACACACTAACCTCCACATCTCCTTCTTTCCATTCTCACCACTTCACCATAAACATATTCATCCATAGTAGTAGTAATTCATCTCCTTCTTTGTTGTTGTTTCCATTAACATTGACACTCCCTCGTTGGGGCATTCAAACTATAGTTCAAATACACACACATAACAAGTGATCAGGATTTGATTATCTCTTAGTACAAGGCAGATTTTGACGATCAATGGATGGAAGGAAACTTTGGCTCCATTAAAATCAATGATACCTTGACTGGGAAATGTGTGACTAAAATTAATGCAACAAGTAGCGACATCAAGGAGGACGAGTGCAATAACAATGCTTGTATCACAACAAGAAAAGTCACTTATCCCTAACAAGGAGTTTATTGTAGAGGCTTTGGAGCAAGTTATGCCCTCTTTTATGATGAAGATATGAATGAGATAGATACTGGTAACAACATGGTCTTGTTCATGTATGGTCTATAACTAATGAAAAAGAAACAAGAAACTCTTTTCATTAATTAGACCATACATAAACAAGACCATGTTTGTTACCAATATATATCTCATTTATATCTTCATCATAAAAGAGGGAAGTAACTAACATAGACTTCCTCCCCTTTTTTAAGATGATGATAGAAATGAAATATATACTTGTAACAAACATGGACTTATACATGCATGGTCTATTTTAGCCTCACTATACGTGAAGGTTTGTAAGGTGAGGTTTTCACCTCACTCATATACTTTGTTTCTTCAAGCTCCATGAGTATAGGAATCGTATGTGTAGGTTTTGCAATTTTATTGATGGAATTATTTCAACATTAGATTTCTCCAAAATCCAAGTTGCCTAAGCATTATTACATTAGCTTATGTGAAAATAGATTTTGTGTATTGTACAATCACTATTGACAATTTGAGGCAAGTGAGACATCACTCATCTTTAACCATTAAATTAAAACAAAATAAAGGGTGAAGGTGAATAGTTACTCTTTTAAAAAATGTGTTTTTTGTTCTCAAATATAAGCAAATTTCAACTACTTTTTTCTTATTTGATAATTTTATCTTCAAAATATCCTTCTTTTAATAAGAAATTTATGTTTGATATTAAATTTCAATGAAAGATAGTTTAGGAAAAAATATTTATTTCTTAATTAGGATTAACACATTTAAAAGAAGTTAACTAATTTTTTTAATAAGTGTAAAATCATTTTCTTGTTACTTACAAATGAGAACAAAGGGTGTATTGTTTTGTGCCTGTCTTTGGTAAGGGGTTGCAGGTTTAACATTATTGCATTATTTTGGTTGGGATGGGTGAATTATTTTGTAGGGAAGTGAATGTTGTTAACATCATTGGTTAGTATGCATTTTAAGAGTCAAATGTTAGAATTAAATGCAAACTAACCTATGGTTAGAGGGTTGGTTGGTGGGATATTTATTGGAATTATTGAAGTAAATGGATTGATTTGTTGATAAAAGAAAAAAAAATTGTGTTAAAAAAATAATTCTACCATACATATCATGAATGTTCTTGACTCACAGGATTCTTAAACATCAATATGGATTAACAATGATAAAAAAAATAGAGCAAACTACATTGACCTACAAAGAACAAAACAAAAGTAAATAATGATAATTTCAGCCTGCTATGCATAAGTATGAGTATGAAATTTTGTGTGCATTTCCTTAAAATTGAAACATTTCAACTTACTATTAAAATGTATAATATGATTTTAAAATTATTTATAAAGGATTAGTTTTTTCATGTTTAATATTAAGTAGAATCCATGATGAATTGCTTTTTGTCTAGAGTTGAAGTAGATTATTATTTTTAAGAAGATATTCTTTTTTCTTACATTATTTTGTTGACAACAGAAGAAATAATAAATTGGAATTATTGAAAATAATTCAAGCAAGCATAGTATTTTCAATTATATTTATAAATTTACTTTTCTGTTTTTCTAAAAAAATCAATTTACTCTAAGTTAAAACTATAATTAAGCATTTTCCTGCTATATATTCGTTAATTATACTTATACTGGTCTTCCTTTTGTTTAACAAGAGTGACTATTTCTTACGTTTTGACCTATTTAACTTGAACTCAAACTCGCATGTTCTGAAAATTATTTAGCTCGACGGACTAGCCATCTTGAATGATTTAAATTATTATTGGACTTACCAAGTTCTTGGTTTGGGCTTCGAGATAATTCGCCAATTTGGGTTCGTATAACCAAAAAAAAAAAAACTTTTGCTTCTTGTACCCATAGAAAATAAGACTAATATGCCCCTTGTGGTAAGCACATTCAACATCGGTTTTTCTCAAAATCGATGTTATATACAAATTTCAACATCGATTTTTTCAAAATAGATGTAGAAAACGCTTCAGAATATATAATTTTGGCCACATTTCTACATCGATTTCAACTAGAATCAGTGTAGATAATGATTTTCAACATCAGTTTTAAAATCGATGCTGAAAATGTCTACTTTAAACGACAGTCATTTCAACATAAGTTCTAGAATCGATGTTGAAACTCCTCCATAATCAATGTTAAAACCCTTTTATGTAGTAGTGTCCCAACCTTTGAGGAGAGTGATCGGGTGGTGATGTAACTACCGAAGGGATGAAACAAGTGGTTTACTTTGTGGGGAGTTATAAGCCTCCAAGGGATGATGGCCTTCAAGCCTTTTTCTATCAATCCCAGTGGGATGTGGTGGGACCTAACTTATGTGATCTTGTGAAAGCTATTTTTAGGGAACCTCATTGAGTGCAAGAAATAAATAGTATTCTCATTACCTTATCCTTAAGATAGAAAATGTCCAAAGCTAAAGGACTTTAAACCTATCAATTTGTGCAATGTTTCCTATAAGGTGATCACAAAGATTGTTGCTCACAGAGTGAGAAAGGTGACGGAAAAGCTGGTTGACCGGTGTTTGTAAGTTTTATCCCTAACAGGAACAATAGTGATAAATTGTGATGGTTGAAAAGGCTTTTCGCTCCCTGCGGTCCAAACCAAGATAGAAAGGTTAGATGGCGATAAAGATTGACTTGGAGAAATCCTATGATAGGCGTACATGGGATTTTATCAGAGATACCGTAGTTGATTTCCATTGTCCGCCTAATATTTTAGTACTTATTTGGAGTTGCATTTCCACTGTGAGGATGAAGATGTTATGGAATGGAGATGCCTTGAGGAGTTTAAACTAGGAAAAAGGATTAGGCTAGGTGATCTGATTTCACCTTATCTATTTGTCTTATGTTATGAGAGACTGTTTCAATTTATTGAACTTGCATTTAAGAATAAGGTGTGGAGACCCATTACTTTGGCTATGAGGGGGCCTAGCATTTTTCACCTTGTCTTTGTTGATGATGTCATGTTGTTCTGATTCTCAAGCTCTTTTGTGAAACTTGTAATACCCCATATTCTAGATCAAAATAGTACTTGGAAAACTCTCGTTAATTCTCGTTATTCTTGAAATACATGTCAATAAATTAATATCTTCTTCAAAACTCGAGTAATATATATATATATATTTTTAAAACATATGCGGATAAACTTCATTGTAAAACTCGTGTGAATAAATCTCATTAAAACATATAAAAGTACATTGACATCTTTTTTTGAAAGTCAATACAATTAAAAAATTTCCGTAATAGGTTTACAATAATTGCGACCTTCGTAAAGATATGAACCTTGCAATAGAATAATTAAATATAAGGGTGAAATAACATAGTCTTTATACATAGTAATAAAAAGTATCATAGTATTGTGTCACAAGAAAATAAAATGTAATTACAACCCACAAATGTCTGAAAGTAAGTGTTAACATGTAAATTTATAACAAATATGACTATCTGAACCTAGGTACACCCAACTAGATACATCCAAAAGAAAACCTAGATCTCAGAGCAGACATCTACTCGGCCCAAGGTACCAAACTGTATCTAAGATGGATCCTAAGAAAGATCATTCTCATCCTTCTTAGATGAAGGCTCTAACTACCACAATATTTATTTATACTCCCTATCTCCGCAGGCATGAGATCATCATGGTCTCCTCTGACATATGTACCTGAAATTTGTTGGTTGTAGGGGTGAGCCCCCTGCTTCTCAAACAACACATAAATCATACAACTTACATAATCATGACGTATGATTTTTCTTAGCAAACAACACTCTCAATGCCCTAGAGCGCATAACTATCACTTGACATAAATGACTATAGTAATTAACACCACTGAGTATCACTCTTGACACGGTCAAAATACTCCACTGGGCATCATTGATAATCACACTAGACACAACTGACTAACACACTCAACACATAACAAGGCCCAATAATGCCATCAAGCCTCCCAAGTATTGGTGCTCTTACATAATCACATGGATGACAATTGGGAGTGATCACCACATACAGGTACAACGTATACCGATCCCAAAGCTTCCAACTCCAAAAAGTATAATGTCAGAGCCAGTCAGGAATAGCAAAGTGAGGCAAGTGAACTTCACTGAGCCAAATGAGTGCACCAAATGTCGATAGTCATCACTCGCTAATTCTCCTAGGTCCCGTGAACCTCTCTACCTACTACACCCCGATAAACTTTGCCATTTCACAAATGGAACATAACCACATACCTCACCATCTCACAGATGGACCATAATCACAAAACATGTCATCTCACAGATAGGAAAAATCTAATGATTTCTTACTCTTCCTTCAATCTCCTTGCATCTTTCCACCGCATTGCATGCATAGCCCCCACATCGCATACATCACACAAAAAAAAACATTCATACACACACATAGACAGAGAGAGAGAGAGAGAGAGAGAGAGAGAGAGACGAGGCTCAAGCTTACCTACTACTCTCAGGGAACCATTCTAGGCCCCTCAAGTGATAGAAATCACTTTTCACACAAATCTACCAAAATTTTGGTAGCATAACAACTATATACAATGAACCCGAAATTATAGCAAACAATTTGCTAAGGGTCAGACACCCTTGGACCCAAATCACAACACGTACAGATAAAATGACAACACACACACACACACACATAACAGAATATAAATTTGCAAGCCACATATATAATTGTCTTAGTTCACACTCTGTTGGTCTTATCATTCAACAACAACAACATCAATAATAATAATAATAATAATTATTATTATTATTATTATTATAATAATATACAAGCCTTTTACAAAATGTATCAGCAGAAAAATCATCACAATTTCAAATAATGCATCAGTCATCAGAGTTTGAAGTTTATCTCAACAATCATATAACAATTAAATCAACAATTCCAATATATAAATAATTCTAAGGTAAGTTTATCCATTTGCATGGTTTCCAATGTTAAGCTATCTAAAATCATTACGTTGCTCAGTTTTACAAAGTTTCGCTCCTAGCTTATTCTCAGTGCTCTCAGTACTCCGGGAATCGGTTTTTTCACAAATCTTATATGCTACCCTACATTTTCACACCTAATTAACTCATTTTTGAGTTCAAAACGTTAATAAAAATCATTTCATACAACTCTCACTGTCAGATTATTTTTTCTGACAAATTTTATTCGATAAAATGTTCTAAAACTTGTTTTATTCATAATTTTTGCTAGAAAATCCGATTTAAGTGAAAATTAAGGCTAATCCTATTTTTTAACATTCATAGAACTCATTTTTGGCATAAAAAAACTCAAGGAAAATAGCAAGCACGAAAATTTCAAGACAACATGTTCAAGGAAGTTTAAAAAACGTAGGGTTGAAGAGTTGGAGAGATCCCTTTACCTCTTGTAGTCTCCACGAAATTTAGAAGGAAGAAATATGGAGTTTAGATTCTAGTTTCCAACCTTCAATAGTGCAAAAATAAGATTTTAAACTACAAGTGAGAATAGAGCAAGAAAATGAATTGAAAATTAGGATTAGAGTTGAAAATGGACGTCATTTACCTAAGCTTGATAAAGAAGGGCTCAAGAACACTTGGTAAAGCTTGGAAGAAGAGTGGAAATGGTGTCTTCTTCCCTCTTGACTAACTCGCGAAGAAGAGGAAGAATGAGCATGAATGGTGAGTTTTGGAGTTTAAATGAACTTATAAAAGAAGCTTAGAGTATGATCTATTGGATTAAGGTATTAACCTATCTTAATCACTCAATTATGACTCATGAATGACTTTTGCTTAGCCATGGAAAACATGTACATCACTACCCAAATGCGGTGTGCTTCACTTTTGAAATTTTTACTTAAAAAGGCTAAAGTAGAATTTTGCCAAAAAGGGGTATTCTTCCTTTTTACCAAAACTAATAAATTATATCCTAAACGCCTTGATCATTGTGCTAACTTTCTTGATTATTGGGCTAACCTCCCCAATATTACGTGTACCAAGGTAAACCTAACACAGAGACAAATTACATTACGACTCAATGCACAGATGGAAATCTAGCTTAGACAGTTTCTATTTATCTGTCAAGCTTTACTAAACCAATCACATACATACATATATATACATATATATATATATAACACGAAATTCTATTATTTAAAACATATAACTACTAAATTAAATTCATACACACAGATGACACAACACAGAGTTTTCTATGTCAGTCTGAGTTATAATTTTTCAGTGTTACAACTCTAGCTAATTTTAATCATTCTACATCATATAATCAAACACTTTAATTAGTCACCAACTAATTAAACTAAAATTCTATTTTTAAACTAGTTGTATAATCATTTAAAATACCCTTCATTTTAAACTCTTATAACTTAATTACCCTTTTTCTAATTTCATGATATCTAGATCACCATTAATCAACCTTAATTATCCCCACTTAATTTCTAACCTTACTTACATTAATTACTAATTTTCTTTCAAGCTTCTAATTTCTATTTTCAGACCAAAATTCAATTATTAACATCTTGGTCATTAATGAGTTGACCATTATTTTATCAAAGAATCTTCTCTCAATTATCCTTATTCTTTCTAGACTTTAGCTTAAAAAACCTTAATAACTTAACCATGCTAAGGTATCCTATGATAATATCTCATTTTCTACCATTTTAATTGTCTAAAAACATTATACAATCACACAACAAAGCAAAAACACTCTTTACCACACACACATCGAAAATTGTGATGTTACAAAAGGTAAGTATTGACAAAACTATAATTTATTCTAAAACCGTCAATGGCAGAGGAAGGAGATAACAAGACAATCCGGATTTGGAAGGACTAAAAATTTGGGCAAATATTTGGGGGTACCCATCTTCCACGAGAAAGCTACCAAACAGGATTTCAACTTCCTTTTAAATAAGGTGTCCAAGAGATTGCGCAACTGGAAGAGTAGGATGTTATCCATGGCAAGCCATCTAACACTTGCCAAGTCCGTGAGTCAGGCTATCTTGAGCTACATTATGCAAATTGTCATGCTCCCAACCTCCGTTTGTGATGAGATAGATAAAAGGTGCATGGCTTTTGTTTGGGGGGATAATGATCAGACTAGGAAGATACACACGGTTAAGTGGAGTGAGTTGTGTAAATTGAAAAAAGTTGGCGGTCTGGGTCTTAGAGATTCTCGGGCTACTAATAGAGCTTACATGATGAAAGTTAGGTAAGCACGAGAAGGAATTCATTATGAACAAAGGTTGTTAGATCAAAATACAAGTGTGGATCGAATCAAACCCCTGTTATCATGGAAAAGAGTAAAGCATCCAACTTTTGGAGAGTTGTCTCAAAGAACTACGAGGTAATGAAGCAAAACATAGTGTGGAGGATTGGGAATGGTATCTTAGTTCGGTTTTAGTTAGACTACTCGGTTGATGGGATGGGTTCGTTGAAGAGGGAGGCTCTAGTCCCTCTATCCAATCAATAGTTGCAGGACAAATTTGCGGACTTTGTCAACGTGGAGGGGAGTTAGGAGATGGCAAAAATTCAAAAGTTTCCTCCTTGGCGATGTTTATGATAAAATTAGAGCTATGGTCCCCCCTATTCTATCGAGAGTGGATGATGAAATGGTGTGGAAAGGTAACCCTGAAGGAAATTATCTCTTGCTTCTGTATATACCAGCACCTTGGGTGGCAGTGGGATAATAGATCACCTTTTTAAGAAGATCTGGAGCTAGAAGAGTCCGAAGCGTATGAGATAACATATGTGGAAGATTGCTAGAGAGGCTCTTATTACGAATACTCAACACTTCAAGAGGGAGCTTAGGATGATGATGCTTGCCCAAAATGTTTGAATTGCAGCGAAACCATCATTCATATATGCAGGGTGTTCCGTTCCTTAAAAACGGAGATCCAGCAATATGCAGAAATCAATATAGGATCAAACTCTCTCTCTCTCTGAAGGTGTTTACGAAGATTAAAACAACTCCAGGAAGAAGATCACAGCACAAACGAACCACAAATTGGACGTGGGGTGTGTGCACTGTGAGAATGGAAAAGAGAGAGTAACAGTATGTGTGTCCCTTGCACCTTTGGTGTGAAGGGCTATTTATGCTTACTGACCTGTGAAAAAATAAGGAAACTATTCCCATTCTTGATCACGATCTTCTAAAAGATGAGCAAATATTCTGGATATTTGATGTAAAAATAACCTTCTGTATCTTCCTTGATTCTGTAAATATTTAGGATTTCAATCTTCTTTAATATTTCCCTAAATAACTTGTTTTTAGCTGCCTTGGGCCTTTTGGCCTTTGGCCCAATATAAAATGTCCGTAACAGTTGCCCCTCATCTCGGTTGTTGAGTAACCTGAATGACCGAGATGAATATATGGAGCTTTTTACCCCCATAGCCGAGATAATTATTTCGGATAAGTCGGCCTAATTGATATCCTTCTGAGGCGTTATCTTTTTCATAGAACTTGGATATTATGGCCCTCTGTTCCTCTAAGAGCCGAACTCATTTTCCGACTTCAGCCGAGATAGTGATCTACAAGCCGACCTCTTTTTCCGATTTCAGCTGAGATACTAAAACGCCTATTTTCTGCTAGACCGACCTCCTCTTTTAGCTTCAAATTCCCATGTAAGGTAGAACTCTTACTGTCGTTTGGACATGTGAAAAGACGCGCCTTCCTCGCATTTAATGCTCTGCTATTTCTTTGCACGTTCCAATCATGACTATCTCTTGTTATTTGTCTATTTTGCCCCGGCAATCAAGCACGTTTGTCAGTTACTATTTTTTAATTCAAATTTCGACGGTTACCCTTCTTTAATTTCGTGGGTTGCGGTTATTTTCCACTTTATAGTCCATACCTCGTCATTTCCTTCCACCATCTCAAAACCTCTGACTCATTTTTGTTGCTTGCTTTTGCTCTGTTATTCTGCTTCCTGCCTTCGCATTTCTGGTGCTTCATCCTTTTCTTCTTCAAAACACTCTTCAACCCAGGTATTTTTTCTTTCCTTTCACTTCGTGATTCTGCATTACTCTTTTTCTTCTTCCATCCTTTTTATTTTATTCTTGGCGATATCTATTCCTTTTGGACTTCCTCTTCTGGGTTTCTGCCCTTTTTCTTATCTTGTTCATCTGTTCATCTTCATCCCTTGTTCCCCTTTTTGAAAATCTCTCAATTTCGTAATGGCGAAACTTACTCCTGAAGAAGAGGCTCGTATTGCTGAAAGAGTCTTTCCTGGTGTAGCCTTTTGGTTTTTTGGTAAACCCCTTAGTGAGGAGGACAAGACCAAACGCTTCCTTCGAAACCCTAGTGGTGGTTCCAAATCCTCAAAAAATCCTTCAATCGACAAACTACCTCCTTCTAAAGCCATAACAGATTCTTCTAGGATTGGAACAAGTTCTAGTATTGGGTCTATAAAGGAGTCTAGAGGTCGTATCCCTCCTTCAAAAAATGTTAAGGTTTCTTCAAAGATTTTGCAGAGTTCTGGTACAAAATCCACTAAGGAAACTAGGGTTCATACAATGACTCCTTCCACTCTTCCCCCGAGACCTTGCCCTTCAGAATCTCCTTCTGAAATCCGGTTTGAACCGTGCAAAAGGTGCATGGACAAGTTTTTGTATCTAGCCAGCTCGGGCTTTGATAAGGACGCCGAGGACGTGCTAGATGTGTGCCGGCATAATCCTGTAGCCGTCATTCCTCCATTGCCCCCGCCTAGAGCCGAGATGCCAACTGAAAGTATCTCGGCGCCGGCTGGCATCTTCCGACTTGCCGACAATCCTCCAGGTACCTTTGCTGATTATTCTCTTTTTTCTCTTATCGTAGGTCATCATGGAAATCCCCTCTGTAGAAATCGTCGAGGAGTCTCGGTCAAGCGGTTCATATGCCAGCAACCTATCTCCTGATCTGATAGCCCAGTTTCCTTGGGTGACCTTTGAGGTTCTCAACACCTCATCATCTATGAGTCCGGAGGGCATAGCCGCCCTCCCTGTAGGGAATCAGGAAGGATTCTCAATTCGCCATCCCAGCCCTCATGTTCCAATCTGCTCGAGTGCCGGGCAGGGCGAATCTAGTTTCTTCTTCTTCTGTGCCGATGTGGTCACCCGTCTGGGTATTCGTTTTCCTCTTTCCGAGTTTGAAATGAAACTCCTAAAACACCTTTCTCTAGCTCCTTCACAACTTCATCCAAACGGTTGGGCCTTCATCAAATCCTTTGAGGATTTGTGTGTTAACTTAGGAATTCCCTGTACAGTCCCTGTTTTTATGTATTACTTTTCTGCTCAGACTAACGGCTCAGGCCGAGAGCCCTCAAACCGAAAGGGATGGACTTCCTTAAGGAGTCGCCCCAAACGTAAACTTTTTCCCCTTTTTGCTGATTCTTTTAAAAGATTTAAAAATAATTATTTTAAGGTCAGTGCCAAACCTGGCCAACAGCCTTTCTTTTTGCAAGGGTCGAAGTCTGCTGGGGTAAAGTGGAAGTTTCCACTTTATTGGTCCCGTGCCCATCATGAATTCCACCCCTCCTTTTACCATCGTGATGAGACCGGGTTGTCGGATGAAGATGCTTATTTGGTCATCCAAATTGATGCCTTCCGAGAGAGTCAGGGTTTATGTGAAATTCCCTCGGCTCTTCCTGACTGTTAGTCAAATTTATAAAATATATTTTCTCATTTTCTTCTATTCTCGGCACTTACTATTTTGTTTTTTGCTTTATTTTACAGCTACCGAGATGGAAGATCAGACTGGTGACTTGCGTCCTCGGTCCCGTAAGACCTCCGGGGCCCCTCCTGCTGAAGTCTCTACTCCTTCCCCTCCGGCTCCGGTAGCTGATTCCCCGACGACCGAGTACACTTCGGTCGTTCCTCCCGACGCCTCGAAGCTGGAGCTCGGCCATCTATGGGAACGGGGGTTCGATGATCTATTCCCCTTCATCCAAGCCCCCAAACGATTCGCCGACTCCTCTCGATTTTCCAAGGAGGATGTCCTTCTGCTTCAGCAGATGCAGCTGCATGCCTTCAAAACGGCCTCCTTGGTTGACTGCCTTGTTGTCACCAAGGAGAGATGTCATAAGTATAAAGAAGAGCTTGTTGTTGCCAGTACCAAGCTTCAAAGGGCTGAGGACGGGTTGATGGCTGCTCGGGGACAGGCTGTGTAAGCTCGAGAAGAGTTCGAGCGAGATCTTCAGGCGTCCCGCTTTGAGACCGAGCAGGCTCTTGCTAAAGCCGCCCTTTTGGCCCAAAATCTGAATGAGGTGAAAACCTTATTTGAGGGTGCCGAGGCCGAGGCAAGGGATGCTAAGTCCAAGCTCCTGGTGGCCGAGAAGGATGTGGCCGACTTGCAGGATTCACTGTCTTCGGCAGCCGAGGACTCCTTCAACAACGCCATTGCCCAGATCCAATGCCTTAACCCCGGGATCGCTCTGAACACTAAAGGGTTACACTTCCAATCTTTTGTCCAAGATGGTGTTGTCGTCCCTTATTTTGAACAAGAGGATTCTGTTGTTGAGGCCGAGGATCTTCCGGAGGCCGGGGCTGAAGGGAACTCGGCTCCAGTGGGCGGTTCTTAAAGGGCCAGGATGTCGATTTTACTATGTAATTTTTATTTTTATTCTGAACAATTTCTTTGTTCTTTAAACAATTCGTATATTTTTAGAAAATATATATTTATTTCCCATATTCTTGTCAACAAATTTTTTAAGTGTGCGCATTTGAATATTCGTTTGGCTCCAACGGCCAAGCATAATATCGGCCGATTTACACAAGGTATCTCGATTTTTGTTTGTCCCAAGTTATCTTTGGCGTATCACGGCCTCTTTGGACCGTGTCGACCTGATCAGGGTTCGGAAACACCTCGGATCCGCAAGGAACGATATATAAATGTTGCTTAGAAAGCTTTGTCATTGTATGGCTTATAGATATCGAAATATTTTTCAAAAGAAACTGTCAATTCATGACTTATTTATTCATAAATATCAACTTCATTCGTTTCTATGATTCCGATGAAAGAGATTACATGAAGTGGGGGTGTCTAAGCCATTGGCCGCCACTTTTCTCAATTAACGGAAAACACACAAAAACAATCAACTATAATATGTCTTCAGCTTGTCGGCATTCCATGTACGTTTGATTGCCCTCTTATCCAATGTTTCTAACATATATGCCCCATGGCCAAGATCCTGAGCAACTCGGTATGGTCCTTCCCAGTTAGCCGCCCGCTTTCCATCCTGAGCATTCTTATTGCTGACGTCTGCTCTTCTTAAGACCAAATCGCCCTTTTCGAAGGATCTCGGTCTGATCTTCCTGTTGAATCTCCTGGCCACCAATTGCTTTGCGGCTACATCTCGGATATGTGCTTGAGCTTGGGTTTCATCTATCAACTCCAGCTCGGTGATCAAGGCCGCATTGTTAACTTCCTCTCCTTCTTTGAGTATCATCGTTCTCCTCAGGAGGGCTGTCCGATCTCAATTGGAATCATTGCTTCGCACCCGTATGTCATTCTGAATGGTGTTTCTTGAGTAGATGTTTGAACAGTGGTCCTATGCGCCCATAGAACAAAGTACAGCTGTTCCACCCAGCTGCCCCCGGCATCGTGCATTCTTTTTCTGAGTCCCTCCAAGTTAACTTTATTGGCAACCTCAGCCTGACCGTTAGATTGTGGGTGTTCCACGGAAGCGAAATGGTGCTTGACATGGAAGCTAGCCATCATTTCCCTGAACTTCTTATCGGTGAACTGAGTTCCATTGTCCGTGATGATTTCGGCCGGGATCCCAAATCTGGAGATGATGTTTCTTTCAATAAATTTCTGGACTCTGGCTGAAGTAATGGTGGCTAATGGCTCTGCTTCTATCCACTTTGTGAAGTAATCAACTGCTACAATGAGCCATTTCAGCTGTCCCTCGGCAGCTTTGAAAGGACCCAACAGATCCATCCCCCATTTGTAGAAAGGCCAGGGAGAGGTGATAGTTGTTAGCTCGGACGGGGGGGACTGTATTATCTTAGCGTGCTTCTGACAACTTTCGCATTTCTTCACGTGATCCTGGGCATCCGCCTTCATAGTCGGCCAAAAGTATCCAGCCCGAATAGCTTTTACTGCCAATGCCTTAGCCCCCATGTGTTGGTCGTTGATGCCCTCATGTATCTCGGCCAAGATATATTCTGCTCGGTCAGCTCGCCCTCTAGGGTGGTGTATAGAACGGCATCTCGGATTAACTTTTTGGCCTCGGCGTCATCATCTGGGATTATTCCCTGCTCCAAGTATTTAATAATAGACTGCCTCCAGTCGGACTCGGTCGATATCATCATGATGCAAGTGGGATAAGCCAGCTCCTGCTGGATGACTGTTCTATGGTTGCCCGTGCCCTTGGTGCTTGCCAGCTTGGACAATATATCGGCCCTCATGTTTTCTTCTCGGGGGATGTGGGAGATGGTGACTTCATCAAACTCGGCGATGATCTCCCTGACCCTAGCCAAGTACTTGATCAATAAGGGACCCTTGGCCTGATATCTACCTTCAATCTGAGCTGCTACGAGCTGTGAATCTGTGAAAACTTTCACCTTCTGGGCTCCTTGTTCCTTGGTCGAGATCAATCCGGCTATTAAGGCCTCGTACTCGGCCTGATTATTTGATGTCGGGAAATTAAGTCGCAGAGACTGCTCTACCGATATTCCCTGAGGATTTTCTACTATGATTCCTGCTCCGCTCCCCTTTGTGTTGGACGATCCATCCATAAAGAGGGTCCATACCTCCTCGTTGGCCGAGGTCGATGGGGTGAGTTCAACCAAGAAGTCGGCCAAAGCTTGGGCTTTGATAGCATGTCGGGCCTCGTATTTTAAATCAAACTCGGACAACTGTATTGCCCAGTTCATCATTCTTCCTGTTAAGTCCGGTTTGTGAAGAACTTGCCGGATCGGCTGGTCGGTACGTACTGTAATAGTGTGGCCCTGGAAATATGGACGCAGTCTTTTAGCCGCCACTAAAAGTGCAAAAGCTACCTTCTCCAACTTCTGATACCTCAACTCCGAGCACTTCAAAGCTCGGCTTATGAAATATACAGGTAGCTGAGTCTTGCCGGTCTCCCTAACCAACACGGCACTCACCACCTCCTCGCCCACATACAAGTATAATATAAGTGTTTCACCAGATTCCGGTTTAGACAACACCGGCGGTGAGGAAAGACACCTCTTGATCTCCTGAAAGGCGGCCTCACATTCTGGGCTCCATCCAACTCGGGCTTCCTTCTTTAGCAACCGGAAAAAGGGGAGGGCCTTTTCTGCTGACTTGGGGAGAAATCTTGTCAACGCTGCCAGCCTACCAGTCAGCTGCTGTACCCCCTTTTTAGTTGTCAGGAACTTCATGTTCAGGACTGCTTCACACTTGTTCGGGTTAACTTCAATACCTCTATGAGTCAACATGAAGCCCAGGAATTTCCCGGCCGTTACTCCAAAGGCACATTTGAGCGGGTTTAGCCGGATGTTATTTTCCCTTAGTCTGCGAAAAGTCTCCTGCAGATCTCGGACGTGACCCCCATCTGAGGCTGTCTTAACAATCATATCATCAATGTACACCTTTATATTTCGGCCGAGCTGCTGGGCGAAAACCTTGTTCATCATGCGCTGGTAAGTGGCTCCGGCATTCTTCAAGCCAAAGGGCATCAAATTATAACAATAATTGGCTTCTCTTCCCCTGAAGGCCGTCTTCTCCCGATCTCCTGGATACATCGGAATCTGATTGTACCCAGAATATGCGTCCATGAAAGACAGCAGCTTGTATCCGGCAGAGTTTTCCACAAGCTGGTCTATGCTCGGCAGTGGATAAGAATCTTTGGGACAAACTTTATTGACATCTGTGTAGTCAACACATACTCGCCATTTGCCGCTGGGCTTCTTAACCATCTCCACATTGGATAGCCAGGTAGTATACTGGATTTCTTGTATGAAACCAGCATCCACCAGTTCTCGGATATGCTTTTCCAGAGCTTGCTTCCGATCAAGGCCGATATTCCTTTTCTTTTGAGCCACTGGTTTTGCATCAGGGTACATGGATAATCTGTGGCAGCAGAATGCAAGATCTATCCCAGGAATTTCTGAAGCTTTCCACGCAAAAACATCTCGGTTGTCTTTGAGGCACTTTATCAACTCGGCTCGTGCAACTGGATCGGTTATCATCCCAATCTTAGTAACTTGGGTGGCCTCTGGGCCGATCTGAATATCCATAAGCTCGTCGGCTGGCTCAGGCCTCCATTCCTCCACTTTCTCTCGTACATCAAGCTCCACCAGGTTTACAGGCTTTACCTGCTTTCCGTTCGTTCTCTTTGATTCTTCTCGGCCCTCTTGACAACTCGGCACTGAAGAGGGGTCGGCTCCACTTTCCTTCACAACATTGAAATAGCATTGGCGAGACTCCCTTTGATCTCCGCAAATAGTAATTACTTTGTCGTTACTTCCTACCAACTTCATTTTTTGTTGCTTGGTGGACATCAAAATATCCCACTTATGGAGGGTGGGCCTTCCGAGAATCACATTGTAGGGGGAAGGAAACTCCCCTACCACGAATTTAACCCTTTCTGACTTGAAACCCTCTTTTGTTCCCAGCGTGAGTCGTAACTCGATGGAGACTTTGAGTGCGGTATTCTCGCCATTGAAGCCCGATAACAGTGTTTAACACGGCTTCAGATCTTCCTCGTCCAGGTTCATCTTTTTGAATGCCGACCAGGATATAATATCGACACAACTGCCATTATCAACAAATATCTTTTTAACTCGACAGTTGGCTATGGTCCCAGTTATGACCAAGCCGTCCTCATGTCCCGGTATCACATCGGCCAGGTCCTCTCTGGTAAAATAAAGCAAGGGTGGCTCAGCCTTGTCACTGATGGTTTTAAACTTGGGTTGTTCCCTCACTGTCATGACTTCTCTGAGGTACTTACGGCGTTGATTGGTAGTGTCACCTTCTCCTCCCATAGCTCCGGTAATGACATTGCACTCGAACTCTGGCTTTGGAAATTCCTCTTCATCCGTCTTCTTCCTCTTCTCATCTCGGCCTTTCACCTCATCATTGGGATTGCCTTTACGCTTTCCCTGCTGCCCCTGGGTTTTGATCACATATCGTCTCAACTTTCCTTCTCGGATGAATTTCTCTATATCATCCCTCAAGTCCCAGCATTGGTCGGTAGTGTGTCCCGGGGCATTGTGAAACTCACAAAAACGAGAATGGTCAAGGCCGGTCTTCTTGAACACCGGTCGAGGTCGGTCTACTTTCTTCATTTCAGTCAAAGCTACTTCCCTCCACACTTGCGCCCGAGAGGTGTTCAGCGGGGTGTATTTGTCATATTTGTGTCGTATCTCCCCGGTCTATGGCCGACTTCCAAACTCCTGTTGGGGGGCATATTCCCCATATGTGGACGATGTTTGGGTGGTGAACCCTTTCTTTTGGGAGCAGTGTTGGCAATCTCCATCTGTTCCAGCTCCAGGTATTTTTTTGATCGGACTCTGAAATCCAGCAAAGTTCTAACAGGGTCCTTATAAATAGATTTTGCCAGCCGAGTGACCCGTTGAGTCCAGCCGATAGCAAATGGACATGCACCTTTTCCTCCAGGCCTTGCACTTGCAAGGCGGCTTCTTTAAACCGGTCCAAATAGCTCTACAACATCTCCCCCGGATGCTGTCGGATTTTGCCCAGAACAAACTCAGACTAGGGCTGTTTCTTGCTCGTTGCAAAATTGAGCAAAAATCTCTGGCCAAAGTCCTCAAAATTACGAATTGATCGGGGTGGTAACGAGTGAAACCATGTTTGAGCCGCCCCGGTCAGAGTAGTAACGAATATCCGAGAGATAATCGGCTCTTCAATCCCCCGGACACACATCTGCATGTCGAACTCGTCTATGTGCACCTGCGGATCCTGGCTCCCATCATACTTCGACAGGAAAGATCCATCAAAATCCTCCAGAAACTGGGCATTGACGATCTCATCCACAAACGGACTATTATTGTGCTGTCCGCGCCTGTACTTCCTCCTGTAGATCTCGGCACCTCCTCCCGGCTGGTAAGCCGAGCTTCGTAATGCATCCTGTGGGCTTCTGAACACAACTGGACATGGGATCTCGGCTCTGGGCGGCTCATGGTGTAATTCTGGATTATGCATGTTCTCGGCCAGGGGGGCTAGGCCGAGGTGAATCGTCGGCTCCTGGGGTGGTAACTCCATACGGCCAAGGCGTTGCTCCATCGTTCGTAATCGATCATGCTCGTTCATTGTCCATCTTGCACAACGTTCATTTAATTGTGTCAGCATATGATTCATATCCTCTTGCCGCTGAAGGGCATGTCGTCTCTCGAGCCGTTCAATCCGCGACAGAATGGACTGCAACGCATTGCTGGTGAAGCGCTGCAAAGATTCTTGATCTACCTCGACTGGTGCGGGCAACCGGTTTTCGGCAGGTGCGGGGGGCGGGTCATTCTGTGCTCGTGATGAAGCTGTGTCTGTCAAAGCGTCCTCCACCCGGACTGATCGTGATCGGCCAGCCTCGGTGGGCCTTCAAGCTGGTGTCTTCTCGTGTTTACCATGGTGGGAATCGAAGTTTAACGTTTCCCACAGACGGCGCCAATGTTTCGTTCCTTAAAAACGGAGATCCAGCAATATGCCAGAAATCAATATAGGATCAAACTCTCTCTCTGAAGGTGTTTACGAAGATTAAAACAACTCCAGGAAGAAGATTACAGCACAAACGAACCACAAATTGGACGTGGGGTGTGTGCACTGTGAGAATGGAAAAGAGAGAGTAACAATATATGTGTCCCTTACACCTTTGGTGTGAAGGGCTATTTATGTTTACTGACCTGTGGAAAAATAAGGAAACTATTCTCATTCTTAATCACGATCTTCTGAAAGATGAGCAAATATTCTGGATATTTGATGTAAAAATAACCTTCTGTATCTTCCTTGATTCTGTAAATATTTAGGATTTCAATTTTTTTTAATCTTTCCCTAAATAACTTGTTTTTAGCTGTCTTGGGCCTTTTGGCCTTTGGCCCAATATAAAATGTCCGTAACACAGGGATTGTGCCTTTGCCCATTAAGTCTAGAGCAGGTTGTTAGGTAACTCTATTGATACAATTTTTTTATCAGACGAATATGCGTGAGTGATTACTGGATAATCTCCCGAAAGTTGATAATCAAGATACGCATTGGTCTATGATGTTTGGTGTGTTGTTGTACAACCTTTGGAAACGACGGAATGAGCTAATTTTTGAGAGTTATTTCATGTATCTGTCAACAGTCTAGTGGATACTATATCTAGGTTTGTTAGCCAGGTTAGTATTAGATCACATGATGAAGGTTTGCTTAGAGGGGCAACGACTAGTGTCTCCAAGCCAGATAACATTTCTTGGGTTGCTCCTCCAGATGGTAAAGTGAAGCTGAATAGCGATGGAGCGGTTGATAATAATGGTAAAGCAACTTGTGGTGGCTTTGAGAAACCATTTTGGGGAAGTCCTATTTTCCTTTTCCTATAACTTGGGGTTATTTTCTATAACAGAGGCTGAATTGTGGGGCATTCTGCTAGGTATGAAGGTTGCCTGGTCAAGAGACCTCCATGAGATAATTATCGAATTTGACTCCAAGGCTGCAATCCATCTCATTCAAAATTGATGTTCCAAATCGCATGTCTCTTATCCATTGGTGGCAATTATCAAAGTTTTCACCCATAGAGGAGGCCTTTTCACATGGGGCCATGCTTATAGAGAAGCTAACCAAGTAGTTGATTCTCTTGCTAAGTTTGGGTTCTCTGTTCATGGGGACGTAGAATTTTTTATATTTTGCCTTCCTTTCTTTCTTGCCTTGTTCTAGCGGATATAATCGGTTTCTTTTTCTCGTCATTTTTAATAAAGGTTCTATAGGCGTGTCTTAACCCCATCTTTACCACACAAAAAAAAACATATATATTAAACTCATCGAATATATTTGCTTTTGTGGTCGCCAAAAAAAACTTCGGAGTTAATGTAAGAAAAATAGATTGTGCATCTCCTATGTGTGCGTTGTATTGCTTTAGTAGTTAACGGTTTCATAGTTTTAAAATTTGAATCGATGTGAACTGTACGATTGTAAATCGAAAGTCTAATTAGGTTGGATTGTTAATTGGATCAGTCACGCAATTGTTCCGATTTGATTCCATGCAACTTGGTTTGACTCGGTCGACTCTACAATTAAATTGGTAATCTAGTCCAATTGAACTAGTGAACCAATTTGGTTGAACAAGTTGGACCAATATTAATTATTTAAAAAAAACACAGTTTAATAAGAATGCAAAAAAATGATATACTCAAAAATTGAACCAGTGACCTATTAATTATTAAACTTATAACACAATTAAAACATATATTATTTATATTTTATGTTATTTATATTGGCCCGTGTAGTTCAACTATTAACCTACTAGTTTGATTAGTGACTCATCAACCCAGTACCTCAACTAGGTCAACAATCAATCCTATTTTTAAAAATATGATTGGTTTAAAGAAAATAGGTTATGTCTGTGAATCATTTTTATGTTATCGTTTAATTATAAACTATTATATATGATAAATTTGTTGATTTTTATAATAATTATTTTAAAAATTATACCAACAATAATCCATTAAACTATTTGGTATAAGTGGTACATCAAAATCTTATTTTGAATTGAGAAATATACCAAATATAATAATAAAATCATCAAAACATATTTTTAACCAAGGTATCATAATGATAATGATAATAACTTGGACCAAAACTAAAATTTCCAATATTCAAGGTTAGTCTTGGGCGGAGTGTTGTTTCCTGTGCAATGGAAAGTACAAGAAGCAATAGTAAGAGTACTGGAACCCTTAGATGTCATCTTGAGATATAGTGGCCCAAGGTCCATGAGTAAAAGGAAATCCAAAAAATTAAAAATAGGTTGTGTAGTGAATAGTATTATTTTTTTATATTATAATTATCAATAGTTTGAAATTTTATCTTGTTTTGTCTCTTTTTATCCAAATTAAAATGTGACAGGTAATTAAAAAATTTCTCTTGATTATTATTATTATTTTTTAATGTTATATTCACAAATTCATATTAAATGGAATTTCAACTATGACATCCGATAAAATAAAATAGAAAATAGCTACGAAATACATGTAATGAGCATGCTATAAAAGCTCCATAATGGACCACCTCCTTAATGTTCCTGTTATTGCCTTTCTTCACCGTTTTGAAACTTTAGATCAACACATGACATGAAACACTCTCTTTCGTTATTGTAAATTGCTCGAATTCTTTATCCCACACTTCAATAAATTTACAGTTTTTATACACAAATAGAAACGGATTTTGTGAGGTACAAAATCTGGTTGAAAAATACTCGAGCTTTGCACTGAAAATGCTACAGAACATAATTGTGAGAATGATGACAAGATGAGTGAATGAAAATGGAACTACAATAGACAAACAAAATAATATTTCCAAAGCATTCTTATATCATACTGTGAAACCTTTAAAATGAACAGTATACGATCTGATATCTTTACTACGTACAAAATCATGCAGTCATTCGATATCTTTTCCTCATATAATAATCACAAGGTCAAAATAACAAGGTAAAATGACTCCTCGGAAAATGATGCTTATTTTCCACAATTGAACCCACGGCAGACAGAGAGAACTATTATGAGGATCAGGGCTATCAAAATCGCCAACACAATCAGCTTTATCTTCATGTTTTGCAGCCACATTTTTCTACGGATTTTGGTCCCAGAATTCCTGAAGTCTTGTGCCTGCCAAAAAAAACAGTGAAAAGTAAACGAATAGTAAGCAGAGACAGTTCACTTAAAAGAATACCAATAATTTGTTTTATTCCACATCAACCTCAACCGTTTTTTTGTAAGGTGGAGAGGTGAGGGTAGATCTTACCAAGAGAGACACTACAGCATCAAATTAAATAGTAGTTCACCAAAAAGGGAAAAAAAAAAAAAAAAAAAAAAAAAAAAAAAAAAAAAAAAAAAAAAAAAAAAAAAAAAAAAAAAAAAAAAAAAAAAAAGAAAGAAAGAAAGAAACCCAGAGGTTGAGAAAATATTTACTAATGATCTTGCAGCATGAAAGAGATAATCCTAAGTTCAAGACCTTTGAAACCCTAAACAATAACAGGCAGATGCACATATAACGATGAACGGACCTGGTGATGAAGATTTTCAGTTTTGTCAACCAGAAGCTCTATCTTTTCCCCCCTGTCCAGAACCTACATTAAATTACGAGCATGTCAATAATCTGAATAGATGTCCTTGTGCAGCATTACATAGTCCGATCAAAGGTATTGGAATGCAAAAAAAATGACTACTTATTCTTTCCCTTTACTTCTTTTCTGCTGATATGTATAACTGGTTTAATCTCGGATTTCCTTTAGTGAACATAATGTATGTCATTATGGCATAGAAAAGACAGACACACACTCCATTGTGTCATTGAAATGCACAAAATTTTAACTGTCTTTAAGAATGCAGAGGAATGGCATTGGTAGTTGAACAAGCATTAACTGTTACACAAATCCACAACTAAGTCTTGGCTTATTTATAATTACTTGACTTTAAAAACAATTGAACTTGAAAAGTCATTCACAAAGCTCAGCAGGCCAACACAAGAGCAATTAAAGTACCATTAATTATTTAAGGAGAATACAATTTCTGGGATTCGGATCCTAAACCCTGCTATTTAGTAACATGATATGATTATGTTGGAAAGAGAGAGACATTTATTATCAAATATAATTCGTGATTCCTATAACTAATCATGGTGGATTCTTATTTGATAAAAAAAAAAAAATGTGTCTTTCCTCTCCAACATGATCACCTCCTGTTTCTCAAAACAGGATCCAAATTTGAATTTTTGTGCCTTCATAACTTGCCTAAAATATAGATTATGTATACATTTTCTACAAGAAAAAATCATGACAAGTGTTAGGAACTGGTATCCTAATAGGTATTTCAGGATCAAGTATAAAACAGTTCCCCATTTCAGTAACTAAAACAAAGAACTAACAAAGGTTGATGGAAACAAGAGAGAAACATGGAGAAGCATGGAATGCCATCCTGCCCCTAGGCTAAAAGCTTTCCTATAAGTCCCTTCATAGATTTGATAACCCCCCTCCCGCTCTACCCTTGATATTTATTCCCCCTTTTTCCCTGGTTCTCACACACTTCTCCAATATCCAGCTGCACCTGTCCATTTTGTTAACTCCTTCCTTTCCCTCCAAACAGGTTTCTCCAAACACAATTCCCTTCTTGTCCCCTCATTTCCTGCCTCTCCTCTGGTAAAAACAAAAAATTGGAGGCTCATGATTTAGGGGCCTATCAAAAAGTCTAGCTTTCAGTCAAACTAATTTTAACTAGATTCACTCTCAGAAAGAAATAGGCTTAATAGCCTCAAAGAACTTAGGATAGGAAAAAAAAAATCCAAACGTCAAAATCCTCCTTCAAAAAAGGATAATAGTATCATCAGTAAACCAGAGGTGGGAGACCATATTCATGGTCTCTTGAACAACCAGATAGAGGGTCCCTTTGCCTAACTTCCTGATGTCGACAAGAGAAAGCCCATGGCTCACTATTCAATATCACAAGAAAGATCGCCAGACACATTCGATTCAATTTCTCAATCTAGAACTGAAAGTATTTCCCTATCATGAAACCTCATCTACAAAAAACGCAACTTGCCTTATGATACGCCTCCTCAAAATCTAACTTCACACTAGGATACATATTCTTTCCTTCTGTAACATCATTGTTATCTATCCTGGATAGTGGTGTGGAGCAGACAACTGCAAAACCACTATCACAGGATAGTGGATAGCAAGATGACTGCTATACTGAAGATTATAAATACATGTTAAATGATTTATACTGCACATATAGAAAAGCTCAAAGGTAGAAGAACATTTGGTACAATAACAGCAATGAATCATCACAATTTTGGGCACAGTATATATGGCTCAATAAAACACAGCAATTATATAGCATAATAAGGCATGTATAGAGTGAGCAAGTGGCTGTGCGCCTTTGAAGCCTCTGTTTCAAAAGAATAAAAACAGAACAATGGAACAGCCAAATAGAATGCAGAAAGTTAATGACTGCAAGAAGTAGGAGTGCTCATAAACTGATCCAATTCATTCAGTGTAAACAGCAACAACGAACCAACAAACAAAAGCCAAAAAAGAGCAATTTTATTTTATTGGATTGGATATCAGATCCAGTTCCAAAGACTAATATAATCCAACCCAAACCAAACTAATATACATACACATGATTTTGTTTATGAAATTATCTTATCACCTATATTTATATAAATATGCATTTATGAAATTACTAGTTTTATTAATCTACGGCCTTATCCTCTAAATTACATCTTATGACTTAAATTTAAATACATGTATAAATTTATTAGTTTTGGGTGAATTTATAATCTGTTCAAGTGCCTCATTTTAATGTATTTTATATAAAAATGTTTTAAAAAAGGAGAAAAAACAGATAAAATATGACTTATATTTTGTCCTAACCAAAATAAAAATAATAACAATAATATAATTCAAAACGTTTTAGATTAGATCCTATAATATTTCATTTTAGAATAAAATCGATTGGATGGTAAAATTTTAAAATAATAATTATGAGATTGGATCAAATAGTTTTTCTCCTTAGATCTGATATATTCCTGGAACACCTGTGTGAAGCCCCTACTTCATAACAATGAAAAAAAAAAAAAAGCAATGGAATAATAAAATAAAGGTGCATTTAGTAGTATTCCTTTAACTTCTTTTCATTTAAGAGTTTAATCTTATCTACTTTCTAAATTTTTTATTGAATCACTTCACTCTAAACGTGCCATGTGTAACACTAACAACTATTACAGACTCTAGTATCAATACCGCATGAGGCTGTAATTCAACAAAATGCTGGACAGACTATTTTAACAGTTTCATATATGAGGTTTAAGCATTCACACGTTTAGATTTTCTTAAAGATCCACTCTTGCATCCCCTTGTCTTTGTTGTTATAAAATATTACAAACACAACCACAATTATACTTCCCTCTATAAAACACAACCCTTGCCATTTATGATTACAATGCAACTCGATCTATTCAATTTATGCATGATCTATTCAATTTACGCAATACTTTCCTCTTAAGTCAAAGCAAGTAAGCAATATGCATCTTTACCTTTTCAATATTCTCCATCATGACATCTTTAACCTCAGAAACCTGAGCTTTCACCTTAGCAAGCTTGCTTATCTCTTCAGGGTGCTCAACACAGTACTGCATATGTTCCTTCAACTTAGACCTATAGCAAGCAAAAAAACAGAGTATATAACTATATAATCTCTAAAACAACACAAATCACAACAAATCCAGCATTATCAAGTTCGCATATCACAAATTCAATACCCAAATTCTTTGTTCAGGCTGTTCGCGGCTGCGGTCGTGGCCTTTCCGCCGCCGTATTTTGCCACAAAATCATCCTTCGCACGCTCCAGAAAAGCCACAGGCACCTGTCTCCCAATCGATTCATCTGCAACAACACAATAAGCTAAAAAAAAAAACAAAAAAAAAAAAACAAGTGTGTGTGAGTCAGACATTCATTTCAAAAAACACAACGCCGAACTTCAAATTAGCCACTAAACAAATCATAGCAACACCAATTTCATTTCATTTAAACAAACACATCACCGAACTTAAATTAGCCTATAAAAAAATCAGAACAACACGAATTTCATTTAATTTCATTTCCAAACACAACACCGAACTTCAAATTAGCCTCTAAAACAAATCATAAGCAACATGAATTTCATTTAGTTTCACTAAACCGCGTTTGGATGTTCGAATCGAAATTCCACCAGATCGGTGCGAGGAAACACTCACTGAATCCGTTGTCGACGAGGTAGTTGAAGGTGTGGCCGTCGCAGTTGTAGGTGAACTTGTTGTTGGAGGCAGGGAGCTTCTGGAGGCACTGGAACGCAATTGTGTTGAAGTTGCCGCTGAATTCGGTGTACTCGGCGAGAATCACGGTGCCGCGAGACACGAACGCATAGATCAGCGATCTCTGGTTCTGGTCCTGCCCCATCTTCTTCTTCTTCTCCCAGATCTGTGTTTGAACCTGATTTTTGATTTGTGTGTGAAGTGTGTGCTTCTCTTTACCTACACTCTCTTCTTTTTCTTTTCTTTTCCTTTCTTTTCTTTTCTAGAGAGAGAATGTAGGAAGAAGAGAAAACAGAAAGGATCAGTGAGAAAAAAGAAAAGAGTTTGTGGCGCTTATAAAGCAGGTGATGTCTCCGATGTGGCGTTTAATCCGTGGAAAGTAAACAAGGTTTTTAATAATTACTTAATTAACGGATTTAATTATTGTCGATTGGGTTTAAATTTTAAAAGGATAAATAATTATTTTCATCTTTGGATACATAAAGTATTAGTCTTCAAATGATAAAAATTTAAATTTTAATCTCTGAAAATAAAAAAAATGTGACAAATTCATTCATCCGTTAATTTTCGTCCGTTGTCGTTAATGAAAGAGCCGACGTGACATATTCAGGAACGAATTTGTAAGCGCTCTACACATTTAGGGATAAAAATGACTATTTATCTAAAATATAATTTAATATTCATTTTTTTCTTTTTTAATCGTTACAAGCATAACATTACAATAAATACTTAAAAAAATATGAAAATAAACATAAGTTAGAATAAATATAATATTTATTAATAAGCATAATCTGTTTATTGCTCTGGAATTTCTAATGTGACAATACCTTATCCAAAATATGAGACTCAAACCAAAATAAACAGTCATTAAGTTAATCCTTACAAAAAAAATGAGATTTGACTTGATTCTATCACTATCTAATAGAAATTTCAGAGGAACTGATAAATTATGTTAATTAATCAATATTATACTTATAATTATGTTTGTTCTAACTTATATTTGCTTTCATTTTTTTAAGTGTTTATTGTAATGTTATGTTTGCAACGACTAAAAAATGAGAAGATGAATATTAAATTATATTTTGGATAAATAGTTATTTCATCTCTGAATTTGTGAAGCGCTAACAAATTCGTCCCTGAATATGTCATGTAGGCTATTTCATTGACAGTAATGGACGGAAGTTAACGAATGGATGGATTTGTCGCACTTTTTTCACTTTCAAAGACTAAATTTGAATTTTCATCTTTTAGAGACGAATTTGTCACTACTCTACACATTCAGAGACACATTTTAAAATGACAAATAAATCTTGATATAATCCTCCATATGTATCATGTATTTTTTTTTCTCATCAGGATATTGGTACAAGTTTCTACCACCGAAAATAATAACAAATCTTCGATGGAACTATAAGCACATACAAAATAAATATTTTCCTTCATTATGAATCTATTCCATATCCAAGAATCAACCTCGTGATACATCATGTATCTATTAATACTATTCTTAAGGTAAAAAATGATAACTAAAAAGAGAAAATTAAAAATTTGAACCAAAAAATGGAAAGATTAGGGGTATGTTGGATTAGGATTTTAAAAAACTATTTTAGCATAAAAAAATTTTGTAAATTTTAAAGATTATGTAAGAATATTATGACTTATCAAATTTCTTTACAAGACTTTTATGATAGTTTGGATTTTAATGAATTTATATCATAAGAATTTAAAGAATTTGAAAATAACTATATATTTATAAGATTTGAAAGAATTCTGTAAATTTTTAAAAATACACTCAAAATTACAAGAGTTAGTGAAAAAATAATAATAAATGATGAGGTTTGGATAAAAAAAGTAAAATCAAAATAATTTTAAAATTTTTTAATAGCTATATTGACTCTAACTTTGTGCTATATTGATTCTAACTTTATGTCCTCCTATGTTAACCTTTCTTGCAATAGTATCTTTTCATTATCACTTTTGGATTTGAATAATAAATTTAAAATTATACATTAGTTTTCTGATTTTTTAACTATTATAATTATTTCATGATAAATCTAATGACATGTTTAAATAGGATGAAATAATAGCACATACTAGAAGAGAGTAATGAAGGTAAAAAATTGGTAGAAAGATTACCGATTATGTGGATGACAAAATTAAGAATAAAAGTAACAAAAACATTACGTCAAACATGTTATGGACATAGTCAGTATAAGAAAAACATTTTTAATCTTAGCACATAAGATAAACATTAATTAATTTAAAAAATAAAAGGAAAAGTGCAAAGGGGAAGAATATATTTAACATTTGTTATTGCAAAAGAATAGGACAAAGGAAAAGTGTAAAGGGGAAGAATATATTTGACATTTGTTATACCAAAAGAATATGACAAATATATATGGCACATGCATCTTGAAGAATATTAAAGTAAGAAGAGATTATGTGTGATGAGAGAAAAGAAAGTCTTGTAATCAATAAAAAAAATGTACAACAAAATCTCAAGAGTTTTGGTGAAATTATTTTATAGGTGTTTTATATTAAAAATATCGATGAAATTCATCAAAATCCTTTTTAGAAAAATCCATCGAAATTTATTTATTTTTAATAATAAAATGACTTTTTATATTATAAAAAATTATAGTTGAATTTTATTATTTTTCTTAAAAAAATCTTTAAAAAATATTATTTAAAGAATTAAACTAATATAATCATATGAAACTTTTAAAAGTTCTACACGATAATACATGTAATTTTAAAGAATTCAATTGAAGGTTTTATTTTTTAAAGATAAATAAATAAATGGAGTGGTGGCATTGGCGTTACGATAGCATGGAATGGAACAATGGCAGTAGAACCGTGCGGCCACAGATAATAGCTACGGAAAATGAATGAAATAATAATTTAATTTATTGACATTCGTCCTTTTTGTTTGAAACATCCAACTTACCCTCCTGATTGCGCCCGCTAATCCAACAACAACAACAACGACATCTCAATTTTCTGACATTCACTAAAATAATAAGATTTAAATTAAGGATTTAAATTTAGGTTAAACGTACTTTTAATCCTAATAAACACTTCATCTGAGTCTCACTTATGTGAAGATTTGTTACCCGTGCTTCCTTCCCCCCACCCCCCAAAAAAACGTACTTCTCTCAATTATAATTTTTCAAACATTATTTCTTAATTTTAATTACCATAAATCTTAGGAACTTGGGGATTAGTCCTTGGATTTTGGTCGAAGGATACTCTTGTCCACACAAAAAAAAAACATTAATTTAAATATTGACTTCCACTTAATTTGAATTTATAATTATAAATGTTGATTGCATTATCCAAAAAATGAATATATTTTTCATAAAACAAACTACACGTTTTTAAGATTATCGAGTTGTTCTTTAATCTTAATTTGAATTTGATTTTAAATGTTGATCTACTTTAACATCTCAAAATTCTATTATAATTATTTTTACTAGTGCAAAAAAGCACTCAATGTTGCTTGGTGTAACTTGTTTTTGAAAAAATGTAATTATACTATATGGCCCGAGATACTCGGCTCGTACTAGGATCGTGTGGGGTACTCAACTCCACATAACATCTGAGTAGTTACTGGCATGGTTGACGTGTCCCCTTGAGAGGTTAGTTGGTACATCCCGACCTGGTCCCTGAAAAAGCATAACTCTCCTAGAGTCGAGCGTGTATATATAAATCCAAAGGTAAGACTATTAGGTAAGTTTTACTGATTCCAAAGATAGACACATAAACACATCAAAGCACCACTGTCTTGCTCGTTGGAGTCCTTTTTGCAGGTACCTCCCCCCTACTTCAGCACTGGAGATTAGAGATTCCACTGAGAGGAAGAGAAGCAAACAACTTGGTTGGACCTCGTCAGAACTCAACATGAACATTAATTATTGTTGAAAGTTAAAATAAAATGTTGTAATAATTTATAATGGTTGAGGATAAAAATATCCAAAAAAGAAAGATTACACCAAATGAAACTATTTCTTTTATAATAACTAGTGGAAACACATGTGCTATGGTGTCTGTGTGTTCATATTTCTATTTTATTATTATCTTTTCATATATTAAAATTAATATATTTTTTTTTGTAATTTATCTGTTTATGTATTGAATTGTATATTAATTTCATTATTTTGCTATTGTGTCTCGTGTCTTGTGTGGGTTTGAAATTCATTTTATAATTATAAAAGTAATTTTATTATTATTTTGGATTTCTAATATGTTATCAATTATTTAGTTTTAATAAATATATGTTAATAGATATGTCAATACATATTAGAAAAATATATAAAAATAATTCAAAAAAGTTTAAAAAAATTAGAAATTTATCTTAGTGAAAGAATGAAAAGACAGATAATTATTTTTTTACTTATATTTATCTCTCAATAGGATATGAATAAAATAAAATAAAATACTATGTTAACAATTGATTATTTTAGAACGAAACAATGAAAAAAAATCAACTATAATAAGGAATGTTAAAAATAAAATTTATCAATTTTTATGGTAAAATAGGTTAAAAGTTGATGTTGATTAATGATTAATATTTGAATAGTAATTTAAATCATGCAATGAAATCGTGATAATAAAATAATTATGATATAACATCAAGATAATACCTGACAAAATTTAAGATATTTATAATAAAATTGTGAGAAAAAAACCCTTGAAAATATAAAGATCTTCTAATTTGTAATAGTTTTTGTCAAAACACATGGTAAAAAACCTTGAAAATACAAACATTTTAAAAAAATATATTTAAGATAATATTTGTTATAATTGTCATAATTACTATAATTATTGTAAAATTGTAATAATAATAAAAACTTTTCGTAATTATTAAAAGTAGACAACTTATCTTTTAAAAGTTTACCTAATTATAATATATACTCGTTATAATCATCTAATCATCCTAATTATTATAATTTATGAAACACTTCTTCTACAATCACCAAGAGCAACCACTAATCCGCTCCATTCAGATCACTCAACATTCACAATGACATCATTCACTACCACCCTATCGTAGATGACATCATGGATATTCCCATACCCATCACTTGGAACCCCTAGATGTAACACCCCGTGTGCACCCGGCGTATTATCATTATACAATATCAAAGTAACGCAGCAAGCATGGAAAATGAACAGTAAAGGAAGCATGAATCCACTACAATTTATATACTATATACATATATGGTGAATCTCTGTCATATACAGGCCAAGTTCCTCTAAATATACAAGTGACCCCTCAGGGTATCAAAATACAACC
>PYAF01004326.1:1186724-1224184 GCA_007407185.1 Glycine tomentella | reverse complement strand
TTTTTTTTTTTTTTTTTAGCCAAGGTTATTATATTAGACATTGAATGATATGATGGTATCTCGGATCCGGACAAACAATTAGACTTATTCATCACATAAGTCAACTTGTAACTCTAATGACAACGCGGTGGTGTCGACACATATGACACTTGTGCCTGTAGCCTCCTTGCCATTGAGGATAAGTCGGTCTAGTCCTTTATGTGCGCTTCTTTATGTTGTTATATTTGTTACAGTTCGTGTAATTGCCATAATTCTTGGGGTTAGGGACTATATTACATGACCCCATAGTGGACGCTAAAATGTTCGTGTTACAATATAATCAAATACTCATAGTTGTGAAAACCAGTCCAGTCATTGACCCCGTCGAGGTAGTGGGTCACTGGGTCAGTGGTCCAACCGGTAGGTCAGTAATTGGCCGGTTTGACCTGGTCTATATTAAAAAATTCAAAATTATATTATATATACGTATATAAAAAACATTATTTGATTAAGAAAAAAATCATTCATAATTCCATATTCAAAAATTCAAAATAATAATTGAAATATTAAAGTTAATAATACAAGTAAAGTATATTAATAATAAAAAATGGTGTAAATAGCAATTACCGAAATCAAAACAGAAAATTGGAAACTGCATAAAGCAATTCAAAGGGTACGAAAAGTAAACTTGCGGAATCGGCCTATATCTGACCCAAATTACGAAAACCTAGCACTATATATAATATTTTAAGCCTTCTTCACTGCGCCTTCTTCGTCTTCTTCCTCTGCTCAGCTGCTGCGCCTTCTTCCTCCCAAATAAAGAACTACTATATTATTAACATCAAATTATGTTATTTTACTTATGCTCTGTTGCACCTTCCTTCCTCTATTGCACCTTCCTTCCTTCCTACTGCAAGGCACTACTACGTGAAGGAGGCTCGACGACGATGGCGCGGCCATGAGCTTCTTGATCAAGCCTCGACGGCGGCGTGACGACGACGACGGTGCAGCAACGTCGTTTCAGCTTTTTCTTTCACGCACAACCCGGTCCGAGTTCCAATAACCGGCCAGGTTCCCGAATTTGGACAAAATCGGCCGGGTTCCAGCGGGCCAAACCGGGTCATGTGCATGGCCGGTTCAATGCACAACTCGGCCCGGATACAGCTACGATTCGCGGTTTAATCGGTCCGACCGGTCGGGCCGAACCGGGTTTAATAACACTGCAAATACTGCTCCTTGTGCAGAAGGTCCTTGCTATCCCTTTTCCTTCTTCACTTTGTCTGAGTGGCGTGATCCAAAAGGAGGCGTACCTACACTACTCTGATGCTCAAGTAAGGTTTTGGCCTAGAGCAATAAATGCAAATAATAAATGTGCATTCAATGAACCATGATTTTTACCTGGGGGTCCTACCCTTTTTATACCAACCTTATTGGGCCTTGGACCTTGGACCTTGGGCTTGTGTGCTTCGATTACCATCTAGGTAATTCATTCTCTAAGTAGGATCAGGTGGCCTAATCTCGTGATTACTAGTAAATGTAATCATTGCCTCATGTGGGTCCGAATAGGTACTCGACTACCTTAGCCTAATACCTATCTAATATGTTGCTTTGGTCTCTTGGGGATCAAATAGGCACTTAATGTCTTATCCAATAAATAATTTTCAAACATAAAAGAGGTTTGTGTAGGAATAAAAAAAAATGATGTTATGTGTAATTTAAAAAAACTCAAGAGATGCAAGTATAATTTTCTCTTATTAATTTATTTTTTAGTTACATAATTATGTTATTTTGAATTTTGAGTATATGAATATGTCTTATAATTTTGGCCCACTCAAACCAATTGGTCAAACTCCACCACTAGTTGATTGACATGTGTATGTTTATTAGCTAGATAACAAATATTTTTTAATTATTTTATTTTGATAAGCTTAATTTATATATAGAAAAAGGATTACAAAAGCACATATTCAAAGTTTCAAATTGGTAATGGGAATTAAAATTGTAATTAAAAAAAAACGAAGGACGAAATGTCTTAATTAAAAGATAGAAAGATTGAAAATCATAATTTTTTAAAAAGTGGGAGACAAAATATTTCAATTAAAATAGGAAAACTAAAATTACAAATTTGAAAGATGAAAAAAGGAGGAAAGAAAATTGCAATTTAATATTTATTTAAATTATTTTTTTCTTAATGTTAGCAATTAGTAAAAAATTAGTAGAAAGAAGAATATTAATGTTTGTCTGTCCGCGTTTTTTGGTTTTAGGAAAAACAGTTTTTTTTAAATATGACAGAGAACAGAAGTGAGTGAGAGAGAGAGAGGGTTAAGAGGTTGAATGGAAAATGCAAGAATGTGCTGATATATCTATAACAATTAAGAGGTAAACTTAGAGATAAAAATATTAAACATTAAATATGTTTTAGATATATGATAAATGATAAATTTTTATTTTGAATTCCTAATAAATATTTCAATTACATTACATTGAATCTTTGATATATCAAACTTTTGTTTTAAATATTTACGATCAATTAATCTCAACCACTCACTATATTAAAAAAATTTATTTATAAGAGATCATATTGTTATTTAACTAACGATGTGAACTCAAAACAAAAAAATTCATATATAAATAATCCAATGCAAAAAAAATTTTCATTAAAAATCTAAAATAAAAATTAGACATTTATCAGAACCTATATTTTAGTCAAACATTAAATAAAAGTTATATATAATTACCATGGTATTTTACTGTTTTTTTTCCCTTGGTTTCGTTTAAGGATAAATATTAAATTTTTAAAAAAATTCTTAGAAAGGTAAAAGAAATTACTGTATTTTTTTAATAATGAAAATCTAATTTCAAACTTTTTTCTTACATTTATTTTATTCTCACTTTATCTTTTTATGTTTTTTTTCTTCTATCTCATTATTTTTCATATTTCTCCTTTCTCGTTTTTTCTTTTATGTAGGGATGAATATTGGTGAGTCAACCTCATTACTCTATCAACATGAACCAAACTCAATAAGAAACTTCGGATTGATTTGTACTACAAGTCTGAATTTGAAAATTAGAAACTTGATATTATTGGTACAGGTGTAAAACTGTAAATCTAGTGAAGTCCGGACTAACCGAAACCTATACCACGTTTTTCATGTATAATTTTATAATTCTATGATTTTTGTATTTTGTGTAATTCTATTATTCTAACTTTTAAGATTATTCATAACATTTCTTTTCATTTTATATTGACTTCTTACTCTAAAAGGGTCTAGCTCACGTGAATAACAAGTTTACAACACGTTTGATACCTGTGTTTGATTCCCTATTGAATAAATAATATTAACTTCTTTTTTCTCTTTTTTGTAATTAATATTTTTCATTATTGTATTAACTAACCTAACTCAAACCAACCAAATATAATTGAATTCATTTGATTCAAATTTTAATTAAGAAAGTCCAACATAAATCGATTAATAATAACAAATTTAAACCTAAGTATATACTAAATTCAAACCAACCCATTATGTAGTACCCTTACTTTTTCAATAATATACTTTTACTTTAATTATTTAAAATCAATAAAAATTAATGTTAGCAAAATTTTATTCTTACTTATATACGTGATATTGACTTGTAGCTTAATAAACTAATTCAGGATTTACACATTTGACCTTGGTATGTGGAATAAACTATAGATGTTTGTAGTCAATACTTATGATAATAAATACTTTGTATAAATACCATGATTAACTCGTCTTTATCTATTAGCTAGTAGTTTAAAAAAAATGATGGAGAAACTAAAAACATAAACAAATCTATTAGCCAAGAAAGAAGAGAGAGAGGGATTCAAAACCCTCGATAATTATTTTGCAGAGTTTTAAAATCTGAATCGACTTGGTCGGTCCAATCGATCGAATCGCAACTCGGTAGTTGGACCGGATCGAGTCATAAATTCGATTGGTTATGCTTTTGATCCGGATTGACCTGGATTTACCCAACTGAATGTGGTCAAACAGACGACCTGTTGATCCGGATCGGGTTACTTATCTTCTATTCATTATGTTTTATTTTAGTTTTTTTTTTGCATTTTTTATTTTAAATTTTTTTTCATTTTATTTTATTTTAATTTTTTTTGTGATTTGGAGTTAAATTGATCTTTTTATTCATTGTTGAATATTTTTTATGACTGCAATTATATTTTTTGTTGAGTTATATTGATTTAAAGTGACCGCAATTGTAATTAAACTGCAAGTGAAATTGTGATCCCGAATTATTTTTAAAATTAATTTGAAACTTTGAATATTTTTATATTTATAATCTACAATGATGTGATATGATTATGTATCATTTTAGTATGAATATTGATATATATTATCATTAATATCTTTGATGTTAAATATTAAAGATAATAATCATTTTTTAAGTTATATTCTTTACATTCTATTTATTTTTTTAAGACTTGAATTTCAATGTACCAGAAGAAATATTTTAATATAAGTATAAAATTTTATATTTTTTAATTCAGATCAAATCATGCAAGTCAATTAATAATCTACCATTCGACCACTAATTCAATGACCCAACATCGTATGACCGAATCAATCACCAGATCAATTTTTAAAACTATGATTCTTTATTTCGAACTATACTATACCGTTCAAGACTGGGCTAGCAACCACTCACCCATCTCTCCAAAAGGTAATACGTATTTTAAATTCAAAATATTCATGATTTATAATTTCAAAGTTAATTATTGAATTGTCTTTAATTTTATTTCATTAATCGCATTGCAACTCACCATAGACAAATCTTCGAAACATAAAGAGCAACAACAGATTTTGCCTCTACTGGTGGACCTTTTTCCAGAGACTAAACAATCCTTAATCAACATATTCAAAAATATCCAACTATAATTCAACTATACCAACCTTCGGTAATCATCCCACCCCCCCAAATTAAAAAAGAAGCGGGTAAAGAAGAAAAAAATGCTAAAAGATAATTCAATAATCGATACTATTTCAAAAAGATGATACTAGTTAATGGACTTGCTTACATATTAATAAATCAATCAGCCATTACATGACTTTTGAGACAAAATTGACTTCTCCATCCTTCCTCTGTCTCATTATATCAAATTGGCACAAAAATTCTCCCTTCCTAACAGCTTCTTCCCTTCATTTGTTTTGGTTGGGATGTGAGGAGAGAAAATCACATAATATTCACTCAGTTTTAGTAGTATTTGTTGATTCATAAGCAACATCGGCAGAAGAGGTGTCTATATCATTCAGACCTAATTCTTCATTTTGTTCCCATGACCTCTCGTATTCCTCAACTGAAGAGATATCGTGACAAAATTGCCAAACAGAAAACCGTAAGACATGAATATATTTACTCGAAACTATGCAGCCAAGTGTATATAACAGGCCAACAATTCTAAACGATCAGAATTATATCATAAATATAGCTCATTAAACCCATTCGTCACATGATTCCAATTATGCAGGTTACTTAGCACTGTGACGCAATAGGTTGAAACACATGGCCTTAACAAGGGAAAGGTTGGTAGCATACTGGATTACCAAGCAACTCCTATGGTTGAATTTAATCAGATATCTTCAGGAAGAAAAAAAATATTTTTTTCAATATGAGTACACAAGGAATGACCTGATCCATAGTTATATGATCAAGTATATAAAGTTGATAGTTAAAACCACATCACTATACAAGTAAACTGCACAACACAACAACAACAACAACAACAACAACAACCAAAAAAAAAAAAAAAAAAAAATCTAGTTTGGAAAACAGAAAATTATCATGTCAGTAACAACTTGAACTGATGGTGCAGAATGCATTATCTTTTTAATTTCTATTGCAATTTCTGGATTATTACATCATGATTTTTCAACTTTTCATATGGTATATAGAGAAAGAGAGACTAGAAACGTCTCTCATGGTAATGAATGGAATTAGTATATAGATGGAAATGGAATATAACGAAATAAAGTCACTTTGAGGTTCCTGAGCAAAAGGGGGACAAAACAGATATTCACAATTTCAATTTCGAACCCAGAAAATGTAAACTTTATCCGCACCAAGTGTAGCTTGATATCTGAGTTGGAAAACTTACATGATAATTGATTGTCCTCTTTCAGATCATCAGTTGCAGGTGCTACAAAAGAATTGGCTAATGCATCATCGAGAATTAGAGTCCAAGCTTCTGATAGAGAATGATTAAATCTCTTATTATTGCTCTGTAATTCTGTTACAATCTAGGGATTGAGCCTAGTCTGCCTAACCAACCAACAATAATACCAGCATACCTATTCACAGCTTAGTAGCTACTATTTAAAGCTAACTACTTCAACTGTAACTGGTAACAATCAGTTACAGGTAACTAAAGCTATTATCCACTAAGCTGTAACTGACAGTTGTCAGTTACAGGTACCACTGACTGTTCTGGCTTCTTCCTAAACCTGCCATGCGATCTTGCTGCATATACTTCCTTTATCTGTGGCCTAACAGCTTCTTCCAAGCTAAGAAGCTGCACAAAATGAAAGGATGCAGACAAAAAATTGGGTTAAAGAACCTATAGGTTTAAATAGGAAAAATCAAATCAAAGCCTTCAATTAACAGACAGAGACTGATAGTCTGACAGCTTCAGTCTATTAATCACCTATGTTAGAGAAACATCCAACAGCGATGTAGCCCAAAAGTAGCATGGAATATGACCACAGGTCATAGCCCAGAAAGTAACTCTCTTCTTTTTGTTATTAGTATCATTTTCTTTTTATAGAAAAAATTCATCAAACTGGTAGAAACAGGTACACAAACAGGACAACACATCCTCCTAAAAGAGAACAAGAAATACAAGACAAGATAATTCTACAATTCCTGTAGTTATCTATTTCCCCAGTCAGCCGCAAAACATGATGTAAAGCATAAATAACAAATCTGATGGTAATCTAATCAATAGAATTATAAAATGAACAGATATGAGAGAAATTCAGACCAACTCTGATAAATAGTCATTTGCTACCTTGTTTAGCCTTGCTTTAAAGTCTATCCACTTGCTCTTTCTCTGTTCATCAAGACTAGGATGTCCATAATTAATGCTTCTTTCCAGCAAACTTGTTAAGGAAGTAGTTCTTGAACAAAAAAACTTGGGCCACACTTGAGCACCTCCATTCAAGTCACTATTACACCATGTTTTATCAAGGGGCTATATAAGTTTTCTTATATTATAAATAATGATAATTATTTGAGGGGGAGTTGAAATTTCAATCAACACAACCTTCTGTTCGCCTGATGGGATCTCCAAAGAGTAACAACAACCATGCGGTTGAATTTCACCAGCAAACTGTACTTCAATGTTCCTAACAGATAAAAACAATAATTAGAAAACAAAAATATTAGCTTTCAAGGAAGATCAAAGGGACCAATTATGTTCAATGCACAGTTTTAAGAGGAGGGCATAGACTAAAGGGTCTTTTACCTCTCACCACAGTGGGGACATTCAAAAGCTGACAACAAAATCTGCAGGAAAGGTAAATGTGGCAAAGGGTAATATTTCTAGAAAACTAATGGACATACATAAGAAACAGCAAATAAAAATAACAATATGTGATAAGATCCATCATCTAATTTGTGAATCAATAGTGTTAATTCATTTTAATTAAAGTATGTAACACATAACTTAAGGGGGAAAAAGTGAATGAAACAAAAACATAAGGAGAGGCAGAGATAAAGATGAAGTTTAAAATACATATATGATATATCCCAATACCTACTGATGAAAATATGAAAATTAGTAACCACATGTCAATCACAAGAGGAAGAACGACAGAAGGGACATACCTTTCTGAAGTTGGGAATTAAAGTCAATAAAAATCTTGTAATCCCCTGACAAACATGAAAGAAATTGATGTCAGATGATAAGTTTAAGATTAAAAAATATGGACGAAGCTACAAAATTAAGCTTTAGGGTGCATTTGACTCGTTTGCTAAGTAATAAATAATTGGACCACACAAAATTATCTGTTTCATTGATTTTTAACATGGCAATGTATAGAACAACACAAAAGATGAAAAACACAAAAAAAGTGTAAATATTCATTACTCAATAACCCAGGTGACAATGTTGCTTGGAAATAAATTAGTCCCATGAAATAATTGTTCCTTTTTCCTAAATATTCGTTTAGTAAACTGAAAAAAGTAAAATATTATTTCTTCAAAATAAGTTGAACTTAACACATATATGATATAACTTCTACTCCCATGAACAAGACCACCCATTAACACTAATGAATAATAACCCAACCCCTCCCCTCCAAGCTGCTTGTGCAGTGCATCAGCCCCAATAACAACAGACAGAACAAAAAGTTTTGCTTGTGCCAAGTGCTCTAACCAATTCTACGTGTACAGTGCATCGACCTTATACAATTGACAAAATAAAAAATTTGTTTGTGCTAAGAGCTAACCAATTCTATGTTTGCAGTGCATCAACACGATGCAATAGACAAAAGGTTTTGTTTGTGCCAAATGCTAACCTATTCTACAAGTGCAATGCATCTACCTGATACAATATACAAAACAAAAAGTTTTGCTTGGGCTAAGTGCTCTAACCAATTCTACAAGTACAGTGCATTGACCTGATACAATTTACAAAACAAAAGATTTTGCTTGTGCTAAGTGCTCTAACCAATTCTACAAGTACAGTGCATCGACCTGATACAATTTACAAAACAAACGATTTTGTTTGTGCTAAGAGCTAAGCAATTCTATGTGTGCAGTGCATCAACATGATACAATAGACAAAACAAAAGGTTTTTCTTGTGCTAAGTGCTAAGCTATTCAACAAGTGCAACGCATCTACCCATTACAATACAGTGGACAAAACAAAAAGTTTTGCTTCTACTAAGTGCTCTAACCAATTCTACATGTGCACTGCATCGACCTGATACAATTGACGAAACAAAAAGGTTTTGCTTGTGCTAAATGCTAACCTATTCTACAGGTGCAAAGTATAGACCTGATACAATAAACAAAATAAAACGTCTTTTTGCTACTAACCTATTCTACATATGCAGTGCATCGACTCTGAACCAATAGACAAAACAAAAGTTTTTGCTTGTGCTAACTGCTAGTCTATTCTACTATACTAGTGCAGTGCACCAACCCAATACAATAGACAAAATGTTTTGCTTGATACTCAATTTCTTGTGCTAACCTATTCTACTTGTCCCATCCTTCCACATGCACAAAATGTATCCTTAGTTACCAACTCATACACAATGAACATGTTTAGGCACACAATCTAATTAAGAGCTTATTTAAGTTCTCATCACATGAGAGTTGAGACCTTATGTCATTTGATTATTAAACTTATTCTACATGTGCAATGCATAGACCCTGATACAATAGACAACAATTTTGATTGTGCTAACAGCCAAGTGCTAAGCTAACCTATCCTGCAGTGCATCAACACGATACAATAGACAAAACAAAAAGTCCTGCATGTGCCAAGTGCTAACCTATGCTATTTGTGCAGTGCACCAACCCAATACAATACATACAACATCAACAATACCTTTAATCCAAGTTAATTGGGGTCGGTAGTAGATGAACCCAATGATAAATACGAGGAAGTTGGGAAAAAAAAAAGAGGAAGGGAGTGAAGAAGAAAAAGGAAAATAAGACAAAAGAAAAGAAAATAACATAAAAGAAAAGAAGGGTGAAAAAAGGAGGGAAAATGAAGAGAAAAAGAACTAAAAATGGACCGTCTGGAACATATAGATAATAACGGGTCTAACCCTCCACCAAGCTTATAGTTTTTCTCCCCTCGGTCTTAAGACACACCGCCTGTCAATTTATATCTTATTCCATTAAATCTTGTTTAACTACCTTTTTCCAAGTAAGTTTCGATCTATCTCTACCTCTCTTTGTGTTGAACTCTTTGGTAACAAACTTTAGTTCTTAGAAGAGCATTCGGGGACCGTCTCATTACGTGCCCAAATCACCTCAATCTATGTTCCCTCATCTTTTCACTCACTCACTGTTGTTACTACTACTATCTTTCGTCGAATATATTCATTTCTTATCTTTATCCATCTTTGTATAACCACATATTCACCATTCACCTTATTATATTGGTAAATTTCTCCCAAATGCTTATTGAAATAAGGTAAAAAAAGTTTACAAGTTACTTTTACAAGCTTCGGTGAAAACTCCTTCAAACACCCCAAATCCAATATGGTATGCCGCCAAACTAGATTACCTCACAAGTTAAACGGCGGATAGTTCCAAAAAGTGTTTAATACAGCTAAATGAATTGATGAAAAAATTAAACCCCACCGACTCATAAATTAAAGCATTGACTCGGGAAGAAAAAAAAAAGGCCTTTAAACTACAAAACTTTTTCACTGATCAATTAAGGGGGGGAAAAAAAAGTAAATAAAATTGAGTATGGAATACGAGTTAAACGCATTGACGTATGGAAGAAAAAAAACAAAAACAAAAACTTCATAAACGTTTCTGCATCCAAAGAACTACTAAAGAGGGAAGAAGAAAAGAGTTAAAAAAATCGAGTCCTGAATACGAATTAAACGCATTGACTCGGGAAGAAAAAAAACAAAGCTCAATAAACTTCAGAAACGTTCACCGAGTAAATTAAGAAAGAAGAAAGGAAAAGAGTAAAAAAAATCGCGTATTGAATACGAATCAAACGCATTTGACTTTGGAAGAAAAAAATAAAGCTCAATGTTTAAAACTTCATAAACGTTGAGGGAGCAATTACGAAGTCAGAAAAAAGAAGAGTAAAACAAAATGGTGCAATGAATACGAATTAAACGCACAAGAAGAACAAAACAAAGTGCAATTCATAAGCTTCAAAACTTTATTGAATGCCAATTAAACGCATTATTGACTCTGGAAGATAAAAACAAACTCAATGTTTAAACTCCAGAAACGTTCACCGAGTAGTAATTAATAAGGAAGAAGAAGAAAAAAAGAGTTAAAAAAAATGTGCATTGAATGCGAATTAAACGCAGGAGGAGGAAACAAAGTGCAATAAATAAGCTTCATAATAACGTTCACCACCGAGTAATAAAGATGCAGAAATAAAAAGAGTAAAGACAATTGAATACGAATTAAACGCAGAAGAAGAAGAAAACAAATTGCAATGCATAAGCTTCATAATAAGGTTCACCGACTCAATTAATAAATACGCAAGAGTAAAAAAAAATGGAAAATTCAATAGCTCAGTTACAAACGCAGGAAGTGCGCGAAAAAGAAGAAGAAACAGACACAGTGAATTAATTGAAAAAACGTTAAAAGAAGAAGAAAGTTTACGTTTTCACGGCAACGCATGCAGAGACTTTCGATGCTGTAGAGAGGAGAGTGAACGTCGTCAGCAGAAACGGCTTCCACCACCGACCCAACGTCAACAACAATTTGCTCGCGATTCGCATCCATTGAATTGAATTGAATTTCTCTGATGCGTTTCACTTTATTGCAGAGAGACAGAGACAGAGAGAAGAGGCTTCAATTTTTCAATCACAGTGACGAAGAAGAGTTCCTGAACCGCTGGAAAAAAGAAGAAGAAGAAGAAATAAGAATTGTTGAAAATGCTATTAGCGGGTTTTGTGTTTGGGGAAGACGCTAGAAGGAACTAGGGTACACGTCATCGTCAGGTTAAGTTGTTGGGTTCACGGCTCAAGTCACTTGTAGGATTCCAAAAATTAAAATTTGAGAGTGGGCACGTGATGTGCACGTGGAAGAGAAGCAAAACAGTGGGCCGTTATAATAAAAAAAATTACAAAAGAAAAGTAACAAGTGACATACTGTGACACGTGGAACTTTGGTTGACCATTTGAGAGATATTGTTGACTAATGATACTTATAAAGAAGAATGTTGGTTTTTATTTAAAATAAAATTTAAATCAAATAAAATAAATATTTTATGATTTGATATTTCTGAATTTTATTAAAATATTATTTTATTAAATTTATATTTTAAAATTTTAAATTAAATTACATTAAAAAAAATTACTAATAACAATGTTCAAAATTTAGTAATATGTTAAAGCTTGTACAATAAATATCTATTAATTTTTTATCAATTTTAAATCAAACATAATTTAAAAAAGTCATCTAAAAGAGAAAGTGATATTCATGAGATAAATTCATATACATAATACTACAAAATGTTATAAAATTCAAGTAATATACACACAAAACAGATATCATTAAAGTAATATAAGTGTTAATATAATTGTCACAGTTTAGTTCGATTTGATTCGACTTCAAAAACATAAATAGCAAATTGAACCAACTGATTAGTTTGAGAATAAAAATCAATTTGATTTGATTTTTGATTTTTTTGAGTAATTTTCAATTTTTATTTTGAATCCATTTGAATTTGTACATCTCTATTATTGAGTTTTGACTATTTAATATTAATACTACCTTCATTCCATATTATATGATATTTTAGAGGAAAAAATTTATTCCAAAATAAATATCTATAACATCAGTGTTGTATTAAATATATTTTTATAAGATTATCCTTAATCAATACTTATTAAGAGTAGTGTATAAAAACAGTAAATAAGTCATTAATTAGAAAGATAAAAGGTATATTGGAAAATTTTCTAATATTTTATATGAATTCAACCATTTCTTAAAATTTGTGGACAAAATTTAAATCTTAAAATGAGTAATAAACTAGATGGTGGGTGTGGTTTGCACCATTATTATTAAAGAAAATGGAAAAGAGTAAAAAAAGTGGGGAAAATGTTTCCGTCAACACGTAGCAATAGTTGAATAGTTTTTATATCACTATACTATATACTATATACTATAGATTATATTCATAAAAAAATTATTATAGATGATGGTTTAAATAAGTTTGGTTGTTGTTAATTAGTATTTTTAAGATATTATTAATTTCGATCTTAAATATAAGATGTTTTTAATTAATTCAATTTTTTTAAGAAAATTAATTAATTAAATTAATAAAACTAAATTTGTTACAAATTTATATTATTTTTCTAAAATTATCCTTAAAATTAATAGAATTCAACTTCTTTCTTTTTTTATCCAATTAATTAATGTGTTACTTTTCTTCTCCAATCTTTATAAGAGAGAAAATACATTTTTATTCATAACATTTAGTATAAAGTAATTAAAAGTATTCTAGTAAAAAATATAATTAATGTAAAAGAAAACTTGAACAAAGTTTTATAATAAGGGACAAACAATTCTTAAAAAAAAGAGAGTTATGTTTAGGATGAAGATAGGAGTTAAGAAGGTAAAAGAAATTTTTTATAAGAAATTATATCGGAGCGTATTTAAAAATCATATGAAAATATATTTTTACTCATTCTAATAAAAAATTGAAAATATGTTTTTTGTCCTCATAAAATTAAAAATGTTTGAATTTTGTTCTTATAGAATTTTTTGTACATTTTTTGTCCTCGTAAAATTGAAATGTATCAAATTTTTGTTCAGAGTTAAATTTGGATATCTGAGCCTACATGAGAATTTATGACCATTAAAAACTACCACAAATTGCATAAAACTCGTATATATCAACATCAACAACATCTTTAACTCAAGTTAATTGGGATCGATGGTCGATGAACCCAATGATAGATACAGAAGTTGAAAAAAAAAATAAAGGAGGAAGGGAAGAAAAAGGGGGAAAAACAAAAGAAAAGAAAAGAAGATAAAATAAAATAAGGGTGAAAGAAGGAGGGGGAAATGAAGAGAAAAATAATTAAAAATGGATCGTCTAGAACATAAAGATAATAATGGGTCTAACTTTCCACCAAGCTTATAATTTTTCTCCACTCCGTCCTAAGACATACCATCCGTCAATCTATTAAGTCTTGATTAAGTCTTGTTTAATTATCTTTTTCATATAAGTTTTGGTCTACCTCTACCTTTTTTTGTGTCGAGCTCTTGATAACAAACTCTCGATCTTACGGGAGCATCCAGGGACCGTCTCATTACGTGCCCAAACTATCTCAATCTATGTTCCCTCATCTTTGCACTCAATGGTACGACTACTACCTTTCATCAAATATCTTCATTTTTTATCTTATTCATCTTCATATAACCACACATCCACATTAACATCCTCATTTATGATACCCATATTTTATGCTCATGTTTCCTATGTGTGCTTGCATGCATGACCTATCCCAAGCTAGGATAAATGAGGAGTGTTAGCGTTAGGCGTTGCGAACCGACCGTAAAAAAAATAGCTATTTTTATAAGATGAACCTTTAAAACCCATATAAATTATAGAAAAAAATTCAAAAATATAATTTGTAGAATTTTTTCTATAATTTATGGCATTGTTTTTGTAATTTGTGGTGGTGTATTTACAATATGTACTAGTTTACTGGTTTTTTAATCAAACTGTCATAAATGATAGAAAAATCACCACAAATTATAAAATGTAGGTTCAGGTATATCTTAACCTAACTCCTGGTCAAAATTTGACACATTTTAATTTTCCAAGAACAAAAAATATACTAAAAATTATACAAAAACGAAATCCAAACATTTCTAATTCTATAAGAATGAAAAACATAATCTTATGAGAAACTAGTTCTTACAACTTACATGACTATAAAGAGATCAATTTTAAATTTAGGGAACCAAAATCAAACTTACCTTAAACTTTAGAGACAAAACATATTTAAGTCATAAATTATTAAACCTATTTTTTTTGAAAGCACTTATTAAACTTGTCCTATTTTTTTTTATAAAAAGAACTTGCATTTTAACATGCACATCTAATATGATAAATATTTAATTTATATAATAAAAATTATAATGAATAATTTTGTTTAATATATAAATATATTGCAATTAAAATTTATAATAAATATATACTTTTTGTATGCAAATTATATTTAGATTTTTTAAAGAATAACTTAAATTATAATATATGATTTTTTTGGGTCATCATGATATTATTGTCATGTATCCCACATTTTTTGTTGACTACTAATTTTTGTTGCAGAACCATCTTTTGTGGGATTTTTCCATCCAATCATATTTTTTCATTCACAAAACTCTTGAGATCTGGCTTAAAGAAACTAAGTTCAGTATCAATTGGACCAATAACTTGTTAGTAATATATGATTATTTATAGTTATTGATAATTTCTTTAAAAAATATTAAGAGTTAATTTAGAGATAAAACATGATAGATTAAGAAGGATGGGTGGTTGATGAGATCAAATATACACATAAAAATAAAATGATGCTAGTTTTAGATGATTGTGATAATAATTTTACTAGTTAAAGAGGATAGTGTGTGAAATTTACTTTGAAAAAAGAGATGAGAGAAAATATTAGGAATATCTAAGTGAGAAAGTAAAGAAACTAAGAGTCTGACTCTTTTAATTGTGTATTCTATTTTACAATATTATAAAAATAAATTATATAAAATTAAAGTTTGATAATATGTGTAAAGTGATAAATTTTAAAATAAAAATTTAAGAGACATGTTATGGTATATTCTAAATTAAATTATATTGAGACAAAAATATCACTAGATAATACAAATTATTAATTTAATTTAAAAATTTAATCACTTATTAATTTTTATAACAATAAAAATCTTAGAAATAAATGTACTTTTCTTTGTTATAATTTACTCATTTTCTTATTTGTGTCCCGATAAAAAAAATTAAGAAAAAAATCCCTAAAATTAGTTACTTTTTTGTTGACATGTCTAACATTAACAAATGTCATGTATCAACAAATGATTAGGCCCACAAATGTCACATTAGTAAAAAAAAATATGTCACATGTGTCACCACAGCATGAACTAAAAACTTAAAAAGTCATTTACATGAACTAAAAAAAATAGTAGGGACTAAAACCAAACAAAATATAATACCTAAAACAAAAAAAAATTGCAAGGACTAAAAAATTACAAGGAATAAAAAAAATGATATAATTTAGAGGGACTAAAAACAAAAACAAAATTAGGGACCAAAAATAAAGTATAATTTATAAGGACTAAAAAAATGACATTTACATGAGTGAAAAAGGTATTTAAGTCTTATATTAGGCTTGATCTAACTTGTTTGAAAGTCTTTGGCTAGCTTGAAAGCTTTACTTGGTTTGTCCTATCTGAAGGTATGACTATTGGCAAATTGTTTACTACAAAAAATACTTCTTAGATCAATTAAAAATGACTTTTTAGATTGGTTGTATGGATGTTCTGAATGCTCATGATATTTAAAGTCATGACTTTTTTATCAGACAAGAATCAAAATGAAAAGTTACTTTTGAGATTGGTTATTTTTTTACTAATGTAAAAAGTTAACTTTTTAGAGGTTGTCTTTTATAACCAATCTAAAAAGTATCAGTTATTACTTATAACTGATATAAAAAAATTTCTTCTAATTACAAAATTGTCGTCGCATTTTTTTAAAACGTTTTCATATAATTGTTCTAAAAAGTCATTTTAAAATGTGATTTTTATACATGGTTTTGAAAACCAAACGGTTTAATCGGTTGGACCGGGAATCTGTGTGGTGACTAGTCCGTATACTCCAAGAAAAATTTCATGATCAATTCCTGTCCTCACAAATCAACATGAAACTTTTCAATATGTTTTTTCCTCACTCACATGCTTTCTAAAATTTTTCTAGAAAGTCACTCATCTCATAATTGCTCCAAGTCAAGCATGTTTAACTATGAAGTTTTTAAATAACGAACTACCAAAAAAAGAGACATCTTTTTAGTATAGGTAATATCAATTAATTCCTTTGAGTCATCATCAATTGTGCAGTCTTATACTTGCACAACCTCTGGATCCCTTTCATTCTAGTGTAATTCGTCCGGGTGTTATAGTAATCATGTGTATAAACATTAGGAGTTGCTTTTGTTCCATTACAAAAAAATTATATAAGTTGAACTTTACATAATGGTACATGACAAACTAACTTTTACTAAAGTTTTATACCATCATATCTACTTTTGTTCCAAACATAGTGTTCAATACTATTATCCTTTTAGAGTTTGACTGTGATGTTTTGTCTCATTTTGACTTACTATATAGATATGTCCAATAATTTTAGGATAAAAAATATTAACTCTTCGTTTTCAAATTATCATAGGACAAATGTTTCTTCGTACTAAAATCACATATAATCTTACTATGATCCTTATGAAACTATATACTATTGATTTAGGATTTCAAATTTAAACTTGTGGTTTATTTATTAAGTAGAGTTAAGAGATATTAACTTATACCAAATACCTAAGAATTGAATGACTTAGGATGTAGTAAAGGATAATGAATGTGTGTGTAAGAGATGGTAGTATTGGAAGTCCAATTTTGACAAGTGTATTGGTCAACAAGTAATAAAGGGACAAGTATAGGATTTTTTCTCTTTAAGACTTAGTTGATTGTCAAGTACTTATTAAGCAAATCATAATTTGACAAAATTATCACTAGTTAAAAATTTAGTGAGAAAAAAACTAGTTATTAACAAACACAAAAACTCAAGACAAAAAAAACACTTGAGGTGGAAATGTATATCGAAATCCTTCAATTCCTCACTTCTAGATCACACTATCTCATGATCGTAACTTTACACATTAAACCTCTTTTTAAGTGTTAAATCTCGAGGTAATTACATGTAGCATTGTCCATAGTTACACTTAAGACTCGATTCAACTCTCATTCATTCATTCAAGCATATCTCAATATTTTTGCCATATTTTCTCCTGAATGTCCCTATTATTTGACGAAAGTTCAAAATTTTCTTCTACAACTTCTAATTATTATCAATGAAGTGTGTAGTCAAACTCATGTACCTGGAGTTATGGATTGATGTCCACGTATTTGTGGTAAGACAAACTTTCCTGTAGTGCTTGGATATAAATTTCTTTGAACACCACCACCAACTTGCCCTTCTATTGTTTGTGATGAGGAAACATTTGATCTTTACCTTTTTTATACTTTATCTGAATTATCATTGTATCTAAATAAATGATTCTTCATAGCACTTGGTCTAGCCTTAAACTTAATTAGGGTACCATAATATATGCATGTTGCACTGTGGTCTTCCTCAGGATCTTCAGTAAAATTCTCCCACACTGTTGATCAAGTTTTACACTTTGATGATGCTTTTTAATGTAGTGGTAATGAATATCTAGTGGTAAAGGCCTTTGCAGTATTAGTAATTAGATGTCCTACTGTCTCCGACAAGAATAATCCATTTGATTTAAGCCATAAGAACCTAACATTTGACAAAATAAAATCATGTTTAGATTGATTACCATTTACTATTTAATATATGAAAGCTAAAATAGAGAGGGAAGGGGGAATTCTTACCAAGACAAAGAATAGAAAGATAATGGAAAACAATGTTTCACTTATGTAAGCTTTGTCATGATGACTATCAAGACAAGAATGCTTGGATTAGATCGTTTCCAGAGGCCAAATTACATACACCAATGAAATAGATAGTATAATTTACAGATAAAAGGTGGGGAACATTAAGAAGATGATAATAAACAACGCCACGATCCGTATTGGAACGATAAGTTGAGGAGGATTCGCCACAAAGGAAAATTTCCTTAATAAGAATCGATTTGTGTTTAACCAAGAACCAAGAAGAGACTAAGCTCTCAATTCAAGCAAATGCTTAATTTTATTCAATCAAAAGTTATTCAAAACTAGCAATGTCTGGGTATTTATAGAGTTAAGCCTCTAATAAAACCTAAAAATGCATAGTTTGGGTCTATTTTAGTCCACATTGAGGCACATTACACAAACAAGAAATTACTAAATTACGACAATACTAGAATTACGAAAACTAGGAAAATTACGAAAACTATGAAAGGAATTGCGCTGAATGCGATATTCGCGCTAAGCGAGTTCTCCTACAATCTTCGAGGTGCTCCAATTCATCTCCTTGTGTATTCCTCCATCCTTGTCCTTGTTAAATAGTCCAATCATGATTCTCTTGGTCATCTCTTATTGTAGAAACTTGGTTTTGGACCTTATCATTGGACCTTTTAATTAATGGAATGCTTCTAGAACTTCATGCTCTTTGGATAGTCCTCTATCAGTCTTGCTCAAGCTCCTATAATAACTCTAGAATTAAAATTCTAAGGATAAGGGAGCACTAAAATATATGATAATTAGTCATTATTGTTTCAATCTTTCTAATTTAAAATTTGCAAGATAGAGCATGAAAAGTGCAGTTAAAACCAAATTGAAAAAATAAACTACCTAGAATATCTCAACGGGTAAGGAAGAATATTGAAAATAAAATACTAAATAGGCATTCATAACTACTACGAGAATTTGAGCTAATTGCAATATTGTATATGTGCTTACCATGCTTCATCTTTTGATGATTTTGCTTCAAATTCTGACTCTCATGGGACTCGGGTAATTTCTCCTACAATGCAATCAATTCAGGCACAATCTTACAATATAAACTCATTTGGTTAGGAGTTTACTCAAATATGTCTATAAATAAATAAAAAGTGTAACAACTAACTAAACAAAATAAAAATAAAAGCAAAACCTTTATTTCTACCACATTCACCAGGGATAATAGTAGTCCATGTTTAAACTAAAACCTTTATCACAACTAAGATATGAACATTTCTTTGTTTGCAAAAATAATAATAATAATATTGTAGCATCCAATAGACTCCAACAACCTATGTAATAGCCTCACCATAACAATCTCAACATTTGCCTCTTGATTAAACCAATTCTTTACTTGAATCAATATACCCAATTACTCTTGTTTTTGCTTCCACCAATGAAATGAAGATGCTTTCATTTTTTTTTAAAAATACCGGGCAAGAACTAGCACCCATCATGAGTAATCCAACACATTAATGTAATCAAAGCATTTTAACTTAATCTTGCAGTATAACTTAACCCCACCGGGTAATTTTAAACAACATCAACAATATCTAAACAGTGAAATAAAATTAAGTACAAATAAAAAAGTATAAAAAATGAGTTGTTTAATATTTTCGTCATTAGATGAAATGTTGGCAACTTAAATATGATGTAACATAGTAAAACTCACTTTGGACTCACTTATGAATCCAAAGTGGCTCACTTAAATAAATATTATTAATGATGTTTTTATAGTATTTTTTAATTGTTATCTTAGTGACTTGTAGAGCATTAATTTTTTTTAGCTATATTGGTAGATTAGTAATCATTTTATTTAATTTTGTAAATAAATATTTAAAGATTAATACAAAAAACTATGGTAAATTTCATACATCAATAATTGATGCTAGTCTATCAGTTAAGAATCAATGTATTTTGTTTCACATAAATAGTCTTCAATTTGGTATGTTAATTTCTTTATAACTTGTTTGGAATTTGAGGCGTGAAAGTGATATTTTAAATAAAAAATAATTAATGAGGGGGATATATTATTATTATTATTATTATTATTATTATTATTATTATTATTATTATTATTAAAGTAATAAATGATGTTGGTGAAAGAAAAAATATTTTTGTATATGACTAATGATCCTTATATTTGGTAAAGTTCATTAGTGACTTTGCTTCTTTTTTTATATTGAAATTTCATTTGTCTCAAAATTAATCACTTTTCATTTTGAATTAATTATTTTAATTATTAACAACCTCTCTAAACTTACAGTTACAAGGTTGTATTGGTAGTTGAAGGGAGAAGGAGAAAGAGGTCATGAGTTGAATTTTTCCACTAACAAAAACTAACAACTAACATTGACTGATAAAAAAAATTCTCCCTAAACTTAAATTACTACAATTTTCTTATTAATTAGTTATATGCATTTATTTTATAGCTTAATTTTTTCTCTTTCTTTTAAATTTAAAAATATCTCATGCAATGCATTAGATAATCTCTCATATATTAGTATTTCGTTTGGACAATAAGAAACTCATAAATGCTTTGTTTGGTAAAGAAAAAATAGGAAAGAATAACGGAGGTGAAAATTAGTTGGTTGTCCATTAGAAAAGAGTTAAAGTGAAAATAATTTTAAAATTTGTGGAATCCTTTTACTATTTCTCACATTTTCACTCACCTCTCTATTTTCCTTGTCACATCTTTTTTTATTTCTCTTCAACCAAATATTTTTCACTTCTACTTTATTTTTCACCTATTTTCACCCATCCATTTTAGTTCCATCCACCTTATTTATCCCTTCTCTGCAAAACAAAGAAAAAAGGTCTTACAAAAGGAAGATAAGGAAGTATAAAAATAAGAAAAGAACAGTGTGTATTTTAGACTCGCTCAATCACAATTCATGGTTCACAAAACTAACCAATTGAGTTGACTAAAAAAAAACTAGTATAATAGTATTAGTATATACATTTTACATGTTAGAAATTATATGTACAACATAGTTACAATTATAATTATTTTATTTATTAAATGTTTCATATTATATGAAAATAATACATTTTAATTGTTAACATATGAAATATTTTAATTTTTAAATTATTTTCTATATTTGAATCCAAAAATTCATTAATTCACATAAAGAATTGTGTTCACCATATACCAATCAAAACCAAAATCTGAACAAGGAATCAAAACTCAAATATATCACCAAGAAAGTCAACAAAAACTACTTTTAGAAAATAAGTTAAACTATATTTTTCATTCTTATAAAATAGAAAAAAAAATTTCGTCCTTCCAAAAAAATTGTTCATTTTTCGTCCTCGTAAAACTATAATGTGTGAAATTTTATCTTGGAGCAAGGTTCAATTATAACCAATTCTTTGTGAGGATTTCTAAGAGTTAAAAACAGTCACAAATTACAAAATAAAAATAAATAAAATATAGTTTGTGACAATTTTTTTTGTATTTTATGACAATTTTTAACCCTTAGGTTTATAACTGTCACAAATTGTTACACACATGTTTGAATTTATCCGAACCTTGCTCTGAGCAAAAACAGAACACATTTCAATTTTATGAAGATGAAAAATGAATGAAAATTTCAGCAAGGATGAAATCCAAATTTTTCCTATTTTATAAGGATGAAAACACATATTTTAGCCTAAAAAATATTATAACATTTTTTTGGTATTAATAAGTATTGATAAGAGAGCCTTACACAAAAAAAATAAAAATTCTTGAGTTAACTTTCTTGATGGAGGTCCATAATTTTTTAATTAATTATATGTATTTTTTATTTAATTAAACATATATTTTTTTTCATATTTTACATCAGTTACATTTTGAATTCTCTTACACTTGCCAAATACAATTAATATATGTAACCTTCTTTATGACCTGTATAAAGTTGGTTCTTTTACCAATTTAGAGTCAACATTTCTTATTCCCAAACAATTTGTTTTCTCTCTCTTTCACCACTTCTCACTTTTATGATGATTCCCATTTCAATAGAAGAGCTTTATGAATTTCACAGTGTGAGGTCTTCTGTGTTGTGATCTTCAAACTACATCGTGATCTAACACAGTCTCTACTAGTCATGGCCTTATGGATTTAGCCAGAACACAATGGATACCGCAAAATCACCCACAAAGTGATGGCCTTATCTTACACTTTTGTCAATAGTCTTCTTGATGAAGTTGTCTCTTGTTTGGAATGCTTAGAAGAAGAAAATTTTGTCATCTCAAAGAATGGTAGCTTGCCCTTAACAACAAGGCTAACAAAAAGGGTCATATCTTTGAAAATCTTTAAGCAGAAAAGGTACACCATAATAGTTGGTATCAAAAGCTGGTACATCACTAGGTAACATATCACATATGCCTTTGACTATCTTTGGTTTTCTGCACCCTTTGTTCCATTGATATGCCAACAAGGAATATTGTGAACCTAGATTTGTTTGATGAGAAAAATAGATGAAGGAGGCCTGTGATGATGTTACTTCTGACGATAAATCCATGCTTACAGAGATGAGGTGATAAAATTATTTACATTTGCATATGGGAATTTTGTGGATGACTTATCTATGGGAAATCCTAATGTACATAATCGATCTCTATTTGCAATGTTGATTTTGAAAATCGTGGAAATAGTTCATCAAATTTTGAATGGGAAATGCTTTGTAAAGCTTGGGATAAATGGAAAGCACATATGGGTTCGCAAGTATGAGCATCGTGATTGAAATTCTACTTATCATCTAAAAAATCTAATAAATAATGTTAGAAGCCAAAGACCTCAACCAATTGGATTTCATGTTTACCTTGTTTTTATTTTTCTTTCTTCCTTGAAACTTATCTTTACGTGTCTAAGTGAAATCTTGTCCAATTGTTAATGAGTAATAATGACGAAACTTCATATTTTGTATCCCTTTATGTTTTTACCAACTTCTTAATTTGTACTCTATTTTAATAATGTGTATGTATATGCTATAATTATATGTATTAGTAAAGGTTAGGATGTAACTATTAAAAGTGGCTTCAAAACACGACTTTATATATGCAAGATTAAAACTCCAAAACATGACTTTAAATCTTGTATTTGCAATTTGATAAAATTGAGATTTAATTTCATAGTTAAAATAAATTTTATTTTATGCATTAATCTTTGATAATCATTAGTAAATAACATTTTCAAATGAATTTGGCATTAATAAAATGCAATTCTTTCCTTCTATTTAAGCTTCCTAACTATTGGGAAAAATACACTACACACCTTTTCAGAGATATACAAATACTTAGTTTACGAAAGATACATAATTTTATAACACTAATTGGATTAATTAATTTCGTTGGACAAAAAAATCAACCCATCTTTGAATTTATCTAAAAAAAACTTTGTGGTGCAGTTAATTTCACATGTATAAGAATAAATGAAATAATGATGCAAAAAAATCCAATTGTATATGCTATCATAAATATTTCATTTTGTAACAAAGTATCTACTTGCATACACAAACCACATTTTCGTCATTGATAAAATTTTGTAAAACAAAAATAAGAAACAATTTAGGATGTTATTAATACTTTGTTAAAAAATAATTACAGACAAACTTATTTCTATAATTATGAATGGTTTAACTAGTCATCTATGAATCTTGAAAATAAATAAAAGAATAATTTGTCAACCATAATAAATTAAGTTTGACATGCAAATTTTTTTAAAAACAAATTATGTGCAAGCAACTTGAAGAGACAGTGGCCAAAGTGCCACTATTTAACAAAAAAACCCCTAAATACCATGTCAATAGTAAAAATTGTCAAACACACTAGCTAATTCGCCCCATATCCCAGCAAATTACATCAGCTGATATGACGTCAATTTGTTGGTCACGTATTTCGCTACAGGTGCCAGCAAAATACGTGGTCAATAACGGACTGGACACATGACAGACACAAGGTATTTCGCTAGGGAACCAAGTGAAATTCGTGGCAACAAACAAAAAAAAGTCTTTGGAATACGTGTCACACATGGAATTGGTGATATTCATTATATAAACTTCAAATAATCACAACTTTTGATAGAAATGTCCAATTGAAGCGTACGATATGTCAAAACTCGAAATTAAGAGAAGAAGCCCTAAGCTATTTCCAAAGGGAATTAGGTCAACTATTTTTTTTTCCCAAAAAATGCCTCTAAGTAGGTGAAAATTAGGATTTAAGATTCAATCATCCAAAAATTTACTTATTTTTCTACTTTTTTTAATTATTTAATTAGTTAATTTAATGCTATTTTTTATTTTTTAATTAGTTACACGTATTTCGCTTGGACCCCTAGCGAAATACTTAGGGGTCAGACACATGTCCTACCCCATTTCTGCTCGGTTACTGACACTTTGATCACCTATTTCGCTGACACTTGTAACGAAATACGTGGCCAACAAATTCATGCCACTTCAGGTGACGTAATTCGTTGGGGTGTGAAGTGAATTAGTCCGCTTGACCGTCTTACATTTTTTACCTGTTAGCATGACATTTAGATATTTTTTTTGTTAAATAGTGACATTCTGATAACTGTCTTGTCTCCAACTTGAATACCTACAAAGAGTAAATAAATTTCTTAATACAAATTATGCACAAAAAATTACCCTTAAGTCACACCCACACATGATTATTGTTTTCGACTTTCAATAAAACTTCTATTCTAATTTTGTACTCAAGTAAATATTATTTTCTTAAAATATTTAATAATGTATTTATGGAAAATAATAAATAGAGTAAAAAATATTTTAATTAAACTAATCTTTCTTTATTGAAACTATTATGTAATAAATTATTCGAAATAATTACTTTTCTTAATTTGTATATATAAACAAATCCTAAACATCAGCAAATTTGAAAAGAATAGAATATGTTGCATTATTTCCAAATTTCTAGAATGATATTTTTTCCTAATGTTTTCACTTTATAAAAGTACTATATTTTTTAACGCATTAAAAAACTAAAACAAAAATGATTTCCATTTCTCAAAAAATAAAATAAAATAGTAAAATAGACAATAATTTGCAACTAAAGAGGCACTTTCACATTCCATTTTTCCAAATGCACCATGCTTGTGTGAGGTGAACAGAGTGAGAAAAGGGGCAATTGTGTGAGAGAGAATGGAGAGTAGCGAGGAAGAAGATGATTTTCCTTCCATTGAGAGCATCATTCCCCAATCTAAGGTTGACTCTCTCTATCAGTCTCACACCGAAAAGGTTCGCTCTTTCTATTTCTTCATTTCGCAATCAACATCAAACAATGCACACACTGAAGAAAACTTCTCTTTGTTTAATTGCATGTTTCTTTGGATTGCCATGAAACAAAAACTTGTTTGTTTTTTTTTTTTTTTTCCAGGGGATTAGGAAGCTTTGCTGCGAGCTCCTAGATTTGAAAGATGCTGTGGAGAACTTGTGCGGCAATATGCACTCCAAGTTCTTGGTTTTCTTGAGGTAACATTTGTGTATTGTTCTGTCACAATTTGTTTGAAGTTACTCACCAGGGAATTTCAAGACCCTTTTATAAATTTGTGTACTTTTTGTCTATATTGCACTGATACAAGTTCAAGTACCAGCACACATACATATGGGTATGATGGGTACAATTTTTCTAATTTGAATGGTGTATTGTGTTGGTAATGTGGCCATTAGACTTGCTGGTGCAGGTTAACTTTTTGTGTTTACCATGTTTTTTTTTTCCTTTTTGTTTCTTGAATCGATATAAGATGTACATTTGTTTGTTGATTCTGCAGTGGAAGCAGAAGCTAGCGATCTTATTTCCTTGATTGGTGATTACTTGTTAAGAATTCGTCTGTTAATTTTATGTTATCTTTCAAATTGGAATATGAAAAATGGGAGACTTGTGGAATGTTTGATAAGATCCATGCCTTTAATAGCTGTCTCAGAAAAGGGGGAAAATGGTTAACGTCTTGATAAATGGGAGTGAAAATTCATAGATAAGTTATAGTAAAGTTGTATTGAGAGTTGATTCATGAATTTATCACCTCCTTTCTAACCCCCCATACCAAACTGACATCAAAAGGTTTCATTTTTTTTTTTTTTTTTATTGGTAAGTGATAAAACTATGGATAGCACTCTGGTTTATTTGCTTGTTGCTTCACTGTAATTTTCTCAAGTTATGGTGATATTTTTCAAAATGCTATTTAGTGAACAAAGTAAGTAAGCAAGCATTGTAATGCACCATTCCAGTTGCAAGCATAGTTTGTTAAAGGTTTCTATTGTTTGGATGCTGCAGTGGAAGATGATAAACAAACTGGTATTGTTTTTATTTGTTTAGTTTCTTTAAGAAAAAGCTGTTAAAATATTGCCCAGTAAGTTGGTTATACTTTAGTATGTCCAACTCACCTTGATACATGAGTTATTTTTAGGCTTGAACTTGAAATGTGCACAAAGCACTAGCTCTCTTCTCTACCTTGTGCTGAAATTTAATTTAATTGGAGAATAGGTGTGAAAAGGATTGAACACTTAACTGTGTGCTTGAAAGACCAAGCTTCTCAAAAGCTTAAATTGTTTGTAAAAGGCATATGAATGGTTCCTATTTTAATATTTCTAACAAGTTTGCAACCTGAACAAAACAACAGACTTTTGTAACAATTCAAATCACTTTCTTCAACCATATTATATGCATTCAAATTTTGTTGTTTGTTCTTGATATTGTAGGATATCTGAAGAGGCCGTGGAAGTAAAGCATGAATTGATTGAGCTGCAAAAGCATATCTCAGCACAAGGTATTCTTGTTCAGGATTTAATGACTGGTGTAGAATGTGAATTGGAAGAGTGGAATCAGTCAAGCAATGATGTTACTGAAATTCAGCAAGAACCTGAACTCCTTGAGCCCTTACCAAATGTGAGAAATGACCAGAAAATATTATTCTTGGAAAACATTGATGTACTTTTGGCTGAGCATAAGTTTGAAGAAGCATTAGAAGCATTAGATGCTGAAGAGAAGAATTCTGCAGAGTTGAAAGGCTCAGGGAATAACTCTTCAGATGATGTTTCCTTGTACAAGTCTGCCTTGTTGGAAAGAAAGGCAGTGCTTGAAGACCAGCTGGTTGGAATTGCTGAACAACCTTCTGTTAGTTTCCCTGAGCTGAAAACAACCTTAAATGGTTTAATAAAACTCGGAAAAGGTCCTCTAGCGCATCAACTAATGCTGAAGTTTTATCAGTCTCACCTCCAGAAGAGAATTGAGGCTTTGCTTCCCTCAAGTTCTCTCTGTCCTGAAACATTTCCTTATACATTATCTAAGATTGTGTTTTCTGTAATTTCACTGACAATAAAGGAATCTGCTTTGATTTTTGGAGATAATCCTGTTTATACCAACAGAATTGTTCAGTGGGCAGAATGGGAAATTGAATATTTTGTACGAGTGGTGAAAGAGAATGCAACCTCATCTGAGACTGTTTCTGCCTTACGTGCTGCTAGCATCGGCATTCATGCTAGTCTGAACTACTGCTCAATCTTGGAATCACAAGGATTGAAATTGTCTAAATTACTGTTGGTGCTTCTGCGTCCTTCTATTGAAGAAGTTTTAGAATCAAATTTTAGACGTGCTAGAAGAGTAGTACTTGACATGGCAGACTCTGCTGAATGTTGCCCGTTGTCACCACAGTTTGCATCTTCACTTTCTGCAATTGCAGCTTCATCTAATAGCATGCTTGTTGAGAGTGGAATGCGATTTATGCACATAGTTGAAGTAAGTAACTATATCATATGATATGGCTAGTTTCAAAATGGACAATAATTATGTTATTTTTTCTACGCACTCTTTTTTGTGATGGAATTATGTAAAGTTTTATAGGATAAGAAAAGCCTTGGTTTTAAATTTTGTCCTCATTTCCTATTTCATTTCCTCGCTGCTAGCTCTGTTATTTAAACATTTATTCTAAAGATATGCAGCATACTGTTGACCCTCATCTCAACAAAATAGGTAATAAATTGGTTTATTTGATAAGAAACTATTGATTAAGTCCTCATGACGTATATCTTTGGACCTTTAGTAAATTTTCCTTGATATCCATGATCTTTTGGGCTTGTAGCTTTCATAATAGGTATTGAAGAATCAATACATGAAATTTTAATGAATTTGAAAGAAATTGTATTGAAAAGTAAGATGTATGGAATTCGGGACGCGTCTATTTGTTTCAAAGGTCCTGGATATGTAATCGCTCAAGATACCATTTTACCATCCTATGTGGAAATCGTTGATAATACACAACATATAGTCAACGTAACAGAACCCGTTAATTTGTGTATTGAATTAAAAATTGAGAGGAATCATGGGTGAGAAGGTTTTGAGAGGGATACCATGAGAGGAGAAGATTTTACTAGGAGGAGATCTAAATGGTCATGTTGGTAAAAGCAGTGGAGGTTTTGATAGAATTCATGAAGGTTTTGGCTATGGGACGAGAAATGAGACTGGAGAAGATATCTTGAACGTTGCACTAGCCTACGATTTAATGCTAACGAATACCTTTTTCCGAAAAAGGGAGTCCCATCTTATCACATAGTGGCTAAAATCGTAGTCAAACTGATTTCTTTATAGCTAGAAGAGAAGATAGAAATTCTTGTATCGACTACAAGGTCTATCCTGAAGAGTGTGTTGCTACGCAACATAAGCTGGTAGTTGTAGAGGTTCGGTTCAACAAAGTACTTAATATGAGGAAGATGACTCAAAACCCAAGAATAAGATGGTGGAAGCTAAAAGAGGAAAAAAAATAGAGTTTAAGAAAAACATGTTGCGTGAAGGACAGTGGAAGTTTGTTGAAGAAACTAATGAAATATGGAATGAGATGGCCATGTGTATCCAAAATGTGGGAATGAGAATGCTGGGAGAAAGCAAATGAAACATATTTCTTACAAAGGAAACTTGGTGGTGAAATAGAGAGATGCAGAAGACAATTAAACAGAACAAGGAATGCTTTAGATCTTTGTATAAAAGTCTCAATGATGAGAACTTGCAGAAGTTTAGATTAGCGAGAAAAAATACAACGAAAACAGTGCGAGAAGCTAGAGGCAAGGTTTTGGCCGATTTGTATAAAAATCTTGGGAGCAAGGATGGTGAAAAAAGTATATACAAAGTTGCAAAAATAAGGGATAAGAAGAGTAAAGACCTCACCCAAATTAGATTTATTAAAGATGAAAATAAAAAACTTTTGGTAAGAGATGAAGATGTAAATGAAAGATGGATGAACTATTTTAACAAATTTTTTAATGGGAATGACGATAAAAGTGAGGTGGATTTGGAGGACGCTTATGATAATCTAAATAGAAGATTTGTACGCAGAATTAATACACATGAAGTTAAGGAAACTTTAAAGAGGATGAAGAATAATAAAGCTTTGGGATCCGATGGCATCCCTATTGAAATGTGGAGAGGCCTAGGGGATGTGACAATAAAATGGCTTACTAATCTTTTCAATAAGATTCTTCAAACAAATGAGATGCCTGATGCTTGGAGGAAAAGTATGCTTGTGTCTATTTACAAAAACAAGGGAGATATCCATAATTGTTATAACAATAGAAATATTAAGCTTATGAGCCATACTATGAAATTGTGGGAGAGAGTTATTGAACATCGTTTTAGGAAAGAGACCAAAGTTTTTGTAAATCAATTTGAATTTATGTTACCAAGATGTACCATGGAAATCATTTTCTTGATGCGACAATTGATGGATAGGTATCGAGAAAATAAAAAAGACTTATATATGATGTTCATAAATCTTGAGAAAGCATATGATAGAGTTCCAATAAAAGTTTTGTGGTGAGCTCTTGAGAGGAAAAAAGTACCATTATAGTATGTAAATGCAATCATGGATATGTATGATGGGGCTACCACATGTGTGAAAGCTTGTAATGGAATATCAAGTTATTTTCCTATCACGGTAAGTGGACACCAAGGTTTAGCTCTTAGTCCTTATTTCTTTACCTTAGTAATAGATGAACTAACAAAAGATATTCAAGAGGAAGTGCTGTGGTATATGCCTTTTGCAGTTGATATTGTGCTTACTGATGAGACCAAATATGATGTTAATAGGAAACTTGAATTGTGGAGAAACACTTTGGAGTCTAAAGGATTCACGTTAAGGCATAGCAAGACTAAGTATATGAAATGTGAGTTTTTGTTGATAAGAGATAGTGATCAAGATCCCGTGCATCTACTTGATCAAGATGTATCCAAGAAAGATGTATCCAAGAATTTTGCAAAAAGGTGGAGAGATTGATGAGGATGTTAATCATAAAATCAGAGCAGAATGAATGAAATGGCGGATTACATCTGTGTTTTTGTGTGACCGCAAAATTCTCCTTAAGCTAAAAGAATTTTTTATAGAACAACTGTAAGATCTGCAATGGTATATGGAGCTGAATGTTGACCAACACATAAAATAAGCATAAAATAGGGGTAGCAGAAATGAGAGTGTTAAGGTGAATATGTGGTTATATACGAAAATTGATAAGATAAGAAATGAAGACATTTGACAAAAGGTAGCAGTAATACCGGTGAGTGAAAAGATAAGGGAACATAGATTGAGATGATTTGGGTATGTAATGAGATGGCCCATGGATGCTCCCGTAAAAATAAAAGTTTGTTATCAAGAGCTCGACATAGAAAGAGGTAGAGGTAAATCGAAACTTACCTAAGGAAATGTAGTTAAACAAGAGTTAATGAAGTGGGATATAGATCGGCGGATGGTGTGTCTTAGGACGGAATGGAGAAAAGCTATAAGCTTTGTGGAGGTTTAGACCTGCTGTTATTGCTATGTTCTAGATGGTCCATTTTTAGTCATTTTCCTCTTCATTTTTCCCTCCTTCTTTTCCCTTTCTTTTCTTTTATCTTATTTCCCTTTTCCCTTCCTTTTTTTTTTCAACCTCCTCGTTTCTATCATTGGATTCATCTACCACTGATCCCAATTATTGTTTGGATTAAAGGTGTTGTTGATGTTAATGTTGTGGATCCATGATCTTCTGGGCATGAGGAATTAACTAAAGTATTGACAGGTGATTGGTAACTAGTGCTAATGACAGAGCAACATATGTGCATACTTTTGCGATAATGTCAACGTGTTCCTTTTCTGTATGTGCACTTGTTTTGTTTATAGCTTATTATGTATTTTAAAGAGATTGTTTTCACTTGAGCGCAAATGAATGAACTTGCTTGGAATTTTTCTGTCTTGCTATAACAAAGTGTACTTTTGCTGCAAATTATAGGAGATATTGGAACAGCTAACGCCAATGGCTAGTTTGCATTTTGGAGGAAATGTACTGAATAGAATCTTACAACTATTTGATAGATACATGGATGCTCTTATCAGAGCACTACCAGGTCCTTCTGATGATGACAATCTTCCAGAACTGAAAGAGGCCGTGCTTTTGAGAGCTGAGACTGACTCAGAACAACTTGCAATATTGGGAATAGCATTTACAATATTGGATGAACTGCTACCAAATGCTGTGTTATCAAGGTGGATGCTGCAAAGTGAAAGCAAGGCCAAGGAACCAAATAGTGGAGTGACAGAGAATGTAACCTTCAATACAAATGCTAGTGTAGAATTGAAGGAGTGGAGGAAACATCTTCAGCATTCTTTTGACAAACTTCGGGATCACTTCTGTCGGCAATACATTGTTACTTTCATCTATTCAAGAGAGGGAAAAACACGGTTGAATGCACATATTTACTTGAGTGATAACAGAGAGGATCGTTGCTGGGATTCTGACCCACTTCCTTCGCTTCCATTTCAGGTCGTTATTCTTATTTTTCTTCTTTTGCTGCTGCTCTTGTTTTTGTTCTCTATTTGTTTCTTTGATCATCCCTTTGTCTTTCCATGCTTCCTTTTTGGTAATGTTAGCTGTTGATTGCATGTTTTTTTAATCATTATTAGAAATTGTTTTTCTGAATGAAGCTGTGGCTGTTATTTGCTCACTAATGTGATAATTTCTTGCATTATGCTATTTTATTGAGGTGTGTATCTGTGCATCTATCGGTCTGTGTCTATATATTTATTAATATGTTCATATTGAATTCTGGTTTTTTGTTTTATTACTGACAAGTATAGCTATATTTGCAGGCATTATTTGCAAAGCTGCAGCAATTAGCAACTGTGTCTGGAGATGTATTACTTGGGAAAGAGAAAATAAAGAAAATGTTGCTAGCTAGGTTAACAGAGACTGTTGTCATGTGGTTGTCTGATGAACAAGAGTTCTGGGGTGTATTAGAGGATAAATCAGCTCCTCTGAAGCCACTTGGTTTGCAGCAGGTATTTTTTTTTTTTATATATGTATTTATGACCAATTGAATACTTTTATGTCCTAATTCTGTCATCCAAAATACTTTTAGGTCTTAAGCTTTACCCAGCACAATCTTGTGTATCATTTGTAGAATATTTGGTTATATTAACATTTCCTCACAAATAACGTCGTTTTTTTGGCTTGTCAAATAAATAATTGTGATGGTTATCATGGAAGTCTTAGATTGCATCTCGAGAATTTGTCATCAACCACAATTGAAGATATACTGCATTTCATTCATCATTTGATGTTATGTCTTAAGTATCATTATGTAATAAAACCTATGTTTGTAGAGAAAATTACTTAATATCATGTCATGCTATTATTGCTCTTTCCCGTTGGAAAAATTGTCAAGAGAATTACTCTCAATTTAGTTTGGTAAAATTGTGGATAGGGTTTCTTGCTCTGAACTCCTCTCACCCATAGCTGTCTTTTTGTGACAGTTAATTCTTGATATGCATTTCACTGTTGAAATTGCGCGCTTTGCTGGGTATCCATCTCGACACATCCATCAGATAGCATCAGCTATCACTGCACGTGCCATCCGGACCTTCTCTGCTAGGGGCATAGATCCACAAAGGTATTCTTCATTTCTGCATTTACCATTCCTTGTCCTCAGTTGTATTTGTTCTAGTATTCTAACACCAATCATTTTTCATGATCAATTATCAGTGCACTTCCTGAGGATGAATGGTTTGTGGAAGCTGCAAAGTCAGCAATAAACAAGCTCTTGCTTGGGGCGTCAGGGTCTGAGGCATCCGACACCGATGAAGATCACATCATTGTTCATCATGACGAAGTTGTCTCGGACTCTGATACTGTTTCATCCCTGTCTTCTATGGAATCAACCGAGTCTTTTGCTTCCGCTAGCATGGCCGAACTTGATAGCCCCTCTAACTTGTCTGATCCAGATAATTGATTTTTTTTTTTTCTAGATTATTTAAAATTTGCCCTTGCCGAGGCCGGGTCTTGGATCGGCCACCGCTCAGAAGAAAGCATCGTCCATTTTGAAAATATTAGAATAATCCAAGAACAATTTGTTTCAATAATTAAATAAATTATTTTGTTTCATTTGCTCCGTACATGTTACTATGACATTTTTACAAAGGGTAAAGGACTCAGAAGAAAACACCATTCATTTAGGGTTTAGGTGGTTCATGTGGCTTAATTGTATTTACAATCTTTCTATACTCCATGCATATTACTATGACATTTTTTTCAGAAATTAAAACTATGCTACTGATATGATCTTATTTGATAGTATTTTTTTTCTTCAAATTAATATGGATTCATGTTTCCTTGCGATACTTAAACAATTTCTTGAAACACTATCACTATCACAGTCACATATCAAATCTTTTTAAACTAGATATATAATTATTCATAAGTTTTTACATACAAATTAAAAAAAAAAAAAAAAACTCTGTCCCTCATCAAAATATCCGGCTATGCATTGCACGAGACAGCGCACTAATTATTAAAATAATATTATATTTTTCATATTAGTAAAATTAGTTACACCTAATGCTCTGAACATCGGCAAAGGGGATTCTATTGGCACCCTCTTTTCACTACATATCCTTGTTCGCTTAGTTTATTTTTTTGACATAAATATGTTTAATAAAAACTAATTTCCGAAAGGTTTTTTTAAGAATTTTGTAGATGTCCTTAAAATTACTACATCCGATATTTTTTTATAATAAATAAATGATAGTATATTTTATATTATTTATTATGATGTTCCTCATCAAAATATCTCAAGGACTTGTCTCAACTATAGCTTTTCCTTATGATAGTGTATTTTATGAAACTTAATGTTTATCTTCTCCATATGTTGTACCTCAGTGCATATCAATCAATCCTTAATTGTGAAGTCTTTAAGAATAGATTTTATAATATACACAAATCTTCATATAATGTTTACCATTGAATTTTTTCTTTGATTTAGTTTTGTACTAAATTTAACATAAGAAACTCACTAGTATTAGCTTAGTTGTAAGAGAAATTAGGGAACTTAATTGAAGTTTTAGGTTCAAGTTCTAGCGCTGTCAGTGTACAAACAAAAAATCCTAAACCTTGAACCTTATACAAAATAAAATAAAGATATGGAAAGGTGTAATAGATGAGGGTTTGTGTAAGATAATACAATAATTTTTCCATTAATAACTGCTAGTATGTTTAATTCTTTCATTTTTTTTATACTAGAAAATAGAAATATTGTAAAAAAACTCACTAGTGTCACCTAATGGATAGGGAGAAGTAGGTAGCTCGCATAAAAATTTAGGTTCAAATTTTAGTGCTACTGCATACACACAAAAAAAATCCTAAACCTTGTACTCTATACAAAATTAAACAGAGATAACAAAAGGTGCCATAAATCATGGTTTATATAAGGTAATCCGGTAATTTACCATTAATAACTGCCAGATATATTTTAAAATGTTTCACTATCATATCTAATACTTATTAATAGAAAATTACCATTAATATGGTCACACATACTACCTTATACACACCCTTAAATCAAAGATTATCATGCTCTTCAACTTCATCATTCACTCTCTCAACCTCATTCTCTTCCAAAGACCTTCCCATGGTTTCCCTAGTGAAAAAGTAAGTGACCAACATTCCCAATAAGCACACCACTCCAAGTATGATAAGCGACACTTCCATGCCAATTCCCTTAGGGTATCCATTTTCCTTCTTTTTATGTGAAGCCCAAAGAAACCCGATAGACCCAATAATTGCCCCAACCTTGCCAATTGCCCCAGAAATTCCATGACACGTTGACCTAAACCTAGCAGGAAAAAGCTCAGCTGGGACTATGAAGGTAGTAGTGTTGGGCCCAAAATTGGCAAAGAAAAAAGCAAGCCCATACAACACCATGAACCCTTTATTCTTGTCATGTTCCTCGGTGGTCCAATAAGAGTAATAGGGAATCCCAATGGCGAAAAAGGCCAATGCCATGAAGAAAAAACCCATCATTTGGATTTTGACCCTGCCCCATTTGTCAATGAAGTACACTGAGAAGAAGTAGCCAGGGATAGTGGAACACACAGCAATAACGGCTTGGATCCATGCAACATGGAAAGCCTCTCGATACACATCCACTTCATCCTTTTTGTCTAGGTATCGTTTGTATATTTCACTTTGGAACAAAACTTGGCTGTAGAACACAATGTCCACAAGGAACCATGTGGAAGAACATGCAAATAGGTCACGACCGTGCCTACGCAAGAATTCCCTTGAAAGGAGAGGGTATGGATCTGGGGTTGGTGGCATTGGATGTTCTTCAGCTATCTGGCTCAGTGTTACATCAAGGACTTTCTGCATGTCCTTTGCTGCTTGCATCACGTTTTGCTCCACTAATGCTGTGAACCTATGATTGCACATCAAAATCTTTAGTTAAGAAACATAATTAATGACTCATGCAATATCTTAATTTTATATTAAGATTATTGTGTGAGATTAATTTTTTTTGAACGAATGTGAGTTTATTTTAATATAGTAATATGCTGATCATAATGTAAAGACTGACAATTAATTAGAAATCACACTATATATGAAATTTAAAATAATTATTATAATAGTCATTAATCTTACACTATATAATATTATTGTTCAATAATATTAAAAGGCTTTTTTGTTAAGTCTAAATTGAAAGAAATGAGATTTAAACCAGACAAGAGAACTTATACACAAATTATCCAAACTTTACCATTAGGCTGAGTCTAGGGGGATGTAAAACTTTATGGTTGTTAGATTATATTTTAATTAAATTCTTATTTTTTTAACCTTAGTATTATACAGTTTATGGTTTTTTTTTTTTCACTTATTATTATATCTGGTCCCAGGCGCACAGTCTAATTGGTGCGTGCTCATTAAGGCAAGGCAGTAAAAATACATATTCCAATTCAATAATGCATTGTTTATGAAATGTTTGACTTTGAAAAAAATTCTTACTTAATATTTTCCCTACACGTAGTGTTGGAAGAAAATTACTACTGTTATTAATTGTTTTTTAAGATAATATTAATTATTACCTTTTTAATTATGTTCTTGCCTTTAGTTAATTCCTAAAATTCTTATATATTTATTATAAAAAAGACAAATAATTGTTGAGAGTGGTTAAAGTAATAAATTCAACGAAGCAATTGATGATATTTTGATTTTTAATATCAAACATGAATCACGCGAGCAACTTAAACAACTCTATAATTAATCATCCTTGCTATTTTTCTATTCGGCGAACGCAACCTGGCATTTTCTATTTTTTGCTTGACATTCATTCTTTTAAGGGTGCACGTACGGTACTTGATTACTTTTCACTTTTCAGTATAATAAACTGGATTTGATAAGTGGCAAAATTTCAACGACAAGTGCCTGATGAATAATTCCACTCTATTTTTCCCTTTGACTAAAACAATTCTAATTAAGTGACTATTAACTGAATAACAGAAAATCTAACTCAGTTAATAAAATAAGATATGTGCGAGTTATTATAAAATTTTTAAATTTTTTTATTCCCACAAATAAAAATTAAAAACTGAATATATAACTAATTCCTTGCCCTTCCTAGCTAGACAAGAACTAATAAGTGCATGCATAAAATAAAATGAGCTATATTAATTCTACATATTTACATTTTAATAATTCATATTTTTATTTCTCTTTATTACACCACTTATCTTATTTTGTTTTTTTTCCTTCTTATTTATATCTTAATTATGTATTTGA
>PYAF01004326.1:1139976-1186624 GCA_007407185.1 Glycine tomentella | reverse complement strand
TATGAAGTTAATCCAAAACACATAACGATGACTAATAAGTGGATACATAAAATAAAGGTTAAATTAGTTTATCTTTTTTTTTAAATTTTTTTTATGTTCAATTTGTTACTCTATTTTTTTCATGTTTAATTTGATCTTCTAATTTTTAAATTTAATTTGATTTGATCCTCTATTTTTTTCTTCAATTTGATCCTCTAAAATAATTTAACCTAAAATAAAATGACTTATATAAACATTTTTATAATTCATTTTTCTTTATTACACCAATCATCTTATTTTATATTGTTTCTTATTATTTATATATACCTTGATTGTGAAAGAAATTCAACAAGGATAAACATCAGCTTGTCTTTGTCAATTTCATTTTATACGGCTCAACACCAGAACGAGCGATTAATATGATGTAGACAAAGAGATAACATCCCTTTCACTCATTCAATGGACGCAAGAAATTAAAGCCATAAAAAAGTGATAATATTATACTAATAATAATAAGAACAATAATAATTAATTAAAAAAAAAAGAAGATGTGGAAGGTGGAAAGTCAAGATGTCAACGGAGGAAGGTACCTGGCGGTTTCGGGCATCATCATGCGCCAGTAGTAAGTCATGGCTGCGGGAACTGAACCGAGCATGAGAATCAACCTCCATGCCACGTCAGCCTCGGAGTTCTTGGACGCTGCACGGAATATGGAGCACACCACCATCGTCACGGTGGAGCTGGCCAATATGCCGAAGCCTTGCATCGAAAACACCGCCGCTATGAACGACCCTCTTGTCTTCTTGTTCGCAAACTCCGACATTATGGTAGAAGACAGAGGGTAGTCTCCTCCAATCCCCAGCCCCAAGAAAAACCTAAACCAAAACCATGCCCATAATTAACGAAATCAAATCCAATGTATTTAAACACTTTTATGATTATTACTACTACTTTTTTTTTTTACTGCTTATAATTAGTACTCCATGCAAAAACATGATAGAAAGAAAAATTAGACCATGCTCCAAAAATTACTATATATGACAAAATTGTCATCCGAAGAATATTTAATAAGAAATATATTGACGACTCAGACTTAACAATTACTTGTTAAATAGAAATAATTTTATATCATTTAAAATACATAGTTACTGATATATTAACAAAAATTACATACTCACGATTCAAATTTGAAATCACTCTTTAACTTAGTTGAAATAATACATAACATTTTTTCGTTAAATATATTTTTAGTGTTTACAAGTTAACTTTTTTTTTTTTTTTTAATTTCTTGTAAGTTTATTTTTCTAATTTTAGTTTTTGTAAGTTTGTGTTTTTTTAATTTTGATAATTGTATGATATTTTGCTTATTTTTAGTTAATGTAAGTTTGTGTTTTTTAATTTTAGTCCCACTTAAATTATGAAAACTATAAATAAAAAAATTAGAATTTTTAAGGACTAAAATTAAAAAATACAAAGTTATAAGAACTAAAAATAAATAAAAATACTTATAAAAATTAAAATTAAAAAAACACAAATTTACAAAAATTAAAATTAAAAAAATAAATTTTAAAAAATGAACAAACATTGACTTACATGACCAACAACATATTTAAGCCATTTTTTTTTGGGAAGGCACAATGGTTATCAATTTATTCACACACTAAATAGTATAAAAATAAGATTTAAAGAATTCAAATGAAAGTATTATTTTTTAAATTATTTCAATAGACTATATGATTTAATTTGATTTAAAACAAGGATTATGCGTCTAATTATAAAAGTTTTAAACATTTATCTAATCATAACATGTCATGATAAATTTATTGACTTTTAAAATAATTATACTAAAATAATTTACATTTTCAATACATATGCATTAAACTCATTTGATATATAACATAGGTTGCTAATTTTAAGAATACAATTAAATTGTTATTCTTACATAATGTTATATACATAAATGAAACTTAAATTAATGAAATGAAACTTAACTCTAATTAGAGAAAAACAATTAAACAAACTATATATAAATTTTATCCTAAGTTTAGCCAAGTTAGTATTTTGAATTATTGGCAAGTAACAATGCAAGATAAACCTGAAGAAGCCAAGAGTAAGGAGAACGCAGGTTTTTCTTATACAAATGGAGAAGCCAGAAGCCAAGGAGCTGAAGACCATCAACAAAAGGGAAAATCCGTACACGCGCCGCCGCCCCTTGAGGTCTCCAAGCCGGCCGAATACCAGCTGGCCGACGGCGGTGCCCAGCAGCGCGACGGCAACCAAGGCGGACACGACCTCCGGCGGGGTCTCGTAGCGGTCTTCGCCTTCGCGGTGATCGTAATATACCCTTCCAATTATCTTGATGATGAGAGTGATTGAGAAGAGGTCGTAGGCATCGGTGAAGAGCCCCATCCCTGCAATGATGATGGCTTTGAAGTGGTAGTATTGTGTCCTTGCTGTGTCTAGGGCTGACAACACCTTCAACCTCGCCATTAATTAGCTTCTTCAATATTATTCCCTTCAAATGTTTGTGGTTATGGCTTATGGGACTTTTCTGCCATGGTCTTTTAGTTGCTGACTTTGGTTAATATGTATGTATGTATATATATATTTTTCTTATAGAATGAAAAGAGGTACCAAACAATATAATTAAGGGCCAAAATGTTTGTGCTTTAGCGTGGAAATTTCGGGCTTGTTGTGTTCTATTTGGTCGTGGGATTAATTTTTTGTATTTATCGAGGAAATTGTGGGGCCAAATTAATTAATTGTTTGTGTGACAAATGCATGCAAATGCTATGAACTCGGAAGCTTGCTGGAAAGGGTATTAGTCATGTCTAAGGCTGTGAAGAACCAATTGGATTTTAAGTCAAACCTATATGACTGCATCATTCTACTAAAGATGCGAATCAAATGCATCCTTGAAACATTTTACGTTCATATTATATTTGCCAGCTGCAGTTGCCGGTGTCAACAAGCTAAGGGTCCACGTACGTTTGCAGTTTGACCCTTTTTTATAGTTGCAAAATACTGTAAAACCTACGCATTTCATTTTTCATTTATTTGTGTCACTAACTCAACACCGTACGCAAGATTCTGCCACAGTAAAAAATGTTAAATTCAGATTAATTGAACTTATAAAAATAGTTTGAGTTTCATAGTGTTTTTTTTAGCTTATTTTAACAATCCTTTTTTATAATATAATTTATTAATAAGTATTTTTTTTTAAATTTATTCTAATACATTTCATAGTTAAATTTTTGAAACAAATTGTCATATATTAAAAATTTATTGAATAAATATTTTAATTAATTTGTTTATCGGAACACACGTACCCTTAATGTTATGTTTCCAAAACTATTACTTTGCGATTTATGCGTGCTACCAGATCACTAGACTGTATGAACTTGACATCTTTTAGGATATGTACTTAGAAGTTGAATTTTAAAATGAAGGGAGAATAAACTAGTTCGAGATGTATGTTTTTTTATTTTTTTTATTTTTTTTATTTTTTTTATTTTGATCGAGTTAGCTCTGAAATGCTGTTGCATCAGTTCTCTCTTTCAAAATGGTAGATATCGGTGGTGACTGGTGAAGAGTTGAGGTACCTACAAAGACACTATAATTAATACTACTCAAACCAATAAGAATTTTGGCAAACGATAGAAAATGTCATAAACGTGTGTACTTGACGTTGCTAATGATCGATGGTTTATTTATAAGAAAATTTTGAGATGGATTGAGATGGCTGATGCATGACCTTATTGGAAAGTTTTTACACGTTTGAGAGTAAAATGCTTTCTTATTCTAGGATGATTTGCATTCACCTTGCAATCGGGTCATGCTAAGGACTTCATCCCATGGCCATGGGGTGAGGTGGACTAGCTCTTATGGATTGTGCTTGTGTTTGTCCAACTCAATTTTTTATACAATTGAAAGTAAAAGACAGAAAACTTGAATCTTAGATGCATCATGCATGACTCCCATTATGTATATATGTTAGCATAAGGGGAGATATTTGGGAGGCACAATTCGAACAGTGAAGGAATTGAAAACACCATCAAGATTTGCCCCGTATTTGGTTAGCCAATCAGTGCAAGCATTGACTTCACGAAGAGTATGTCGAAAACGAACGTTCCAATCCATTGCCACAAGGTCACAAATCAGTTTGATCAAAGGAGAGTAAGGATGGAAATCATCTTGGTTTTACTAGATCAACTCCAAAGCAAAAAAAAGATATGTTAATTATACTAAGTTTACAACCTTTCCAATACAATTTCAACCATTTTATTTTACACATCATATACCCCTGCTAAGTAGTGTGAATCTAATTTAACCAACCCAATTCTATATCTGGATAGCACGTACACACGTAAAGTTATGTTTCCAAAAAGATGTATAATTAATGTGACCAGCTCTATGTCAATCATATAGAATATCACAGATGAAATTCATAAATTTGCTACCTCAACATTGTTCATATAGGATGCCAACCTTTCAACCAAGCATCTCAATCGACTTTAATTAAAAGCTATATTGAGATCAAATATGTGATATATACACACAAAAATATATATTTATGTTTGGGAATAGATTTTTGATTTTACAAATTCTAACATACATAAATTAATAACATAATTAAAAAATAAATTAGCGAGCTGACGGACCAAGGAGCCCGCCCCACCACATCCCGTTGGGTTGGTAGGCTAGGCGGGATGGACCGAAGTACCTAGCCCCTGCATTGTCACCTCTAAACACATGCCACATGTCCCAAATACTATCTTGAATATTCTCAACTAGTCAATCCTTTAACCTTGCAATATAAAACGCAATAGGTCAACCTTCAAGTGTTGCAACACTTGATGAGAAAAGAAACAGTCCTGAAGCACATTGGTTGTTGATTCTTGTCATTGTCGCACTTGTTACAAGAAGAATTTATAGACACATATCTAAAGACACGAAAAGCGTTAGTGGACAGGCTACCATGGAGGGTAAGCCAAAAAAAAAAAAAAAGTAATATATTCTCTAGTAAGTGTTGTTTCCAGACCCAAGTCCAATTTCTAATTTGAGAGATAGGCAATGAATTCTCGGCAGTAAACCACTTGAAGCGGAATTTGATGAATTTTCCAGAATATCTCCTATATATAATCATTAAGAATATGGTTCTACAGCTCCCTCTTTACATCCAAGGGTAAGGCAGTTGCTAGCCTTTCAAAATGTCACATCCCTTGATGATAAATATCATGCAACCTTAGATTAGTGTCCTCTATGATGACGTAAGGAGCTAATTAAATGGCATGAAAAATCATTTGTTAGACATTTATTAAACCGAATTGATATTTCACCCCTGCCAATCCTATATTGGAATCCTAGCTTAGGATGATCAATGACTTAAGCAATAGAATTCCAAGTATAGAATGCTCCTCGAATAATTGGCGCTTGCAAAATAGAATCACCCCTCAAATATTTTGCATCTAAAATTTGAATTCACTTTTTTTGTTTATTGTGCATCATGTATCAAGTATGCTTGCTTAAGAGTTAAATGTTAATGCTCCTAGCTGGACGTATTCCAAGTCCCCCATGGGATTTATGAAGAGATATGATTTCCCAATTCACCCAATGACAATCTTCACTTCCCCAAATAAATGTTGAATATATTTAATATATATTAAATATTAATATGTTCACATCAAGTCTAATAAATTATTGTAAGGTTATATGGGTCCATAAGCCGAAGTCCAATAGCTTGTTATATTACTAGATTTTTTCCTAAGTTAGAGGTAATATTGTTGAGCATTCCACATCAGATCCTAAAAATTTCAGCTAATTTCATGAGTTGAAACTTTGTGGGTTTTGTTCTACTCGTCGAGACGATCATTTTGACTGGTCACTTGCATAAAACGAAGGTTAGACAAAGGAGCTATAGCCGTTGGAAGTTTCTGCAGTTTTTGGGTCACTTTTCGGTGACTGGTTCGTCTTCTCCAGCAAACATTCCATCGACTGGTTCATCTTCTCCGACGAACTTTTCCGGCGAACTTTTTCGGCGAGTTTTTAGTAAGTCCCTAGCAACCAAAAATAAAAGTTCCTAAGGTTTTTGGGTGTTCCAGATCCATTTTTGGAGTCAAATTTGATAAATTTCACCTTTACAATGCTGTTTTGAAAAGTTAGAAAGTTTGGTATACTTTAGAGGATTTTAAGGTGCACTATTTCTAACTCTTTTACTTTGATTAAAATGACAAAACATAACTCCCATGGTATCATAAAGCTGAAATCTTTTGATGTTACTGAATTTCATGGTTGAAAATTTCATGTTCAATTTGGCATGAAGGAACGTGACATATTTTATACTGTATTAAGTGATTCTACATCTACTGTTTAAAATGTGAATGAAAAGCAATGGATTAAAGATGAAGATTTTTGTTGATTAGTTGTTAAACTCTTTAAATCCTTGTTTAGCTATGACTTATAGTGAGTATAAGACTGCAAAGGAGATTTGGGATCACTTGAACAGTCAATTTCAAAAACAAGAGAGGCTTTCTAAGACTCTTCTAGCGGAGAAGTTCTTTGACTTTAAATTCAATATGAACTCAAGCATCACTTCTCAATTAATTGAACTTGATAATATGAGGAACAAACTAAAAGAGGACAATTATGATTTGTCTAATAATCTCTTTGTTGGTCTTGTGTTGAGTAAGCTACTTACTTAATGGAATTCTTTTAAGACTGACATGCACAGACTAAAAGAACAGATGGGGCTGGATGAATCAAAAAGGTATATTCATATTGAAGATTAAAACATTTGTAGGAAGAGTTTGGAACAAGTAGGACAACAAAAATCAGTTGCCAACTTAGTTTCACATTCTTATAAATATCAGAAAAAGTCCAAGTCACCAAAAGTTGAATCCTCTTCACATTTAGAGGCCAAAAAGACTGTTTTCAAGAAGAAGAAGTGCAAGTGCCATAACTTTGTAAAGCGGGGTCACTGGGCAGCAAAGTGTAAGCTACCAAAGATGTCAAAGAACAACACACCACAAAATGAGGCTAATATGCTAATTAGTGAATCTGAGCCTCAAGCCTTCATTGGAATGATGAATAATGGAAAGGCCAGTGTCTCTTCTGAGTGGTGGTTGGATAGTGGTGTTACATGTCATGCGACAAATGATGAGAATTTACTCATTGAGGTCATAGAAGTGAAAGGTACCGTGAAAATTGTAACGGTAGTGAGGCAGAGGTGACTTATATGGAACTACTAATTTGGTGCTTTCTTTAGGTAAGTTACTAACTTTGAAACATGTTAAAGTAGTACCTTTACTTAAAAGGAATTTAATATCTATGAGTTTACTTGATAAAGCTAGTATGTCTTTTTCAACTATGAATGGTAGAGTAACTTTATTTGTTAACTTATGTTACTTTGGTTGTGCATTTATGATTAATGACATGTATAGACTGAGTTTAGATACTACTAGCATAAACCATGCTAGTTCTACTTTGATTAATCCAAAATTATTACATAATAGACTTGGACATGTGAACTATAGGAAAATGCAACATTTATCTAAAACTCACAACATTCCATTAGATATTTCTACTCGATTTGACAAATGTGAAGTGTGTGCACAAATTAAGATCACTAGAAAACCTCTTAATTCGGTTTCTAAAAGCACAACACTTCTTGAGCTTATATATTCTTATCTTTGTGACTTTGAAACTATGTTACCAGAGGGGGTCGGAAGTATCTAATCACTTTCATAGATGATTTTTCTAGATATTGTCATGTTTATTTGTTGAAAATCGAAAGATGAGGCTTTTGAAAAGTTTAAGATTTTTAAATCTAGAGTTGAAAATCAACTTAATTTGAAAATTAAGAGGTTTAGGAGTGATAGAAGAGGAGAATATACAATGACTAGGTTCAAGGAATTTTGTGTTTTGGAGGGCATAATACTTGAAACTACTGCTCCTTACTCACCCCAATCAAATGGTGTTGCATAGCGTAAGAATAAAACTTTAATTGAAATACTAAATTCTATGTTAGTTGCAGCTGGCATGCCTTCCTCCTATTGGAGAGAAGTTGTTTTAACTGCTAATCACATCTTAAACAAGTTGCTGCATTCTAAATTGTTTAAGACACCTTATGAAATATGACACAAATGTCATTGTAGATATGATACCCTTAAAACTTGGGGTTGTGTTGCCTATGTAAGGATACAAGATCGTAAAAGGCCTAAGGTGAGACCTAGAATCACTACTTGTGTATATCTAGGTAGTGCAGAAGATAGTGTTGCAAATAGCTTTTTGGATCTATCTACTAACAGTGGTAGAATCTAGAGATGCAGAATTCTTTGAGTACAAGTTTGTTAGCAATATTAACTTGAAGGTTTTTGGATATACATATATAATTTTGGAATCTCTTGTAGAATTTGTAGCTTGTCCTTCTGACACTAATCTCACACAACTGACTATTGAACCAATCCAATTTAAAAAATCTACAAGAGATAAAGTTTCTAAAAGTTTTGGTGTGACTTTGTCACTTACCATATAGAGAATGATCCATTCTCCTATCAAGAAGCAATGAGATTTATAGGGAATCCTTACTGTAGGCAGAAGCCATAGATGATGAAATGAGTTCTTTGCTATAGAATCACACTTGGTAGCTAGTCAATTTGCCAAAAAGGGCTAAGGCTATAGGTTGTAAGTGGGTATTAAAGAAGAAACTAAATAGTGAAGGATCAATAGCTAGATATAAATCACGTTTAGTAGCTAAAGGCTTTAAACAACAAAGTGGAATAGACCTTTTTGACGTTTATTCACCTGTATGTCTTTTGTCAACTATAAGAATTCATCTTACTTTGGCATCTATTGAACACTTTGTAGTGCATCAAATGGATGTAAAGACCGTTTTCTTAAATGGAAAGTTAAATGAAGAAATCTACATGGAATAACCTGAAGGGTATGTCATGAAAGGCCTTGAAAAAAAAGTTTGTAAATTGAACAAATCTTTGTATGGTCTTAAACAAGCACCTACGATGTGACATCTTAAGTTTAACAAGGTGGTAAAGAGCTATGGCTTTCAGTCCAATTATTCAGATAAATGACTTTAATATTGTTTCAAGTCAAATAAGATAGTCATCATATGCTTGTATGTTGATGACATGTTAATTCTTGGCTCTGATCATTCTATAGTGTGTGATATGAAAACCACTTTAGCTAAAGAATTTGACATGAAAGATCTTGGTATAGGTAATACCATTCTTGGTATGAAAGTAAGCTTTGAAAGACAAGTTATCTCCCTTAGTCAAACTCATTATATTAAACACCTACTTTCTACCTGGGGATACAGTGAGTGTAAATCGAGTGAGACACCATATGATTATAACAAAAGACTGAGTCCTAATGAAGGAACCAGTGTGGATCAGTTAAAATACTCAAAACTGATAGGTAGTCTCATGTATGCTAAGAGTTGCACTAGACCTGACATAGCTTTTGCAATTGACATGTTGAGTTGTTTCACTATTAATCCTAGTAAAGAGCATTGGGATTCCCTCAGTAGGCTGATGAGATACCTTAAAGGTACTAAAGATTATGCTCTATGTTATTCTGGTTATCCTCCAACTGTGAATGGATATTCTGATGCCTCATGGTGTTCAGAAATTGGAAATAGTAAATCCACTAGTGGATATGTATTCACTCTGGGTGGAACTGTTGTTTATTTGGAAATCCAAAAGACAGACTTGTATTGCGTTGTCATCAATGGAATCAGAACTTTTTGCTTTAGCCTCAGTTGGTGAAGAGGAAGAGTGGACAAAGAATCTGATTATGGATATTCCTTTGACTCAACTAAATATTAATTCTTTAAGTTTATTTTGTGATAATCAAACATTAGTCTAAGTCGTAAAGGATGCTCTCTTTAATTCAAAGAGAAGACATCTGAGACTGAGACATGCGTTGTTGAATTATCTGAGAGAACAAGGAGTTACCACTTTGGTCGATGTGAGATCGAAGGATAACATGGCCACTGCTCTCACAAAAGGTTTGCCTACAGATCGATTATTCAAAACAGTGGGGGAAATGGGTTAAAGACTATGTAGACAAGTCGTAGATATCATTTACTTACCTTTAATTATGTGTTTTGAATTATCGAATATTCTTTTACTGGCCAAATGATAAGCACAATTTATATGTTTCGTCGATGATCGTGGTTGCTAACTATTTTGAAAGGGGTGAGTTATCTCATTCCAAACTTGATGAGATGATTTTAATCCAATTCAAAAGTTCTATTTGGGAAGCTTGTGTTATTCCAAACTTGATGATACAATCCTACTAGATTGGCCTATCCTTTTGGTTAAATGATCTCATTCCAAACTTGATGAGATGATTTTAATCCAATATCTGGGAAGCTTGTGTCATTCCAAATTTGATGATACAATCCTACCAGGTTGGCCTATCCTTTTGATTAAATGATCTCATTCCAAACTTGATGCTAGATTATTTGACTTTAAGGAATTAGTAACTATGACATTCCAAATTGAAACATAGAAATAGTTGATTATATAAGAAGCCTATTGGTCTTGTTTTTAATTGAAACTTGACATTACAAGACTAGGTTATTGTAAGTGATGTAACTATTAGTCTTATTCTGTGAAACGAGACAATCGTTACTCTCTTATAAATAAACTTAGGTTGATGGCTCTTTATAACTTAAACTATTTAGGCCGTGTTTATAATTTATGAAACTAGCATGATGCTTATGAACATGATATTATGATGCTTTATGACATTGATATATGTTCTTCTCTGCCTGATGATACGATGCTAAGTTCCTTTAGTAGAATTAGACATTTTTAATAGTTTATTCAAATGATTGAATTCATGATAATATGAAATTCATATTTGACATTCTACAGGTGATGGTAGAGATGGAGGAGAGCTTAAGAAGTTGGATCCTTAGGAGGACGACCAACTTGATATATGAATATATAATTTAGAGTAGTAGGGAAATTGACAGTTCACTTGCTATTGCCCATAATGTTGGAGTTCATTTACTTGAGACATACATTTTGTTATTTCTATTTTGTGAACATTGTGAGTATATGCTTTTTTTTTTTTATTTTTTATATTTGTAAGGCCTTAAACTATTTTGAGAACTGATTTTGAGATTGATTTTTAGATGTTAGGATTTGGACGAGTTTAGATTTAATATAAAATTGTTGGTACTTATATTGATATATTGATCTCAGAACAGATTCATGAGAATGATGATTCACTTAGTTTGATTGCAAATGTTGTTTGAGTTTAATGTTTTATTATTAAAATTCTTTGACAGATCCGAGTTGATTGTCTTGGACTGAATGTGGATGATTCATGTTTGTTTGAACATTACACTGACTACCTTATTAGATTGTGTTGTATGGTAAACATAGGAGGAGATTATTGAATATATTTAATATATATTAAATATTAATATGTTCACATACAAGTCCAATAAGTTATTGTATGATTATATGGGCCCATATGGGCTGGAGCCCAATAATTTGCTATATTACTAGGATTTTTCCTATGCTGGAGGTAACATTGTTGAACATTTCACATCTGATGTCTCTTGGTGTAATACTTCAAGCACCCAACACTAAATCATTCTCTCTCTCAAACCCGTTACCTCCAACAATAAAGTGATGGATAGTTCAATCAATCTTATCCCAAATTCCTTTGGCTATCCCCAAATTTTGCATTAAGTAGATATGAATGGAAGCAAGGATTAATTTAGACAATATCACCCTCCCTACTATACTCAAAAGCTTTCGTCTTCCACCCACCTAATCAGGAATTAATCTTCTTAAGGGATGTAATTAAAATCACTGAAAACTGGTTGTATGCCATACAATTCTCTCAAATTACTTAGTAATTTAATATCAAAAAAAGCAATTAGTTTCACAATTACATTCAGATTTATTATTCAATAAAATAATATTTATACTTCATACAACTAAAGATCAGTTGAAAATGTTGAATGCAAGTATAATATATGATGAATTTAATTCTTATATATACTAAGAGTATAATATTTTTATATTATTATCCAATCACAAATTATCGTTAAAATTACTTTAAGATAATTATTTCAAAATCGTTAAAATTACTTTAAGATAATTATTTTAAAAGTTAACAAACTTAACATACATGATATCATATATGATGGAATGTGGTTAAATAATTGTATAAAAAATTATATACTTTTAGTACATAATACTTTTTCTTATTTTCATAGCTAGAATTTAAGAAAAATTAAAATAATCACTAGACCATGATGGTTATAATAATAATAAAATAAGAAAAATATTTATAATTATCAAATAAAATATAAGAATATGAAAATATAACAATATAACAATTATAGCAAACAAATTAAAAGGTAAATATAATTTAATGGTTAGTAATACATGTATTTTTCCTATATTTTTAACAACTTTTTGTTGTTACTATAATTAAAAATAGTATGTATATAGTGATGGTTAAAAAATTGCATTATGGTGCATTTATAGTCCACATGATTTAAACTTGTCAAAACTATATTTAAATTTCGTAATAAAATATTTTTACAATTAAGACCTTTTATTGTTATGGAATTATAAGGTTAATTTGGAGGTTAAAGGAAGAAGGAAAAAAGAGAAAGGTAATGGAATTGAATTTCTTTCACTAAAGAAAATTAATAAATTAATAATTAATTGTTTCTGATAATTTTTTTATTGGTATTTTTATCTGTAGATGATTGTGATCCATTACCCGGACTTGCGAGAACGCACGCATCTTATCACAATTCACACACAATTCAGTATAAAAATAATAATTAAAAGTATCAATTATTACGGGAACGAAAATCTGTTCTTTTGTTTTCAAATTCAAATTTCATTTTCTTTTTGTCAGCTGCAAATTAAGTTAGTTTTAATTCAAAAGTATCCAAGCTACGCTTTGATAAGGTTTTGTTGATGTTTCTGCTTGCTGTGATGGATTGTCAATTGACATGCCAAAAAATTTGAAGTGAACAACTGTAATTTATTTAAAGGTAAACTGGGTGGCACAGATGCAAAGAGCACCATGAAAGATATGGAGAAGACAAGGAATCAAAATAACATGGATAGTACACTATTTGCAATTCTGGCGTAGTGTATCTCACACACCTGAACCATATGCCTTACCTTGGAATAACATTTAACTTTTCCGAAAAAAGTAAACAATAGTTTTCAAAATATGAATATATAGTTTTATTCTTTTCTTAAGTAGATTTTTTAATAAAAAAACAACCGAATCAAACTAATCATTTTTCTTAATATACACTACTTATTTTTCAAAATGAGAATGTTAGGAAATATGTGTGTGGGGCAAAGGAGAATATATTGACATAAAAGTTGTACCATATCTGACCCAACAATTTGGCACACTCACTAAGAGCATCTTTAGTGTTGGATCCTAGAGATAGATCTTAAGTTGAATATCTAATTTTCTCTAGATCTAACAATAAAACACTCACCAAAATCTCCATGTTGGAAATCTAGTTCTTCCACAAGAATTCTTAAGATCTGTACAAATTTCAAAAAAATAAATTAGAAGAGTGTTATCAACACAATTTTCCACAAGAACTCTAAGGATCACAACCCATTAAAATTTATCTAAGATCTCAAAATGAGATCTATCACTAAAGTAAAAAATGGAAGAGATCTTGAGATATCTCTAATCCTACATAACATTGTGAGGTCTACCAAAAAGTGGTATAAAATCCCAATTTGGAATCTACCAATAAAGATTTCCATGATCCCATCATTTAGTTTGAGGCTAGTTATGAGCAATTATCAATTTGATAATTGTTTACAATATTAAAGGGATAAAATCCCTCATTCAATATAAGTAATCAAAATCCAACACACCCAACATTTTAGAATCTTACTGACTTGAGCATCACATTTCCTTTTGCAGGTACCCTCACCTTGCCTCAGTCAGGAGATTAACACAAGGAAGGAAATCAGAGTAGGAACTAGGAGCAATAAAAGATAGCTTAGGCATAAGCTTGGTAAGAACATTTCAAGCCTCCAAGCTTTGAGTTCGATGAGAACAAAAGAGCTTGAGAGTTAGAGATAATTCAAGATGATTAAGCTTGTTGGATTAGGTATAAAAGACTAAGGTGATGATGAATGCAAAATGTTTATGTCCATAATAGTAACAAAGATGATAAAGCGATTGAATTTTATTTTCAACTCAACCAAAACAAGTGTCCGAACAAGACATAACTTTTCAGACAAAACATGTTACTATCATTAGATTAAGACACATTATTCTAGAAACATTGTGATTTTTCCACGTGATGATGTATATGCGACTTTAATGGTTATGTCGTTTCACATGGGTGATAAACCCCTGACGGTGGCTTTATAAAGGGTAAAAACCCTTGAATGCAAGTGATCTTTGAGGTTTGCAGTCTTCGAGGTTGCCTCTTTTCATGAAACATAAGAAGGTTTTTGAAGAGTCTCCTTAAAGCCTATAAATTTGTCTTTTATTTCTCTCTTTTCTCTAATTTCCAATTCATTGTGTTCACAAATTCCTTGATGTTGTTGTGCCTTTACTTGTTATGTACTTCTCTGTTTGTACCTATTTTTGAGTTGTTCATTTCGTCTTTCTTTACTTTAGGTATGTTTCTAAGCCTGTCCTCTAAACTTCATTTCATTCTTTGTCAATATGTCTTCTTCTTATTCTGATAGAGTCTAATGGTGGTGAGTCTTCGATAGTTCGTTGAAAATCCATGTTATCCAAATAAATTTTCACAATAAGGGAAGAGTCTCAAAGTGAAGTTGGGTCTTCTACTTCCCTTTTTGATTTTGAAGAGTTTAGAGAATTGTTGAAGGGTCCAAAAGATGGGGAAGTTAACTCTAATGAGGGGTTGTTTATGAGAAAATGGGTAATAGTGACGATGATATCACCATTGTTGTTGAGGACGATGTAGAGGATGTTAGAGTAAAAAAATGTCTAAGAGGACATACAAGATGATAACCCTGGGTGGAATATTGAGATGAATGAGGAGGATATTGTTGATATTTCCATTCCACTCAAGGAATCTCAAAAATGTAAGACGAGAAAGGGAAAAGCTGAGGAGTTTAAGAAGTAAAAATGGAAAGGGAAATAGAAGGAAAAGTCAAGTTTCCCCTATTATGTTAGAGGGTTATACTTGGGTGAGTGGAGAGGTCGGCACTTAGAGCATCTTTAGTGGTATATCTCAAATTGGGATCTTAGACCATTTTTTGGTAGATCCCACAGTGTCACGTAGGATTGAAGATCTCTCAAAATCTCGATCATTTTTTTCCTTTAGCGATAGATATCATTTTGGGATCTTAGAAAATTTTTAATAGGTCTCACATGGATCCCACTTTTAAATATTTAATAAAATAAATTAAATATTTTCTTTTTTTTTTCCTCTTCTACCTTTCCTTTCACTTATTGCTTTTTTTTTTCATCCTCCCTCTATCCTTATCTCTATGCTAGTTCTTTCTTTCTTCTTCTTCCTCCACTGCGACCTCCTTCCCCTTTCCCCTCCGCCGCGAACCACCCTCTTCTCCTTTGTCGCAAGCCCCTTCTCCTTCCAGAACTCCGCTACGACCCGCTCTCCGTCGTATGACTATTTTTTGTCTGTTTTCTTTTGTTATTTTTTGGTTTTTTTTTTATTTTGTTTTCTTCTTCTTCATCTCGTTTTTCATCTCCATCTTTCTATGTTTTTCCTGTTCTCTTCTGTTGGGCTCGCATGTTTTTCTGTTAGCGAGAGAGAGGAAGAAAATATTTTTTTTTAACAATATATGTGCAAATCTTCAGGGTTCTTGTACAAGAACCCATTCTCCATGCTGTGACCAACTCCTTTATTGGGAGATCTAGTGAATATTAGATCTTGAACTCAAGATCTGACACTAAAGATGCTTTTATTTCTAGAATCCTAAGTCTATAAACGACCTTAAGAATAGGGTAGACTTGACTGATCTAAACAATCCAATCTGGGTAATAGCCAAACACTGTATTTTCATTAAGCAATCCGATTTCACCTATACTTCTGAGGATCTTTTTAAGGATTTGCACATAGCTCCACCCTTTATCGACTTTGAGTGTAAGATGCTTACTTAGATGAATGTAGGCCCAACTACACTCGAATAATTGAGATTTTATGAAATCTTTTGAGATTCTTTGTCGGTATCTAAACCTTGTTCTCACTACCAATAAATAAATTTATGTATTTTTCCCCTCTTAAAATGGGTGAGGAAGTTGGTTGGATATTGCTAAGTGGTGCTCAGTATTGGAGTTTATTCACCCTTTTTAACCAATCTTGGAAGAAGATTAACTCTCATTTTTTCAAAGTCAAGCCTAATCATGCCTTTATCGACCATAAGAATTTGTTTATGATGGTAAGAGAAAATTGAAGTTTACTATAATTTCAATTTTCAATTACGAAATTTATTTTTTCCAAACTCTTTTTTATCAGAATGTTTTACCACTATAAGAAAGAAAGAGAAAAAAAGAGATAAAAATTGAATATGATGAAAATTATAAAAACAAATAGAGACAGATATAAATTAAATTTTAAAAATAAAAACCATTACTATATATCATATATTTGCTTTCTCTTTTATTTTATTTTTATCTTATTTTCCTTTTTCTTTCTTGATTTTCTGTCATATCTGTTCACTTAAATATAAAAATTAAATATAACAATTTATTAAGAGTCATTATGTAAGTTCATGATTCTTCAAAAAGAAACCATAAAATAAACTGTCCAAGTCATATATATATCGAATCATCATTGAGCATCTTATGTCCTTTGGAGTAAAAAAAAGAAAATGCAATAGCAAAGGTTCAGCACTTACATAATCAACTCTAAATGTTATATATTTGGAACATTAGTTAACTAGGAACGTATAGTAGAGTAAGGAAAATGGGAGGTTCTCGACTATCCAAGCCAAAGAGAGTAGATAATGGCTCAGCTTCCGGCAGCACAAACTGTTTCATGCTGTATGCGAGAGCACTCTCAATTACCTGGGGAGACACTCCAGAATATTGGATATGGATACAACAGAAAGAAACAAGGTACCCAACACTTCTATCTCAAACAGTATTTAGGGGTTTTACTTATAAAACAAAAAATCTATATTGAAAGTAGTGTTCTAAAAAGTAGATCGGACGGACTGATTGGATCAAAAACTGATGAACCAATTGTGTTCAATTCAAATATACCACAAAACTAATATGAAGAGAAACTTATCGAAAAAATGGTCAAAAAATGCAAAAACCAATAAAAAAGGATTAAAAATCGACAAAAAAAACAGTTCATAGGAAGTCAATAAAAAAATACTTAATACGACATTATTTTTATTTTTTCAAAAAAATAAAATAAAAATAACTTAAAGTATTTGTCATTTAATTTCTTTTTAAATCTAAATATAAACTTGTCAGATTGTTAATAAATATTATTGTGTATTGTTGAAATTTAGACCTAAGTATTATGCTATATTTGATTTAAACTTTAGTTTGTACTTTCAATATTATGAACCTATCAAATTACGTATTATTAAAGTTTTTAGTGATATGAAATAATAAAGTGTGCATTATTTAACTTTTATTATTGTTTTATTAATATTAGTTCGATTACATTTTAACTTTGGTTGAACTATTAAACTTTAAATTAGTGTCTTGACTTATTTAATCACCAATAAGGTTTTAAAAACATTGATAAAATGTATAAAAGTGGTGGTAATGAATTAATTGTTAGGTTTAGTTTAATTATTAAAGTAGTTGTCTAGTGAAAATTTTGTTAATATAAACAATTTGGTTTGAAAGTGATTCCTTTCTGGTTGTTTCTACTTTTACTTCTCCCTTTTTGGTCCCTTAGAAGATTAGGAATAGGTGGTTAAATTATATAGCTTTAACTAATAGTATGTATTTTTAACTGAGTCATATTTTTGTAAAAGAAATACATATAAGTTAGCTAGCGCTGCAACTTAAGTGGTGAAACTGGTCAACAATTCATTGATTCAAGAGAATACCGAGAGATTGATGTATGAGAAAACCTCAATACTTTATTTCATTCCATTCTGTTTTGAATACATAAAATTTTCTATATATAAGGAAACAAATAAGGATTATATCTTCGTAATTTCCCTAATTAAATAAGGATCATATCATCCTAATTTCCCTAAGTAAATAAGGATCCAATCTTCCTAATTAAATAGGATCATATCTTCCTAATTTTCCAAAATAGAAAACAACAAAATATAAAAAATTCCTAAAATAAAGAAACAAATATTCCTAGAATTACAATAAAATACAAAATGTCGTTTTGACAAAAATATCGTGATATGCTCTGCATCATTCTACCTGGGTGGAAAAATATTCGTCCTCAAATTTGTTGCCCCCATAAGCAAATAGAGTGCTTGCAAAGGTATCATTGCACTTGTTGGTACAACTGCGCAATCTTGTCCCGTTGGGCCACGTCTTACAGGTTGGCACAATTAGTAGTACGTCTTCTTGGCGACATCAGGCTAGATCGTACTCACTACAGATACTAATCTGATGCAACTTATATATGTGGTGAAACTGATCAACAACTCATTGATTCCTAAGAATACTGAGAGGTTGATGCATGAGAAAACCTCACTACTTTATTTCATTCTAATCTGTTTTGAATACATAAAATTATCCCTATATAGGCATTGTATACCTAAATAAGGAAACAAATAAGAATTATATCTTCCTAAATTTCCTGATTAAATAAGGATCAAATTATCCTAATTTCCCTAATTAAATAGGATCATATCTTCCTAATTTCCAAAAATAAAAAACAATAAAATATAGAAAATTCCTAAATAAAACAACAAATATTCTTAGAATTACGTAAAAGATAAGATGTCGTTTTGACAAAAATATCGCAATATGCTCTGCATTAATTAGTCTCTCTCGAATCTAACATCCAAGGATTTTTGTGGTAGGATTCAATTCCCTTTTATTATTTCTCCAACAACAGGATTAGTATGCCTTCTTATAGGTTTAGATAGCTCTTCAGTTTCTCATAGATTCGATATGGTTTCTCCATATTTTTTTGTTCATTCTTCTTTTTATTAATATATTCTTGGCATCTTATAAATCATGGGTATTGTCTGGAGTGATAACCTAGTTTGGATTCCTCCTAATATTGTGATGCCTTACATGCCTTTTTTCTTTTAAGAAGAAAAGGAAAAAAATATTAATTTTCTGTATTTAAATACTGTTCATTAATTAGCAACTATATATTTATTTGTGAGTGTAAGAAGTTAATGTATATTATTGATGCATATTAGCATACATTTGAATTTTCCATTAGAACAAAATATATACTATAAAATATTTTCATAATATAGGAAAGGAAAATTGCATGCATACAAAATTCGAATCCATAATTGAACACAATATCGTAAAAGTTGTGTCCAAGAACATGTGAGCAGTCTATTGACAATATCAATTTTTATTTTATTTTCCTCTATTCTATATTGATTGTATATTAAGAATCGTAATTCACTAAATGAAGCTTGAAAATTTTGTCTTTTCTGTTGCCCCTCCCCATGAAATCTATCCGTAGGAATCCCCCTTAGATGATCCCCCACCCCACCCCCGAAAAAAAATCGTACTTGCTTCCGTGACAAGGTGGTTAGTCGCCCTTTAGTCACTAAGAAAAAAAATGATCTTTTGCTTAAACAAGGGGTTGATCTTCGTGATGTTGGGCGTAACTAGTTTTTGGTGAAATTTGATTCTCTTAAAGATAGGTGGAAGTCCATGAGTGGTGGCCCCTGAATGCTTTCTGAACATTACTTAATTGTCAAAATTTGGACTCTAGATTTCATTGCAGAATGTGACACCATAGATAATAACTTGGTCTGGGTTTGTTTTCTCAGCCTTAACATGGTCTACTATGATGAAAGTTTTTTCCTTGTTCTGGATTCTATAGTTGGAAAACCGATCAAGGTAGATACTAACACTCTTTAGGCAAATCGTGGGATATTTGCTAGGGTTTGTGTTGAAATAGACCTTAGCAAACCTTTGGTGGGAGGAGTGGACATTAGAGGCCACTGGATCACTATGGTCATAGATCAAGGGACTGACCTAACAAGGAGGAAAAGGAATCCAAAAACATGAACCCTAATGACACTCCCTTAGGTGCTAATAAGGTTTCCCCCAAGAAGGATTCTATACCAAACTCAACGGAGGAATTGATTTCATCTTTCTCTACTTAACTTAAGTGTCTTATCGAGAATGGTAGCTCTAACTACAAGCCCATGGTGAGTGGCTAGTGGTTTAAAGAAAGAAGAAAGCCAACAAGAAGTTAAATACTCCTCAATCCCATGAGGGAGCTTTGATCAACCAAGCTAACCCTTTTGGTTCTTTGAAATACTGAAACACGAATACCAACCCCATCCTATCCCTAACCAAAGCCCCTATTATTCATAATAAATATGCATAGGATCCCAAGACGAGAGGAAAAAACCCTGTAGGGACCCCTTGAAACCCTCCTCATTGACACTTATTCCCAAAAACCTAGGGAAAAAAGTTGTAAACCTACCTTAGAAAAAAATCACTTTATCCATTGGCTCCCCTAAGAATCCTCCCAAAGGCCTTGACGTGTTTTTTCCTCTCACCCCAACCCAAACATGCCATCTACCTCAACCTCTTCACCTTGCCAACCATCCGCATGGTCCGCATGGTCCCCTTCTATTGACCAATTTCGGCCTAATCATGCTTCCAGAGTGCATTTATAGGAGTATCTCAAGCTTTTTAGGGACACCATTAACATGTTGTGGTTGATGATTAGAGATTTTAATGAAGTGGCTTATGTCTTAGATTTTAGGGGAAGCCTTTTCAATGCCTCTCAAGCATCAAAGTTCCTTGACGTGATTAACTTTTTCCATACGTTGGATATTGAATCTGAGGGGGCTAAACTCACTTGGTTTCATAGAGAGCATAGTGGCATCAACATAGCTAAAAAGCTCGATAGAGTCATGGTGGACTCTGAGTAGAGGAATATTTTCCCAGAAGCTTATGCTATCAACCTCACCAGACTCTACTTGAACCATTGCCCGATCTTTATTAGCCTTAAGGACAGTGGTGTGTCCAATAGAAATCTTCCTAGGAGATTTCTTGCATCTTGGACCAGGCATAGGGATTTCCAATGTGTTGTGAAGGAACCTTGGGAGTACCCTAATTCTACCGTTAGTGGAAAACTTGATGAGGTAAGAATGAAATCTAAATGGTTTAAAACCAATGTTTTTGGTAATTATTTCACAGAAAAAGAGAGTTAAAATGAGGTTGACGGACATCCAAAAGGAAATGGATGGGAACCTAACCATTGACATCCTTTTTCTTGAATCTAATATCCAAACTAAATATAGGGAGATCCTCAAGCAGGAGGAGATTATTTGGTTTCAGAAATCCTGAGATGAATGGATTAAGTCAAGGGATAGAAATACTAAGTTCTTCCACACCCAAGTTGTGGTTAGATGTAGGGAAAACATTGTTCATACCCTCTATCTTGATTTAGGGAGTTAGTGCAATGGCCTTCATATTTTGAAAAATGAAGCTAGAAATTACTTTTGCAATCTGTTTTGTCTTCCATTAAGCCAAAATAATGATTCCCTTCATGTCCGCAATCAACCCCAACTCGGTGATGAGGATAAAGTTTCTCTCTTGGCTCCATCACTCTTGAGGAGGTCAAGGTCGGCCTTATGAATATGCAATCTTACAAATCACCTGGGCCCGATAGTTTCCCACCTTATTTCTTCAAGAAGTATGGGATATTATCAAGAATGATGTGTGGAAGTTGGTTCATGAAAACTTTGCTCAAGGTTATGTTGAATATAAGATTATGTCATCTGCAATATCATCACCAAATTTATTGTTGCATGTATTTGTCCCTTTCTTGAAGGCATCATTGGCCCCTTCTAAGGAAGTTTCATCCTTGGGAGGGGCACTACTGAGAATTCTATCATAGCTCAAGAGATTGTCTGTTCTATGCATAAATCTTGTCTAAACAAGGGATTGGCCCTCAAAATTGACTTTGAGAAAACTTATGATAGGGTTAACTGGGACTACTTGCATCAGGTCCTTAAAGATTTTGGGTTTCCTAACATAACTGTTTCTCTTATCATGTGGTGTACCATTGCTTCTAATTTTTCTATGGTGTGGAGTGGAGCAAGGGGTGTCAAACCTTCTAGGGGCTTAAGATAAGGAGATCCACTATCTATTTATATCTTTGTTATGTGCATGAAAAAAATTTCTTTCTATATCCACCAAATGGTAGATATGGACTTTTTAAGATCCAATCACCATCTCTAAAGGAGCACCAAAAATCTCTCATTTGCTCTTTACAGATGATATCATGCTCTTCTGCAATGCTAAAGAGTCTCAAATGAACCTCATTAACTTGACTCTTGAGGTTTTTTGTGTTGAATATGGGCTTTAGGAGAATGCTCAAAAATCCTAAATCATGTTTTCTAGAGGATTTAGCTAATCTCACAAGCAAAGGTTGTAAGATATTTCTTATTTTAAAGTTGTCAATGATCTGGGTTGTCATCTTGGGTTCTCTCTGCTTAAAAGAAGAGTCACTAGGTATTCCTTTACTTTTATCTTGGAAAAAAATCCAAAGAAGGCTTACTTCTTAGAAAGGGAGACTTTGAATAGAGTGGGAAGGATTTGCCTAATTAATTTTGTGCTTTCCTCATTGCTAGTGTACAATATGCAACCTTTTCTCCTTCACAAGGGTGTGTGTGAGAAGATTGACAAAGTTGTTTGCAACTTCATTTGGTATCCCTTTACTAATTCTCGTGGTTGGCATCTTGTTAATTGGAAAACACTCATATCCCCTAAATTTGATAGAAATCTTGGTGTTAGGCTGGCCGATCTTAGTACGTCTCACTGCTTGGAAAATTTGTTTGGGATATTGTTGCTAAGAATGACTCTCTTTGGATGAATTTGGTCTCTAACTAATGTGTCTGAAATAATTATTTACTCAACTCATCTAAGACTTTAGGAGTTTCCTATATTTGGAAGGGTATTCTTTCTACTAAAGATGATCTTCTCTAGGGCTTCAAGTTTTGGCTTTGTGCTAGAGACTCTTCTATTTGGTATGATAATTGGTCTCACACTGGATTTATTTGCCAAAAAGTCCCCTATGTGGATTATGTTGATACCATGTGCAAAACTTTATTTGGGATGATCATTGGTATCTTAGGGATATCAGAACCTCTTTGCCTAACAATTTCACTGACCTCATCTTGGAAGTGGAACCTACTTTGGCTCAAGGTTTCATTAACAAATGAGTTTGAGACCACTCTAGCAATGGATGTTACACTGTGGCTTCTGCTTATAAATGGCTCTCCTTTGTAGATCTTCAATTAATGCCTCTATTGCTCCTTTTAAGTAATTGTGGAAGCTCCATATCCCTGAGAAGATTCGTATTATGATTTGGCTCACCCTTCACCATTCCCTTCCTATTAACTCCGTTAGATTTCATAGGAAGGTGGAAAGTGTTGCTAGATGCCCCTATTGCTCTAGCCCTAATGAAGACTTCCTTCACTACCTCAGGGATTGCCCCTATGCAAGAGAAATCTGGCTTTAGGTTGGACTTCCTTTAAAGGCCAGAGTTTCTCAGCTTCAATACTTGTAGGTGGCTGCAAGTCCATCTTAGTAGCAATAGTGGCTTCCTCTTCTCTTCTACTCTCTTGTGGATTTGGAGATGGAAGAACAACCACATTTTTGAAGAGGACAAGTAGACTATTAAGAAGGTTATCAATAATATCCATCTCTTCCATGATGACTTTATTCTTGCCTATCATGAATTTGGATGAGCAGTCAAAGCCCTTCTTATTTTCCCAGATCACAGTCTCCTCCTTCATGTTCCTTGAAGCTTAATGTTGATGGGAGTTTCTTACTAGACTTGAGCTCTATAGGTGCAGGTGTAGTCATCTCTGACCGTACTTACAACTGGATCATTGGATTATACTCCTTTGATGGTGTTGGAGATAGTGCTAAAGCAGAGATCATGGCCTTGAGACATGGCTTAATCCTAGATTGCTTGGGATAAAGGCTTTAGAAACATCCTCTGTGATATGGACAAGAAGAATTTGGTGGATATCTTCAATAACAATTGCTGTCCAGATTGTCACCCCCATGTTGCCTTAGTTTTGATAGTCTTAAAGCTTATTAACACAACCGACGTGTTTGTCAACATCAAAAGTTGTACATTTTGGATGCTCCCTACCCTGCTTTTACCACCCTTTTTGTTAAGGATGGTCTTGGGTAGCTTTTTGTTTTAGTTTTTCAAAAGAAGCAAATTCTTTCAAATTAAACTGGAGAAAAATTGTTTGTCAGGATAGATCTATAAAATTGATAATTAAAGCTAAAAGTATTTGCTATTAAGACTACCTATCTTTATCATTGGCTAACGGTAATTCAGTTGGTACGTTAATCCAGTCAATGGCCACTGATTATTGCAGCTCAATCTAAATGAATTCTAGTTTGACTTGGTGCTAAAATGACTAACGACTACAATAGCCATTTTTTACAACTAAAATAAATTATTTCTGACAGCTAGCACAACAAAATTGAATTGATAAACAATCCAAAATCAGGCCTACTTTGAGGAAGACGAAATTGGAGGGGAGATTTTAACATGGAAGGCAATTGCAGGCAACTTTCAAAGTCTAAATGCATATAAACTATGATTTCCTAAAAAAAAAAATAGGAAAGATGGGCAATGAAAGTTAATAGGTTTTTTTCTATGCATGGAATGAAGTAGACAAAGGTCAAAACATGTCAAAATATTTGTTGGTGATTTTAGTGTCATCAATGGATTTTAGTAGTAATGTGATTTACTATAGGCCAATGCGATTACGCGTTAAGCTTTGGAAACGAGTTAGGGTAGTGCGGAGTGCACGCTTGTTGAGCCAACGCATAATTGACCGCGATTACGGTGCGGGGTTCCAACGCATAATTTAGTCATGTTGAATTGATCTCTTATTCATGTGGGGGATTGTTGGAGTTTTTTGTTTAAACTCCATGGGTTATGAATAAGAGGCGGTTAACAATTCAAAATAATAACTACTCCTAACCGCTCTTGGGAAAGGTTAGAAAAATAACTACTCCCAACCGTTCTGATAACCAACGGTTACGATGGTTCATCGTCAAGAGTTGCACTGATTGGAAAGGTTGCGAGCAGTCAAGAGTTGCATTGTTTGGAAAAACTCCTATATAAGGAGTCATTTGGCCTCAGATTTCAGATATACGAAAATCATACTTTCTCTCTACATTCCTGATCTGTTCTCTATTGCCAGAAGCAGATTGTTCTTCAAAGAATTATCCCAACAAGGATTTCGTGAACCCAGGCAAGAATAGGGTCGAAATACTTTGTTCGGAAAGTGTACGAACACGATTCTTTGAAGTTATCCAGGATTATCATACCCAAATTTCTAACAATATTAGGGATAGATTCTAGGACAACTTCCCATGATGGAAGCATGCACCCATAACCGTCATAAGTGGGTAGTTATTAGAAATGGCTAAGAGAATTTTTAGTGTGTGCAAGATCTTGAACAAAGATCTTGAACTCAAGATTTGATCTTCACTGGATTTTCCAATAAAGGAGTTGAAGAGATCTCCAACATGGAGGATGTTTTCTTGTAGAAGATCTTTTAAGATCTATACATTGTTCAAAAAAGAATAAATTTTCTTATTTTTTCTCTCCCTAAGATCTCAAAATGAGATCTACCATTAAATAAAAAAATGTAAGAGATCTTGAAAGATCTTTAATTTTATGTGGCACTATTGGTCTATCAAAAAGTAGTCTAAGATCCAAATTTGAGATCTACCATTAAAGATGTTGTAACATATCCAAAAAAATGGTTGATGTACACAAAAAATGATTATGCTTGTAACTGCTAAAAATATATTAAAAATAGAAAATTAAAAACACAAAGTAAATTGGGTCTTTGACCAAATCAATGTAATTTATCTTTTTCAACCAATTATCTATTTATTTATTGCTTTATTTACAACTTTTTACAACTGCAATTTTATAGGAGTAGTGTAGCATATAAACGTTAGTTCAATGATTGTTAAAAGTTCTTTGGAGTGAACTAGAAATCCAATCAAGAAACATAGTTCCATCCTAGAGTTAGTAGCATAAAAGAATCACTTGTTGATAATTAGCTGACACAATGACTGATTAACCACCATTTTCACACCAACAACTATCATTGTTTATTTTTGCCTTTATAACAACTTGTTTATCTCTCTCTCTCTCTCTCTCTCTATATATATATATATATATATATATTAAGTCTTCAAATTTATGCACATATTCATCTTACACAATTGCCATCGATCAGTTTTGATTTTACAAACCTATCCATATATCTGTCTAATTATATGCATGTACTGTTTATCTATCTAGTTATCTAACTATCTATGATGTAATGCCATGATGACAAACTTTCCTAAACTGATATCTATCTATGATGCAGTGGCACGATAGTAGAGTTGGCTAAGTTGGAAAGGGTTTGCTGGCTAGAAGTGCATGGAAAATTTGACACTAGAAAGCTTTCACCAGGAATTCTATATCAAGTGTCATTTCTAATTATGTTGGAAGAATCATCTCAAGGGTGGGAAGTTCCAATAAATGTTAGATTTGTCCTTCCTGGAGGAAAGAGACAACAACACAAAGTAAATTTGAACGAGAAGTTAAGGGAGAGTTGGATGGAGATTCTTGTAGGTGAGTTTGTGGCATCTGAAAAAGATGTTGGCGAGATGGAGATCTCTTTGTATGAATATGAAGGTGGCATGTGGAAGACTGGACTTGTCATCCAAGGTGTAGTCATCAAACCAAAAAACTAGGTATGGAATTGATATTAGGATATAGAAGAAGAAAAAGAAGTAGGAAAAATATAAAAGGTTTCTATGAGTTAAAATTAGGTTATGCATTAGTTAAAATCAATATTTGGAGAACCAAATATGAAAGAACTCCAACAAATTAACTTATGTATAATTTTTTTTAACTTATAGAATTTTTTTCCTTATTTATGGAGAAATTTATCCAAATAAATTCTAAGCTGTATACAAACTGGCTTTGTTGTAATCGTCTTTGTTCTCTAAATAAAATTAATAAAGCCACAGTTACTCTAATTGATAATACCTAGAGAGATCAAGAAAGAAAAAAAAATTATAAGAAGTAGATGTGATAAAAAATATTGGCATGCATTAATAAAGTATATGAAATAATGAAGTGTTGTAATATCATTATTTAAATAGAATATAACAGTTTGTTGTGTAAATTTTTCCTTCTTTTATACAGATTTAATACAAAAAAAAACTAGTAAAATTTAAGAAATAATCCCATTATTTTCTTTTCCCGCTAAATATTCTAGCCTCTTAAAAAAATTAAGGAAAAGAAAGAGGAAATAGTGTGGTTGTTTCTTAAATTTTATTTCCTCTTTCTTTTTCTGTATTTTTTGAAGAGACTAGAATATTTAGCAGGGAAATAGTGTAGTTTCTTAAATTTTACTAGTTATTTTCTTTGTATTAAATCTTTATATTATTGTTGAGATCGAGATCGTGCCTTGAGATTGTTAAAGTAATTTTAATTTGAATAAGTCAAAACGTGAGAGAAGTATATGTTTTGATTGTGTTTTTTTTTATTAAAAAGAAAAAAAAATTAACCAAAAACTAAGTAGTTTTGGTGTATAGAAGAAAAGCTTATCTCATATAACATGAGAAACTTTAATCCCTTAAGATATATACAAATCAAAAGTATTGTTCTCCATTTTCTGTTTTACTTTCACTCATTTTTATTTTTTTATTTTTTTTGGATTTGGAGATATATTAATAGAAAAATGTCCTGTTTTTTTTGGTGTGAATGTGTGTTTTGAGACTGTGTTTGCATGTATAGGACCGTTTTATGGGTTTGTATGTGTTTTTGAGACTATGTGTTTGCATGATTTGGATAGTTTTTATTTTTTTTTATTTTTTTATATATGGATTATAGCTTTTCATTTCTTTTTTACTTTCAGCCCTTTTTGTTTTTTTTTTGTTTTACTTTTTTCTTGGATTTGGAGATAGATAAATCAAAAGAAATATTTGTATGGGTGTGTATGTGTTTTTGAGACTCCGTGTTTGCATGTTTAGGGCTGTTTTACGGGTGTAGATGTGTTTTTGAGAATAAAATGTTGCTTCTGAGACTATGCATGTTTAGGACGGTTTGGTTTTTTTTTTTTTTTTTTTTTTTTTTTTTTTTTTTTTTTTTTTTTTTTTTTTTTTTTTTTTTTTTTTTTTTTTTTTTTTTTTTTTTTTTTTTTTTTTTTTTTTTTTTTTTTTTTTTTTTTTTTTTTTTTTTTTTTATGGAATATAGCTTTCCATTTTCTTTTTTACTTTCACCCATTTTCCTTGTTTTGTTTTTTCCCTAGATTTGGAGATATATAAATCAAAATAATTGTTTATATGAGTGTATATGTGTATTTGAGACTCTGTGTTTGCATGTTTATTAGGAGGGTTTTTTTTTTTGGAATATAGCTTTCCATTTTCTTTTTACTTTCACGCATTTTATTAAAGAGATTAGTTTGTTATAATATGAATCTTTTTAATATGATCTGTATCTACATTTTTTATGCATTTAGGATGACATATCATCAAGTACCCCGTCATTTACAAATTAGTTTAAGACATTTCTGGCACTGATTTGTGTTGAAGAGGTAGATAATAAAAACTTATATATGCATTTTCAAAAGAATTTTAATGTATTTGTACTGATTTGCTTTTTTTTTTTTTTTTCTTAAATGAGTAGGATACAATCAAGATTGATTTCAATTTTTTCTCTCATTACGAAGAAGAGACATTTGGTGATGAAATTTATGTCATATATCCTACAACAAATGTAAACTTTCTTCATATCTATGATGATCATTTGGAATTTAAAAAGGGTGCAAAAGAATTAACAAATTTTTTATAAGTTGTCTTCAAACCATCAAATAGCAATGCATTTTATAGCAAGTAATGCATTTTATATTAAAATATTTTCTGTGGATTTTGTGGAAATTGAGTATCCAGATAATAAGATGAATCCAAAATTTGGAGAATGTTTTTCAAAAGACTTTTTGCACTATAAATCCTATTCAGGTAATTCCAAATTTTATTTTCTAAAACATTCAATTAGAAGAATATGGTGTGACATCATACTTTTAATTGATTTGCAGGATTCCATACTGCTAGACAATTGTTTTGTCCACTTTTGGAAAGAAAACGAGTCAATTGGCGATGCTATTCTGATAGATTTTGTAGGAAATAAGTTTTACGTAGGAATAAGTCAAACTTCAAATGTGGTGTTATTTATTTCTAAAAGTGCTGTGAATGTAAGCCAATTTTATCAGTTGAGTCTTACTCATCAGATATGGCTACATTATGTTGGAGAAAATAACTTTCAAATGAGGATCTAGACACATGGGAATGAAGAAATTGATTATCCAATTTCAATAGAAGATTCTGTTGATGAAGATTCTCAGCACACTGATAAAATTTCTGATGAACAGAATGATATTCAAGAAGGAAGAAGCTGGATGAAAGTTTTAAGCAAAGCAACTATTTTTAAAAAAAAGCAATGGTAAACAATTTTATTTATTTTAGTTTTAAGTACATAATGCTTGGCTGAGAAGGTACTACTATCAGAGTTAGTCTCTTGCATTCACAGCACATGAACATGAACAATGCTTGGCGCTTTGGGGAAGTTGCACTTGATGCAGAAAAACTGCAACATATTAAAATCATCAATAGAAGATTTACCTCTTTTGTTGGAAAGGTTTCCAGAAAGAGAGACTGCAAATTGGATTAAGGAGGTAGCTGAAAGCACTGAGATAGCTTTGTTTTTGAACCTTGCACCGTTTCTGCAATGCCATATGCACCAAATGGAATGCACAATGGCGGCAAGAGTGACATCCCAAAGTTGCAAATTGTGGATAGAGGGAAAGACTGCAACCAAGGACGATGCTGATGAGACATAAAAGCAATCTACTTTTACAAACCTCAGCCCGTTGGAACATGTCCCAATTTAATTTTAATCAGCGCCACCTCATTAATCTTACGGATGCTTCCCTCGACCACACAAATTTCGAATGCAACTGTCCATCTCTTTTAGAAAAAGTTAATAAGAAATATTTCCTCAAAAATAATACTAAGATTGAATAATGTATAACAAATATTTATCAATAGTGAAGGGATGTAATTTATAAAACTATATGATATGAGAGTATAATTTGAGAAAGAGAAAGGAGTATAACTTTCTTTAAAAATGAAATCTAACAAGAACCATATCTTACGAGTTAAATGATTATTTTGGTTCCAAATGTCTAAGTTGCTAAAAAAGGTCTAATAATAACGTTTACAATTTTATGATAAATTAATTTTTAAATTTTATGTTAAATTATTTCTTAAATATTGCGACTTTAATGACAAATGATCCAAAAAAAATTAACAATAAAATATAATTGTCAACTTTTTTACATATTTTGTTACTAAATCAGAATTTTTGTTCAATAAAAAACTAAATTATCACTAATTTATAGATTTAGAATTAAAATACTCCCGAATCTTATTCTTACACTGCTGGATCTTACACGTTTATTAGATTATTTACGACCTAAACGACTTCTCCGAGTGTCTGCAGAAACGGCACAACCCACTAACATCGAACTCGTTCGCACTTTGCTTCTTAGTCCTCCCTCTAAACATTTAACAATTACAGTAGTGGTAAAAATACATTTCTTGGCCAGTAATTTTATACTCATCCTATGATTATCTCACTTTTTTTTTTTCTTCCTGATTCAGCAATTAATAAGCTTTGATTTCCGTTAGGAGAAACCAACATTTGTTTCTTTGTGCAATTGCTTATATTACTGCTCCCAGTCTCTAGTACTGAGCATTTGAGCCTTTTCTTAATCTACATAAAGTTCCAATCTTTCTCAATCTGCATACTGTTCTTAATCTGCAAACTTTTTGAATCTTTCTTAATCAAAGGAAAATATACAAACTGCACTTCGTGATCTTAAATACTTGTGCTCTATTTCTGTTTGCTTTATAGATCTCAACTCCTGAACCTGACTTTATTTGTGACTTTCTTCCGTATATTTTTGTTTTTTTTTATTAATTATGTTATTGGTATAAAATATTCACTTTCAGAAATAATAATTTTTTTTTGGTATAATGATCTTGCTATTTCTTTAATAACTACTTATATCTTGGTGATAATTAGAGTCTTATCTTATGTCCTTTGAAATTGTATCCTTCCCGGTTGTATGCCGGCTGCATACAATACATGCAGACGTCTAATGGCCAATCTGGATATTGTTTACTTTGAGTTGCACTATTAAAAATAGACTTTTAACATCAATTTTTTTTTGGATTTTTAAAATCAATTTTTACTTGACGTTGAAATCAATAATATTAAAAATATCAATGTTAACAAAAATATACAATATTGATTTTTAAGAAAAATTGATGTTGCCTAATAAGAATATGTAACATCGGTTTTTAGCAATAGTACTTCATTTTATTTTATTTTATGACTCATTGATGCAACGGCACTTCCCTTGAAAAAAAACAACAGAAAAATAGAAACATACAGGAGAAAAACGCAAAAGATGTAAAAGTATGGTCTAATGAGTAACTTTGTACACAGCATAGCACTCTTATCGTGGTTAAGAATGTCAGAAAAATGCTATTTCATTTTCATAACTGATCCATACGCTTCACATATATCAAACATAAAACAGGGAGGAATATGGCACAGCATCAAATGAATATCATTATGTACAAGAATGTCCGAACGATAGTATTCATTTTCATAACTGATACATACGCTTCACATCATACATAAATCGGGAGGGATATGGCACAGTAACATCAAACGAATATCATTATATACAAGAGATGTCAACCATAATCAACAATATAGTGAGTGTTTGGTTCCAGATATCCGTTCACGAGTTCCAAAGTGACAAACGGAAAAGTAACTATACAGCTGGATTGGAAAAAAGGTGGGTTACCTTGAACCCAAGGTTTTTCCAAAGACAGTAAGTATTCCCTCCACATTACGAATACTTCAACAGAATGTGATTCATGAGGCGTCAACTGAAACAGCCAAAGCATTCAGTTGAACGTGTTGTTTACCCTCATTGTCTGGGTGAACAATGACAGTAGCATGAGCCTCAGAATGAGATTGATTGGCTCCTTCTTGTGAAACTGATATGGAGCACACTTTATCTTCTGTGCAGCTTTGGTCATCTTGGACTTTAGAAATAATTTCCCATTCCTCTTTAAGGGATTCTACTTCTACACCCTTCTCTTTATGCCTCTCCATTTCAAAAGCAGTAGGTAGAATCACATAATCATTGACAGGGTTGTAAAAGGGATCAGGTTCTCCAGCCTTCAGCCAGTGCTTGAGAAGCCGGAATACGTGAGGCTCACGAAGGATACGCTGATGTTCACCTGGCACGCCAACCCTTGCCTCCGCATTGAGACCATCAGCCTGCATTTTGGTTTAATCAAAATACATTTTGGGCTTTAACCCAATTATTACTACCAACACTAATGCAACTTCATTGACAAAATACCAACAAAACTTGAATATACTTAGATTTGACAAGTCATCAATTGCACAAGTTTTGTGTATAAGGAAATTAACAAACCTTTGCTGATTCTATAGGAACTGTTCCATCCCCATCAACACATACGTATTTGGCCTGAATATTAAGAAAGATAAAAGTAAGCGTTGACAACCAAAACAAAGAAAAGTAATCAAATGATGACTTGAGGGGGGAAATAATTTACACAGATTTAGCATCAAACATGTTCAATTAAAACTATTATACTTCAATTATATTACACTAGAGAGAAAAGACACTGTATGTCAATAATAGAATTAAATATTTTGAAACAATTATATAAAGTGGAAGAAAAGAGAATGGGGTGCATCTATCTAAAAGAAATTATTTACATTTACTAATTCTATTAATCAACACAGTTTATTGACTAATTCAATCAATAAATACTAAAATATATACACAGACAAAATGCAGACGGAAAACTGCCCAGACTTTTATTCTATGCAAGTATAAAGAAAGAAAACTATATTGTAAACTTGGGGAATCAATATTGCATGCAGCTGTCCACCATAGCATATGGCCATCCCTCTCCTTTGATATGTAACATGAATCATGAAACATATTTAACACAATCGCAAATGTATTGACCTGGAAATAACATAGCTGTTGCAGATCTGTGACAGGCTTGTCCCCACTTCCAAAGCTGCAGAATAATAGTTATGTAAAGTGATGGTCAGTGGTCACATATTTCCAAAAGAATTATAAATACCTACTTGCATCCACTAGTCCATTCTTAATACACTTCACAGAATACCATTTTTAGGGTTACCATGGTACATCCAAAGAATTGATAGAGGCATTACCAAACACTATGAGGTGTCGCAAGACTGGTCCCATAAATGTTGTAAAATTTAACTTGCGAGGGAAGTTTGGCAGAAGATAGAATCTCCCATGTTTTGTTTGCCCATTTCAAGATCTCCAAGTTGAAGGGCAGCGGCAAATCCACACCATTATAATTAACCTGAATACCAGATAGATATCATACCAATCTAATTAAGCTGCCCGATAAACATCCTAGATGAGTAGATCTTGAATAGAAATACTTGCACTCTTCTCCCCCAATTAACCTGCATTAATGTATTCTAAAGCATGTGAAAGCAAGAAATCCTCCACTCCACTCCCCCCCCCCCAAAAAAAAAAAAAAAAGATTTGCTTAAAGAGAGTAGAGACTATGTTCAAGTTCCAAGTTCAGATCTAAATACGAAAAAGACAAAGCATCTTTATATTATTTTTTTTTTGCTCAGCAAAAATAATATATTATATATATGTAAATGAGAAGTTACAAGTATAACATATGAAAATGTACAACCTATCAAACAAAAACAGACCAGAACCGTGGCTAGCTAATATTATGATTTATTCCATTTCAAATTATCCATTAATCATTATTCGTACATTCAATTTCATGGAAATGACAGTGATACTTAAATTTAAACAAGTTCCATTAATTTGCATGCTGATAAAGATAACACAGTAACTCACTGTATTATTTAAAAGAGCTTGCTTCAAAACCTCGATGCTATCACATGGTGGATATGACTCCAGAACAATATGTGATTTCCCATCAGAATCATGTCTCTCACGCCACAATTCCAGAACAGGAATATGTTGCCAATGAGAATTAGGACAACCCATAAGTTCGTATATTGATGGACATTCAATCAGCTGTGACATTGAAACAAGCTTCCATAAACAATTCTACAATATCAAAATATCTAAATACCAAAAATTGAAAGAGGGAGGGAGAGGGGGAGAGAGAGAGAGAGAGAGAGAGAGAGAGAGAGAGAGAGAGAGAGAGAGAGAGAGAGAGAGAGAACAACATGAATAAAAAAAGGATGCATGCATATAAAAAAAAAACGCATGCAAGATTATGCTTTAAATAATCTTTTACATAGGGAAGCAGCACAAACAATAGAAATAGAGAACACACCATCCAACAATACATACACTGGAAAATCCAAATCATGTAGTCTATATTAAAAGATCTTACAAGATGAAAGTGTAACCCAATAATAAAATAAATTTTTATAAAACTATAAATAATAGCAGTCAAAACTACTTTTTATTTATTTTGTATTATGTCACTGAATTCTTTTTTCTTCTGGTATAACCATAGAGTTCAAAAGCATAATTGTGAAGTGTGACAATTAATTAAGCAATTCAGTTTTTTGACTTTGGTTTAGGGAAGATCTCGTCATCAGTAGTTTCCTATTTCTTCAGACTGGTTAATAAACACTTAATCTATCTGCACTAGTTGTCAGTTGCCTTCACTGAAAGGTAAGGATAAATTGCTGAGACAGTTAGGAAACAAACTCAAAACACAAATATAAAGTTTTGTATTAGGAAACTACAGATAGACAAATTCAAAACACAAATCCAGAAGACAAAAGTAACTGATATGTACCAACTGGTGCATGCTCCATTTGGAAATATAAAAGTTTTGTTCCCATCCTTCCACAAATGACATTCCATTTAAAAAGGTAGAATTGATGGTTCCCGGTGCACCTGCAGAACAATGTAAAAGTACAACAACACCATTATGCACTTTTCCATGGCAAAACAAAAATTAAGAGACCTCTAAGTAGCTAAAACAATACAGATGATATATGAAGGCAACAAAAGTAAACTAATAAGTTCAAATCATATTTTGGTCAACATCAAGTGAAATGATAGTGAGTCATCTAACACTTCTCTTTTGATATTTGAAGATCATGCTTTTTATGCACATTTTTTTTCCATCAACTATTTTAGCCTATGAAGAAAACATGACGTTGGCTTCTTCAAATATATTAAAGAAGGAAAACAAATTTTTAACAGACCCATCATTATAAATTGAATTGAAAAGCTAAAAGAATCATTCATCAAATATCCTTAATTATAATTACATACTTCTTACAAATATAGAATAGAATTACTTACCCTGGAATGGTGCACAAATGGCAACCCAATTCTTAACATATTTCTCAAAAATCTGAAAAAGACATGAACATAATGTAGACATGTTTCAGCAGTAGATAAATTCCAAGATTGAAGTGTATAAACCACAAATTGAAGCTACAAAATAAAATAAAACTTATATGAGAAGCTTAACAGATGTGTTACATCGCTTTGCAGGCACATGAAACATTTCACCAAAAGACCACCCATAGAATGAGTTATAATATTTATCTTCTTCCCTCCTGCAGCATTATAAATTGATTCTAACTTTGCAGCTAACTGATCCATTGTTTCCTTCAACCTAAACGAAATAAACAGAGCAATTGTAAAAAAAATTGCTTTCATTTGGTTAAATACTTGTTAGAGACCTTATACTTAGGATTGTGGGAAATCATACCACCAACCAATAGCCAAAAGATACACTGGAGGGGCATCAATCATATTAAATTCATTTGCACAATTACAGTTTACTTCAGGCTATGTATATTTATCAGCTGATAGCTTCCTTAGAAAACTTATCCATTCATAATAATAACAACAAACTATGAAAATACTCTGCAAAATTTTTACAAATCAATTCCATTATTAAAAAAATTATAGAGTCAGTTTTTCCTTGCAGAAAGATGACATAAAAAAATATACATAGCCTGCAGTACATATTTGAAGAGTAGGGTGTTTGAAATTTTTAATTTCACTGTTAGGGATTAGTGATGAGAAGGGAAAAGACTCCTTTTCCATGATTTGTTAAATTGCTCCAGCTTTAAATTAATTAGGTACCTGTTACTTTGGCGAAAATCATATCCAAAACCAAAAAGCGTCTTTCCCTCTTCAAACCCCCACTTACGCATTTCAACGATCATGTCATGGAAATAATACACAGAATCACTTCCAAACATCTGCACAAAAGAATTATACAGGATTCATGAATAAATTGCTTGGCTATTTGCATTGCAATTCAAGCAACTCAGTTTAAAACAACCATACCAAGTCAGGGTCCAAAATGTCAATTGCATGGAGTCCATGCCTATCTTCAGGAACAATAATTGTTGAATTTGGATCCATGGACTCGGTTTTTCCTGGTTTCAAAATAGATTATTGGGTATGTTAAGATAACCAAATTCAAAGTTTCTTACAGCACACTCTTCAGCACAAAACACAAATTATTTCAGTAAAGAGAAAAATAAACCAGGCAGGCACATAAGCTTGGATACAGCACGAGCATTAAAGACATAAGAATACAAATCCGGGGCCATTTGGAATAGCTTCTACAGAGCTTGTTTGGACTTATCATATAAGCACTTAAGTTAAAATTTGAAGGCATTTACTTAAGCTTTAAGAACGTGGCTCCTATAAGCTCTTTTACTTAGCTGGTGTTTGTTTACACATCAAATTTGTGAGTCTAGTGGCATTTTCATGTCAATAGCGTAAAACTAAAACTCAGAAACTACTATTTGTAGCTTTTGCTCGACGTGCATCAAATACTGATAAACATTAAACCAATCATGCAGTTAATAACTTCCATGGTGATCGGTGAATCTTATCAAAAGAAATAAGTTTTCAATGTGATAAACTCTTAATTAAGCTATTATCACAAGGTTTGCTCCCTGTCTAACTGCAATCATTAATTATTTAATAAGTTGTTGCAAAGCAAGGGAAAAAAAAAAGTAACGAACAATTTGTTTTTTTAATTTTTTACCATATAGACCTACAATTTTACTTAATTCGATATCAATTTTATTTTTCTTCAATCCGAAAACATCTTCAGAACATTGACATCATCAACGAACAACAAAATAGCACGAGTTTCAGCTTTCAACGTGCTTTATTTAATTTCGTAAAACGAAAATTAGGTCCTACCGGTGGAAGGATCGTAACGCGACCAAAGCTTGGTCTTCAGCGTGTACTCGGCGTTGAGGAAGCGAACCCAGACGCGTTCACGGCTTCCGTCGGTTTCGTCAACGGCGTGCAGAATGGAGCCACCGACACCGGGTACCAGCAAAACGGGGTCCAGATTAGGGTTCACGTAGGGCTGCGGCTGCGGGTTCTTGATCAGCTTCAGCCACAGCTCCAGCGACTGAAGAATTTCGCCCAGCAAAATCGCCATTGCGAGTTAGGGTTTCGGTCGGGAATCGCGAGTTAGGGTTTCGATGATTTGGGGAAATCGCTGTGTGCTGTTACGTAAAGAGGTTAATTTCGTCACGGTGAGTATGCCAGCAAAGCTCTGCGCTGCACGGAATGTTCAGAGTTTGTGGAAGATACGATAACGTGGAATGGACAAATTTAATTATTTGCCACTTGTAAGGATTTTATAGTGGCCACCAACTTTGCTCATCTGAATAATTTCTTACTATTTACCAAGGTAAATGTAAAAAATATGAAGTTGTGGATATAGTTGGTAATTTTATTTGTTTACATCAATATAGTTGGTGATTCTTAAAAAAATTTAAACATAACATACCGGTTTCTTAATCTAGTAGATACAGGGGAGTTGATTGAAAAATACTAGTATCCATAATAATTGAGTAATTAAGCATTTTAGAGTAATTAAGCATTTTAGCCTATAAACGTGTTTAAGCAAATAAATGGGGAATATATGTTATTTTATTAGTTTGGATAGGTTCATAATTGACTCTCTTAGATCGTTGACTTGGCATATCAAGCAAATAGTGTACAAGATGAAGAAAAATTGGTTGCCTATTTCTAATTATGAGCTTGAGTCTGTCCATTCTCAAATCTAAAGGCCTGCTTAGGAAAGAGATTTGTTATTCTCACTCATTTTTCTTCTATCATCACACCCCATCTTTACTTTTAATTAAACTTTTAGTTCTACCTTATTTCCTCACACCCCTACCCCTCTTATATGGACAGAAATGCGCCTTAGAGAAGATAGCTAGTTTTGTTCTCGTTAGGGTTAGGGAAGACATGCATACCTCCATTGTAGAATCTCAAATAAAGATTAAACAAAAAAATGGAGCAAGCTCTTCTCTCCGAAGGTTATTCCAAGGAGAATCTTATAAACAAAACAAAAAAAAAGGCATGAGATAGGAGGGTTATGATGTGTTCGGAACAGCAGATAGAAATAATATGGGTGAGATAGAAATAAGACATATATTGTTATGTGAGTGAATGAAGAAAAATAATTTTAAAATTGATGGAATTCGCTGTACTATTTCTCATTTATTTTTACTATTTTTCTATCTCTTTCCTCATTTCTTTTCAATTTCTCTTCAATCAAACACATTACCTATCATTTTATTGCTCGTCTACTTTTATTCTCCTCTTTATTTTCATCTACTTTATTTATTTTCTCTTAACCAAATACAACATTATTATATCTCTTTTCACCTCTTAAGAGTGTGGTTGGTTCAAAGTATAAAAATAGAAAAAAAAATTGAACTAAAATAAAATATAAAAAGTGTGAATCTCTCGTGAAAAATACAAAATTTATCTCATATTTATTTCCTCTCTTCCTAAAATAAACATAGCTTTAATTTTTTTTTTCTCCTCATCCACACACACCTCTCTAAACCTTCTTCTATTCCTCAAACCACTTACTACTTTCTTTCAACACACAATAAATTCCAATGAATTTTTTCTTTGAAGATAAAAACTAGTAAAAGAAACCCAAATTAATGTCTTACAAAAACAAATACGAAACAAAGACTGCACAATGCTTGTCTTTAATATATATATATATATATATATATATATATATATATATATATATATATATATATATATATAACCGCGATGATTGTTGTCTTTGATTATGTGGTGAGACTCCAAAATAATCCCACAAGTTTCGACTCCTTACAGTCACCGAATCGAAACTTATTCATATTTAAACTCCTTGTCCTCCCCAATGTTTCGGCTAGTCTATATAAAATATAAGTATACGTGTCACGTGTGTTAGTGGATTGGAGTTAAGCAACCACTCCTGGACTCGTACGTTGTAGACATAATATCCTGTTTCAGTTGGCTTAAGGTTTTCTTCTTATTATATAGGAAGAAACGAAATGAAACTTGCTTCTTTGATTTCTGGTTTCACTGATTACACTCACCTCCTCTCTATTAAGGTAAAACTCCTGTCTCTATCTCACTTTTCCTGTGTGATTTTGAATTTTGTGTTATATGTTAAGCCAGAAAAAGAAAAAGAGAGACTGACAAGTAGAATGCTGGGTATTGAATTGTTGATTAAAAGGACAATGTGATGAGGGAAGAGAAGACAATTCCTACAAGGAAGAATGAAGTGAAGTTTTTCAAGAGCTTGGCTCCTCCTCTTGTGGCTGCTTTTCTAGTCTTATCTCCAATTTGCAGCCCTCCAGGTTAGTACCACTCCTTATCCGTGCTCTCTTTTTAAAAGACTAAAATGCCCCTGCTTATGATTCAAATGGCATGACTGCCAACATGCATGATGCCATACACCTACTCTTGTTTTATACGGCTCCTTTCCAAAATCATTTTTTTCTTTTTGCTGATGTGTAAAATAATTTATTTGATGAAATATGAATCATATGAGAGTTTCACATCAAGCAAGAACCAAATCTTCGATGCATGATTCTTCTTGAAAGATACATCTAATAGAACAATGAATAAATAATATATACATCATTTATCCGGTTATACAATCACAAATTATCGTGTATAATAATTTTGTTAATTTTTATAATAATCAAAACAAAAGTCATACTAAGAATAATTTCTTATTGATTGAGAGTATGAAAACATTTGTCTATTAAACTCTTGAAAAACACCTAGAAGGCTGGAAGTAATGCAAGGTTTTTATGTAAAGACTAAAAAACCATCTTGCATTTGTAATCTAACCATGTGGCACCTTGGTACTGTATGTATATGAGAAAATCCCAGTTGGAAGAGGAAGAAATGTATTGGATATAGATAGTTAGAGATTAAAAAAAAAAAAAAAAATTGGTTATGACACTACTTGGTTAGTAGATTTCCCTCTTGAATATAAGTCATGATGCAATCTTCTTCTCATTCAATTAGCTCCACTTTACCGAATCCCAGTTTCTCTCTTTTTCTTGGATTCTCATGTTTGCATAATTGTATGTTGCTAAACGATCAAAGAACATGCACTCATGGGTTGAATGATTTACAATATCAAGAATTCTGATCTGTTTCTAATTGTTAATGATAACAAAGTGGCGTAGGGTTAGAGACTGAAAATGTACAGCATCTCATGCTTGCTAAATATTTGTGTGCCAATTGGCTAGAATCTGTTTACAGTTATTGGATCAACTAGGTTGTTTCCTCGGCTTTATCTTGTCTCACTTAGATGTAAGACAAGAAAGTTTACTATGGATATGCAAACGAACTAGCACTTCTAGACTTACAAGCTATTCTAAAGGTAATCTTTACATGAAAGAGACATGTAGTTCATGTTTAGCTTCTTCTACTCTACAGTGTCAAGTGCTCAAACCGTAGATATTCAGAGAGGAACCACATTGTTTCGTCAAGCTTGTATTGGATGCCACGATGCAGGTGGAAACATAATACAACCGGTAGGGCATCCCCTTATGCATGACATGCATCTCTTTATGTCCTTGCAAACTGAAATAAATTTGTTCGTTGTTCCTTATTCTTTTCCACTATTTTAACTTACAGGGGGCAACTCTATTTGCAAAGGATTTACAGAGGTAAATGGAGTAAATTAAACCTAAGCACCCTCATGCTGTGAATTGAAGATATGGAATAGAAAGCACTGAAATTTTTAAAGGATACATTTCAAGTCTTAGTTGAAACTAAAAATTTCAGAGATCATTTCTTTCATACTTAATGAAGAATGAAAATAATCTATCAAGTATCAACTATTTCCAATGCAAGTTGCAAACTCATCTTTCTTAAATTGAAGGCATGAATCAATACATCTTTCTTGTAAATTGCTTGCTTAGCAAGTTCTTTAGAGTATCAACAAATGTGAATTTGAAAGTCACAGTTTGTTGGTCTCTAGCAACAGTTGTAGAAAATTTCTGAGTCTTTTTGGTATATCTTTGAAATAATCCAAATGTTAATGCTCAACAGAAATGGAGTTGATACAGAAGAAGCAATCTATCGTGTCACCTATTATGGCAAAGGACGAATGCCAGTAAGTTATGAACTCTCTGCATTAAAATGGATATGTAGGAAAGAGGGAAATAGACAAACCCATTAGAACATTAGTTATTTAAATCATAAAAGCATAAATAGATTATCAAGTATTTGAGTGAAATCAAGCTTGACCATCTGTGTATAGTTTTGTATGGTTAAAATTAACTTCTCTTACCTTTCACGTTCACTAAATGCACATACATATACATTGTTAATTTCCTTCACTTGATGCCTTAACATTTTGTCCTTCATCATTCACATTTATGTTTACTGGTTTAAATAATTCGTATCTAGATTCTACTTGGTCAACCAAAAGGATCTAGTTCAATTTGTTAAGCAGGATACGTGAGTGTTGTAAACTGTCTGTTACTTGTTTTCGATTCCTACATACTTGGTCAAAGAATGTCTTACACTTGCTTGCAGGGCTTTGGTAAAGAGTGCATGCCACGGGGTCAGTGCACATTTGGAGCTCGTTTGGAAGATGAAGATATCAAGATATTGGCCGAGTTTGTCAAGTTACAGGCTGATCAAGGGTGGCCAAGTATAGAGACTAAAGAAGAATGATTTAATACAATTTTGTTTCAATTTTTTAGGGAACTTTTGGAAAATAAATGATTATTTATGTAGAATTTAGCTGAACCAAACATGCTTTAACTTTCGTTTCATTAATATATAAATGTTTGATTTGCAGTTATTTTGAGCTTACAGAGTTATTTTGTGCGAAGACATATGTTGGCATGGAAATTTTGACAAGATTTGGGCTTGGATTCTTTTAAAATTACTAAAAATTAAGGCAAACAGAAGCCCTAGCTACTACTAGAGGTATACTTGTACCCAGGTCCTCTGATCCAAGCAAATTGTAGATCTAGAGGCAGATCGATGAAATTCTTTTGCATAAACTATTTTTCAAATTTTTCTTTTAAAAAAATGCTTATAATAAAATGATTACCATAACTAGCTTCTTTTTTTAAACCAATCATATTTAAGTAAAGTAAACGATAAAGTTCTCCTTCTAAATATTTCAAATAATTACATATTTAAGACTCCAACATGAAATTACTGATTTTGATAAAACAACCTTACATCAATTAATACACATGCTTGATTGCAAAAGTGATTATTAATATTTTAAATATATAAATTAAACTAACCATGCATAGATTTGAATTCATCCCAAAGTTTTGTATGAGTGCAAACAAAGCATTCATTGAAATGCTTGGTTTTTAAGGGTATATTTGAGTGACGGTCAAAATATTTATAACAAATTTGACCTTTATTTTTGGATTTAATTATCTTTTTGATCCTCATAATTGCAACAACTTTCTTTTTAATCCATATAGCTTAAAACATATAGTTTTGATCTTCATAGTTACAATTGTTTTACTCTTTTGATTATCGTTATTTTGTGTCAACTAATATAACAAGGAACGTGACGAAGGTTATTTAATCCCTATTCATTTCAAATGGCGATAGGCAACTTTAGATGACGAGAACTGAAGGGATAAACAAATTACAACTATACGGACTAAAATAAGATGTTTTAAGGGTATTAAACTTTTTTTTTTTCTAAATCTAATGTTTAAGTTTGATAGACAGTCCTAAAGACCACGGCATGTCCATGAGCATACTTTCTAGCGGGGGTTATGCTTCCTACATCCAATATATTTTCAATACACCTAACACCTTTTTTTTATTCCAATAGAGCCCTTCTTCGTTTTCTCTTTTTTCTTAAGTGATACACCCAACTTTTGTTCTTGTTTCCTTTGCTGCCTCTCGCTTATTCTTCAGTTGTGATGTGATTTTTCATTTCGGATGCGTGGTTTGTGTTTGATTTGGCATTGTTATTTTGGTGATGGCGGAGGTGGTCAACATTCATGGTGGTTGGTTCGTTTGGGTTCGTCGGAGGTACGTTCTACACCCAGTTTCCTGTAACAATATGTATAGTTGATACGGATTGGCAATCCGTGTGACTCATACGGATTGCCAATTAGTATCAACCATACGGTTACCAATTCGTGTGACTCATACAGATTGTCAATCTATATGACTGTTATTTTTAAAATTATTTTTATTAGTTTTTTTGTTGTCTTTTATAAATGTTTTTTAATTGATGTATTTGTCAACTATGTAAAATTTGTTATATACAAAAAAATTGTTTTTGTTATTGAATTTGTATTAGTCATTTTAAGAAATGTATTGAATTTGTATTAAATTAACATTGTAATTTTTGTGAATATGATTATTATGTGTATAGTTTGTTAATGAACATTTATTTTTAAATTGTTTGTTAAGATAGACAACAATGACTGAATGTACGATAGTATTATGTCTGAAAAAATTAATATGACTAAAGACAACGGAGACGCACTATCTGCGTTTGAAAATAACAAGTGTTCAGTTGATTGTTCTGATGCTTCAATACTTCAGAGGTATTTATATGATATTATATTTCATGAAAGTAAGTATATGAATTATTTTAGAAGATTAAAGATGTATTATCAATTTTTGTAGGTGTTTAATTCTCGTGAGGAGGTATTGCAATGGGCTCGTAGTGTGCATATGAGATTGATTTTGTAGCTGTGTCTGACACAACAACTGGAAAGAGGGGAAGGACCTCATTTATTTTAATTGGTTGTGAAAGGAGTGAAAAGTATAGAGCATTCAACAAAGATTTAGTACGAACTACCACTAGCACTAGAAAGTGTGATTGTCCCTTTAAGTTATGAGCGAAACCCGTCATATGAGGTGAAGGCTGGATGGTGAAGTTAATATGTGGGATACATAACCATCGTTTGGCTAAGTCATTGACTGGACATCTATATGTTGGTCGTTTAACTGAGGAAGAGAAGGTTATTGTTGTTGATATGACAAAGTCAAGGGTTAAACCAAAGAATATTCTTCTAACTTTAAAGGATCACAATCCCAAAAATTGTACAACAATGAAGCAAGTGTACAATGCAAGATATGCGTACCGTTCTTCTATAAGAGGCAATAATACTGAAATGCAACAATTGATGAAGCTTCTTGAACGCGATATGTATATCCATTGGCATAGACTGAAGGATGGCACATCCGGATGCAGTGAAATTGATAAATGCATGTCATTTGGTATTCCTCATAGACAGTACATACAAAACAAATAGGTACAGACTCCATTTGCTTAACATTGTTGGTGTGACACCTACTGAGATGAAATTTTCAGCTGCTTTTGTATATTTGGAGGGTAAACGTATAAACAATCTTGTCTGGGCTCTTGAATGATTTAGAGGGCTTTTTCTTAAGAGTAATGTTTTCCCTAAAGTCATTGTTACTGGCAGAGATTTAGCACTAACGAATGCAGTGAAAATTGTTTTCCTTGGGACAACCAACTTGTTGTGTTGGTTCCACATTGACAAGAATGTGAAGGCAGGATGTAAAACCCTTATGGGACAAAACAATGCATGAGACTATGTGATGGAAGCGTGGGGAAGTCTTGTAGATTGTGCTTCTGAAAAAGAATATGATGATTGTCTTATGAAGTTTGAATGTGTTTGCGCATTGTGGTCAATGTTAATTTGTTCAATACGTGAAAGATGCGTGGTTGAATCCGCATAGAGAAAGATTTGTAACGACATGGACTAATAAAGTCATGCATTTTGGAAACACTACAACTAACAGGTATGAAATCCTAAACATTATTTTAATTGTAATGAACAATTATTGTGTTGGATGAAATGTAATTATGATGTGTGTAAAATAGTAGGGTTGAGTCTGCTCGTTGAAACTTAAAGAGACTATTACAGAATAGCCTTGAAGATTTATATGGTGTTTGGGATGCCATGAAAAACATGATCACATTGCAACACAGTGGAATAAATGCATCTTTCAAGACAAGCACGCTTGTTGTTGGACATGTGTTTAAAGTTACCTTGTACAAGAGACTTATCGGCATGGTGTCAAGGTATGTGTTAAACGAAATTGTTGTGGAGTTAGAGCGAGTTAATTATGCAGGCATTGATAGTTCTCATTGTGGGTGCGTGTGAGAAGTACGCATGGTCTGCCTTGTGCATGTAAGCAAGCTAGATATGTTCTTGGCAGCATATCGCTGGACACTGTCCATATGTTTTGGCGAAGGTTACACTTCTCAGACCAAGGTGTCGATGAGTGCGAAATCCACATAACCTAAGAGATGGAAGCAATATCCAAGCGATTCAAAAGTCTTGATATGTGTGGCAAAATGACTCTAAAGACTAAACTCAAAGAACTAGTATATCCTGATCTAACTTCCATGTGTCCTCCTCCTGAAAAGGTATAGACAAAAGGTGCTCAAAAGAAACATTTTACCAAACACCAAAGATTAACCAAGTGGGATCCGTCTTTGAGTATGTGGATGGTTTACATTCTCAGCGTGATAGTTGCTCGTTACAAAAATGGTCTGCATCAACATCTACACCACCTATATCGATGGGGAATATTCCAATGTTGGATCAATTTCTCCCATGCATGAAGAATTTCATTTTAAATGTATGTGATGTTAAAAATGATGGTAACCGTGTTTATCGTGTAATTGCGGCCTTACTTGGTTATGGTAAAGATTCATGGTCTCTGGTACACAATCATTTGCTCAAAGAACTTGCACAATGGTTTGATGAGTATATACCCTTGTTTGGTGGGTTACATAGATTTGAGTAGTTAAAGCGATCCATATTGGAAATTGTAACACCCTCCTAATTCATATATCTGTGTATTTTCTTATAAATATGCATTCTTAGACGAATGACATAAATACCCTTGGATATTTTTAAAATGATCAAAATGTCCTTAGATATTTCCACAAATGACAATTAGGTCCCTAGGGCAAATGACTAAAATGCCCCTGAACTTTTTACCAAATGACCAAAATATCCTTTTAG